>JBCEWE010000087.1:1060246-1095246 GCA_039877035.1 Silurus lanzhouensis
TATTTATTTTTAATTTGATGTTGAACATTGAAGCTTGTGCATTTATTAGGAGTTGCAAGTCATTGAAGCAGCTCATCCTACAAAGCTGTTGTTACAACCGCGGTGAGCTGAATGAAAATCAAATCTGCTTTTCCGCACTAGAGTTGGTTCCCGGAAGCAGGACGAGAACACGTCGCTCACATGCTCTCGGGGTTGTTTTGGGCTGCGTTCAGACGTGATTGCGAGTGTCCTCACCTGGCTAAACGAAAGCACACGGAGGAGGGGAAAAAAACAGGGTTCGATTCCAATGGACTAAACACTGCGAATGTGGAGGAACTCTCAGAAAACCTGACCAGAACAATGTTCTTAGAAACTAGGGTTTATAAAATGAGAATGTTTATTATTCTCATTCCTTTAACACATGTGTGTGTGTGTGTGTGTGTGTGTGTGTGTGTGTGTGTGTGTGTGTGTGTGTGTGTGTGTGTGTGTGAGAGAGAGAAAGAGAGATAGCACACGTTCAGAATCTGGCTGGAATTGTCACTGTTACACACTCGCTGAACCCTGTGGTAGTGTGTGTGTGTACGCGAACAGGTTAAGAAGCTGGCTGGATTTGCATCCATTACACATTCGTGTGTGTGTGTGTGTGTGTGTGTGTGTGTGTGTGTGTGTGTGTGTGTGTGTGTGTGTGTGTGTGTGTGTGTGAGATGTGCGATGTGCTTTTTTGCTTCAGACATTGACAGAGAGCAAGAGAGCAAACAGGAGATCAATCAGCACCAAGTATTTCCTGTGCTTAGATTCTGTTGATATTGGATTGTGTGTGAATATATATATATATATGTGTGTGGGTGTATGTGTGTGTGTGTGTAAGGTTAAAATGAATACTTGTTGCTAATAGATTAGGTTCATATGGCGGTACATTTGTTTCCTGTGTAACACTTAGGCATGTTGACAAGTCGGAAAGTTCGCAGTTTAATTTCTCTGAATTGTGATGATGGACACATGCAGGATAAGCATTTTTCCAGCGTAAAAAGGCTGCAAAGAAACAAACAATAAAAAAAAAAATTGCATTATATCTCCAGACCAGAGCTCAGTAAAGTAGTATATAGAATTTGTTTTATTATTGGAGGTTAAAATGCGGATAACTGTGTTTACCAAAAACTTGATAATGAAATAATAATCTGATTTAATAGCTTCAGTACAAGAAGATGGGAGAGGAGGGGAAAGAATTAAGTGGGTAAAGCTTTTATTATTTATTACAAAATAATTGCGATTGGGTCTTTTTTTACTGTTGGAATCTTTCAAATTGTTTTGTGCTTGTTTGCTAATTTTACAAGCGTAGAAGTTAGGAAAAAGTATAGTTCTGTGCGGAGAGAAATGTCCTCTGGTAAAAAATAAGACATCATGCTACATGAAAAGATTTTCCTGTAAAAAAAAAAAAATTACAAAAACAGAAAATATTCAAAAGAAAATTCCTAGTGGACAAAAAATCCTCTGAGGCAAAAAATTCATATGTGGGGAAAAAAGTGGGGGGGGTGGGGGGGGGGGAATTTATCCTGTAAGGGAAAAATATATCCTTTAAATAAACAAACAAAAACAAAAAAGTCCCATTAAGTAAAAACAGATTTCTCTTAGTTTAAAAAAATGTCTTGTAAAGGGTAAAAAATCCTCTAAGTTTAAAAAAAAAAAAAAAAAAAAAAAAAAAAAAAAGGCCTGGTATTGAAAAAAAATTATTTGTCCCATCAAGTGAAACCTAATTCTGAGGTGTTAAAAAAATAAATATATAAATAAATAAAATCTCCTTTTAAGTAAAAAAATATATATATTTTGCGGTAAAACAGAAATTCCCATACGCCTCTTGAAGAAAAAAACAAAATCCCCCTTAGGTTAAAAATAAATAAATAAATAAAAATTTGCCATAAATTGGAAGAAAATTATTCTCTGAGGTTAAAAAAAAAAAATTAATCTTAAGGAAAGAGCTCCTTTGAGGTTATAAATAAATAAATTAATTGGTTAATTAAACAAATTAAATCAATCAGTCAATCAATCAAGTCCCCTGTTGAGAAAACAAATTCCTCTGAGGTAAAAAAAAAAAAAAAAATTAAAATAAATAAATAAATAAACTAATGTCCCAATGAAATCAAAATGTATGGCTTTTATTTTTATGTTAGCCTTAAGGTTATTTATAAACTGGTGTGCTCTAAAACATTAACAAACTTATTAACTGTACACTCGACAAACAACAACAAACATGGATCATAATGGGTCATGAAGACGCTTGAGTTTGTTCTCTTTGAAAAAGAGGGATTTGAGTGGCACGGCTTTGAAACACTGCATATTTAACACTCAGGTTTGCGTCCATTGTACTAACTGTCAGAACTATTGGGTGTTTAAAAACCGACTTCCTGTTTCAGTGGAAATGATGTCAAGTCGCTTTACAGGTGTAGAAGTTCTTATTAGTATGAATAGTGTGCAAAATTAATGTCGAAAATTCTATCACAACTTAGTGTATTTAAAAAAACAAACAAAAAAACAATATGAACCAATGTATTTTGGTCTGGGATCCCTCTTTGCATTCTTGTCTTTCATCGTATAGACATGTCCCTTCACAACTTAGATTATTCTGAAGAATATCCCACTGTGCACTTGAACATGATCTAATGGCAGTCCTTAAGAATAGTGACTGTAATTGAACCCTCATAAGACTTACAGGTGGAGATTTTTGAAGATTGATGTACAGATGTACAAAGAACGAAATTAAATACTTGCAAAATGCCTCGTTCGTCTTTAGCGCCGTCTCCAACAAACTTTACCACGTCACATTCTGACACGCAGCTCGAAAGCAAATTTGCTTCTTAGCCGATGTTTGTAATTAGAAGCTAATTCAGTGTCTGTGTCGAGTCGCTCTTGTTTGTGTGAAAGCCGTCTGTCCACAAGCCTAAACTGCTGAACTCGGTGTGTCTGGGCTCTGCTTAGTGTCTGCAGAAGTGAAGGGAGTGTGTTCCTGTCTTCTCTCTCTCTTTGTCTGTCCTTCTTCTCTCATGCTCTCTCTTTCTCTATGTAACCTGACCAGAATGTCTCACAGCTTTGCTATCCACCCACATGTCATTGCCTGAAGACTCATGGAGAGGCAGAGGGAACATACAGAAAGTCGTCGAAGGTGTGTGTGTGTGTATGTGTGTGTTTTTTGGGGAGGTGTTGTCGCTTATTCCTTTACTTTGTCATTCGAGCAAAATATGAGTACTGCGGCATCTCTTGTTCTTTCTCTCACACACACACGCGCACACACACACACACACACACACACACAGTGTCATATATACTAGCTTTCACTGACATTAAAATTCAGTACTGATGAAGATAATAGATATTTCCATGACGGCCTTTTGGTGAGCTCAGGATTTTAGCTTTCTGACATTTGAAGCATGAATGTGGATGATAATGGAGCTAATTGAACAGCTCTGGTGGCCTCACTATGAAAATGAACATTAAGTGCTTTCTTCACTTACAGAAAAATCCATCTGTGAAACCAATGCCTGTTTTTTATTTTTTTTGCCTTACATTGTCTCAATCTCCCTCACTTTTTCCTCCCGGTACTTGCTATATGATACGATATTTTACTATTATGTCAGCCCAATCGCCTGCAGAGAAATGTATCCTCTCATTGGCCCTCGGCCTGTTTCACAGCCGAACAGTCCATCAGCGCTGATGTAACAGACAGGAAACAGTCATGCTAGCTAGTCTTTGTACCCGTAGCTGCTCCAACCAGACATGGCAACACTCGCCTCATTATTTCTAGCATGCTTTATCAATGTAGTGGTGGGTTTGAATGAAGCCAACTTTGCTATCAGGCACTCCAGTGGGCACCTATCAGAGGGGTGCTATTGTCATCAGGCTTTGGCGTTGACGTACGCTTTTATCTTTCACCACCACTTTGTGCAAAGAGACATAATTCTGGGGATGGTTAGTAAGACATCATTGTTTTCCATTTAAAGAAAGAATGCTTGTGTGGTATTCGTAACCAAATTGTTAGTGTATTAGGTCTACTTTCTTAATACATACAGATTCAGAAATATTGGCACCCTTGGTAACGATTGGTTGAGGAAAAATTTCATTATGTTTAATTATCTCTTTATTTCTTTATTACTTCCTCTTTAGAAACAGGTCCCTCCTGCTTATTGCGGTCAGAATTACGAACCTATCCCAGGAATGCTGATAAGAATATACCCTACGAGAGGCCCTAATCTATCCAGAACACCATAGACACGTGTATTTTTACACTAATTCAATTTAACATCACTTTAAATCATGTTTTTTAAAAGTCTAAGCGAAATGTGCTTTAGTCAAAATCAATGTATTCTAGCAAAAAACGTAATATCTATATCTATATCTACACCGATCAGGCACAACATTAAGACATAAAATTCTGACCGGTGAGTGAGTAACACTGATTATCTCTTCATCATAGCGCCTGTTAGTGTGTAGGAAATATTAGGCAGCAACTGAACATTGTTGCCCTCAAAGTTGAGGCGTTAGAAGCAGGAAAAATGGGCAAGATTAAGAATTTGACAAGGGGCCAAATTAGTTTGACAGGGGCCAAATTGTGGGAGTCTAGACGACTGGGTCAGAGCATCTCCAAAACTGCAGCTCCTGTGGGATGTTCCTGGTCTGCAGTGGTCAGTATCTATCAAAAGTGGTCCAAGGAAGGAACAGTGGTGAACCGGCGACAGGGTCATGGGTGGCCAAGGCTTTTTGATGCACGCGGGGAGCGAAGGCTGGACCGCTTTGAAAGACAAACTCCTGTAGCTTAAATTGCTGAAGAAGTTAAAGCTGTTAGTGCTCAATAGTTCAGAACTGTTTTGGCAGCAAAAGGGGGACCAACGCAATATTAGGCAGATGGGAATAATGTTATGCCTGATCGGTGGCCATGAAGATGTGCTTGGTCAGTGTATAAATCTATATATAATAAAACTGCATTATTAACACTCCTGCATTTAGTACTGTTGGGCAACCAATTTTTTGACAAAAGTGCAACACCACCCTTCTTCAATGCCTCATAAACTGAAGAAAAAACACAGAAGAAATTGGAAAACATTCCCCCGTACAGAATCTCTCCCAGATTCTACTCATCAGCTAGCAGGTCTTCAGTGGGGTTTTGGTTCAGGAACCTGGGATGGCCAACCATGAATCTGCTTTCCTTGAAATATTCATGTGTAAATGGTGTGTATGGTCGATCATCACATCCTGCTGGAAGATTCAACCAGGTACCAGTTGTAACTTCATGACAGAGGCAATCTTTCATTCTCAAATCTCTAAATCCATAATGGCATGTATCCAACCGAACAAGGTCCCCAGGATGTATGGAGGGAAAAACAGCCAAACGCCAACAGAGATACTCTTTCTATCATACTTAGCATTGCGGTGTAGGTTTTTAAAAAGATAAAAACACTTTATTGAAGGCGGTAATAATTCTGGAGCTCACCATAATTGCATTTTGTGCATTTAACACTATGTTGGTGTCAATAGTAGGGCTGTGTATTTGCAAGTATCTGCCGATACTATATGTATCACGATACAGGGGTTGCGATACGATATTTTGCAATACATACTGTAAGCAAGGCGATATTGGGATATTTCTAATTTTAGGAAATCTATCATTCAAGAACACTGCTATATGGCTAATATTAATTACGTCTAAAATTACACCGATAACCCGAAGCCCTTTAAGCTACCCCCACCATAAAACCTGTGCCAGCCTTACCTGTATCACACTTCAGTGGCAATCAGGTGTATTGCAATACATGAACACAATTAGTATCATTGTACTTTACATGGTAATTCTCTTTAGAATGTAAACGAAATAACTGCCAGGAATCTTGTATGATTACATTTTTTTTATATCAGCATTGCGTTTTTGAGATTCGATACAGTATCGGCAAACAAAATATCGCAATATTCAATTGTATCGATATTTATTTTACAACCCTAGTCAATACTAAGGAAAAATGTTAAAGGTTTTTAACAAGGAAGGGAGTCGAAACATTTGGCTGGTGGTTTATGCGATCGAAAGACGTACGCCAGTGTCAGCACTTTCTTCTTTTTAATTTCTTTTCATTTGAATGTAAATGAGGTTTAATCTTTGGATGAAATCGTGGGTAGTGTTGCGTAGGGTTACCTGTGGCTCGAACTCATGCTCTCTCTCTCTCAGCTCACTGGATTCCAGAGCAAACATAGAGTCAAAAGATGAATCTGATACTTATATCCATGATGACGGACCGAGTTTGAGACACAGGAGATGGAGGAGGACTGAGATGCTCAGGTGTGTGTGTGGATGTAGGTGTTTCTTCTGGCCCTTCCAATTTTTCTCCTTCTGTACACGGCTTTATATTTCCCAACCATCTTAATTCACACACACACACACACACACACACACACACACACACACACACACACACACACACACACACACCCCTCCTAGCCAGTGAGGCTTAACGGAGCCAACGATAATTTACTTTGCACACTAACTTTCAATTTGGCTCCTGCTCCTCGTACCCCTCCACACACACACACACACACACACACACACACACACACACACACAGCCACACACACACACTCTCTCTCTTTCTACCCTCTTCTTGCAAGCGCTCTGCTGTGTCTATCACAGACCCGCTATGCTTCAAGGCTAAATTGAATCACTGCCTGCTTGTGTGTGTGTGTGTGTGTGTGTGTGTGTGTGTGTGTGTGTGTGTGTGTGTGTGTGTGTGTGTGTGTGTGTGTGCGCACACATGTATGTGAGAGCACGCGTGTTCACATGTGCAAGTGCATGTGTGTGTGCATGTGTGTTTCCAGCATATGCCATTCAACATCATGTGGGGTTTAGTCTAGACATCTAGAGCCTGCTTAAATATATGAAGGAGGAAAATCATCATCCACGGTCTTTCTTCACACACACACACACACACACACACACACAGACAATCAGACTCGATCTCCCTCTTTGTTTTCTTTTTCAGTCTTT
This sequence comes from Silurus lanzhouensis, assembly GCA_039877035.1. Classification (NCBI taxonomy): domain Eukaryota; kingdom Metazoa; phylum Chordata; class Actinopteri; order Siluriformes; family Siluridae; genus Silurus; species Silurus lanzhouensis. Next base: position 1,067,244 of record JBCEWE010000087.1, read on the forward strand.
TATTCAGTTTGTCTCACTTCTGTAACCATCTTCCTATCAGTCTTTCTCTCCTCTTTACTTCCCCCCTCTGTTTTATTTCTCTCGCTCTCTCACTCCCCCAGTCTCTCCCTCTCTCATTTTCAATTTGCTTTTTCTCTCTATTAGTCTCTTACTTGGTTTGTCTCTCTTCTCTCTGTCTTTCTTACTCATGGTCTCGTTCTCTTTCTATTTCTCTCTTGTGTTCTCTCTTGTGTTCTCTCTCTCTCGTTCTCTCTCTCGTTCTCTCTCGTTCTCTGTTTAAGTGGAAACAGGCAGAAATGATCCATTACCACTAATGAATTGATTCAATTGGGCATAATAGGCTCATTTATCTATCAAAGAAAAGCCAATTCATGTTGAGCGAGAGAGTGTGTGTGTGTGTGTGTGTGTGTATGAGAGAAAAAGAGAAAGGAGGAGAGGAAGAACAACAGTCCAAGTATGGCCAACCGCGATCGCAGAAATACGGAGACAAATAAAAGAAGAGATGTTTAACAGAGAGACAAAGGGAGACATGGAGACAGAGGGGAAAGGCGGGGGGATTATATGTAATAAAAGAGGAGTGTGTGTGTGCAAGAAAGAGGCGGTCAAGCGAGACAGGGAGGGCGAGAGCAAGAGAGTGGGAGAGAAAAAAAAAAGAGAAAAAAAATCAGTCCACCATGTGGATGCGCCGTTTTCTTCCTCTGTGTCACCTTTTGTCTGTGGCGTGTGTGTGTGTGTGTGTGGTGAAGTGAAGCTCTCTTTCCATTCTTCATTCCCTTTGTGTAACGTATTACATCAATATGTTAATACTGTATACTTTCACTGCACTCACTTTCATTTATTCTGCATTTGAAATGTAGAAGCACATCATCTTGTTCATCAGTCAGCATCCTAAATGCGTTTATTGGCGCTACACCTGTCACAACTCATCTCCACTGTTGAAGCACTATTATAGTTTCATCATATTCATGTACTCGGCAACCAAACGTTTTAAATCCACATGTAGCACTTTTACTTACCTAACGGAAGTAGAAATGGTGAACTTTTTGGCCAGCCAGCTTGTCACATGACCTCGGGGAAAAAAATAGTTTGCAATAAATGCATGTCGTTCATGGTGTACTTTCTGGCCTTTCTCTGTATGTCCCGTGTGAAACGACTTCGAATTCACTCACATGAAAATGATTTCTGTGTAAGGACGACTTGATATTCTACATGGATCCTACAACAAAAGAACTGTCTCAGTGATCTGATTAGAAAAATGAGGAAAAGTTACTGAGGCAAAATAAACATTTGTGTTTATTAAAATTACATTAACGCTATACAAGTTTATTAATAACAATTTAAAAAATACTAATAATGCACCATTTTTATTCTTGATTCCGGTCATTAGATGAAGTTCTAATGTTCATTTCTTTCCAGGTGACTAAAATCCAAGCTAATTTTAAGTAAAAAATGAAACTGCTTGGGATTTGGTCGCATAAAGATATGTGTAAGGTTATTATTGATTTTCTGCATGGATCCTACAATAAAAGAAATGTCCATCTAACTTATAAAAAAAAAAAAAGGAAATGTTTGTCATAAAATAAAAAATTGTGTGACATAATCTGTAGTGATTAAAATACAAGATAATCTGAGGTAAAAAAAAAATAAATAAATAAATAAATATATATATATATATAAAATGCTTGGAATCTGCTTGGAATTTGGTCGCATTGATTTGAATTGACAAATAGAATTCTTTATGTATCCTACAGCAAAAAACTGTCTTAGCAACCTAATTAGAAAACTTGGCAAAATATATATTTGTGTAACATCATTTCTGATAAAATGATCTCAACTCTATATGAATTTATTGTTTGATAATAATAATAATAATAATAATAATAATAATAATGCACAGTTCTTTAAACTGGGATTCTGTCACATGATGCTGATTTCTGTGTAAACACGATTGGATTTGCTTTATGGATCCTACAACAAAAGAAATGTTGCAGCTAATGGTTTAGGAAAAACTTATAAACCAACATTTGTGTATAACAATTATACATTATTCTGGGGATTCTTAAAGGTGCTAATGTTCATTCTTTATCAGGTGATTAAAATTGAAGAGGTAAAAAAATTAAACTGCTTGGGATTTGGTCACATGACTTCTCTTTAAAGACATAACTGATTTTCTATATGGATCCTTCAACCAAAAAAAAAAAAACATTTCTCAGCGAACTGATTAGAAAAATGAGAAAATGAGCCAACAAATAAACATTTGTGTATCATAATTATCTTAACTCTATACAAGTGGGTTTTTTTTTATTTAATAATAATAATAATAATTCATCGTTTTTTTTTCCTGAATCCGGTAATACAAACAAGTGCTAATGCTCATTCCTTTTGTGGTGAATAAAATCCAAGATAATCTGAGGTAAAAATGAAATGGCTTGAGATTCAGTTGCATGAAGACGTTTCTGTGTAAGGACAAATTAAGTTTATTCATGGATGCTACAACAAAAGAAATGTCTCAGCTAATTGATTTAGGAAAAATTTGAAAATGAACAAAAAAAGACAAACATTTGTGTATACCAATTATCTTAACTCTATACAAGTTTAGTTTTTCGTGATAATAAAAATGCGCCATCTTTTTCTTGATTCCGGTGATCCTAACAAGGGAACAATGAAACAGCTTGGGATTCAGTTGCATAAAAAAACTATTTCTGTGTAGGGTCTTAATTGATTTCCTGCACGGATCCTACAACAAAATAAATGTCTGAGCGAACTGAATAGAAAAATGTTGAAAAAAGAAATATTTGTATATCATAATTATATGATAGGAACAAGTGCTAATGTTCTTTCCTTCTCAGGTGACTAAAATCCAAAATAATCTGAGGTAAAATGTGCACAGAATTCGATCTACACCACCTGATAATTGTCTGGTATTAAAAATTTATCTTTAAGACCTCTTTCAGGCATTTCCTTTAGAGCAGTGATTGCGACATTTGCCTCTTTTACCGTTAATAAATTGAAATATCCTATTTTAGAGCACCGGCCCACCCCAGGGCTTCACTGCTCCATCCCTGGGCTGACTGAGCTCTTTGTTGACCTGCGTGAGTGTGACAGGCTGGAACACACTGATAAACGGAGGAAAGGGAGTGAGATAGCCATCCAGAGGGGGATGATAACACAAGAGGTGAACAGAGAAAGAAAGAAAAATAGCACTCCTCCGTGGCATATGAGTGGTCCAGCGGGGAGAAGGAGAGATGCTTGGACAAGAGCCGGGCGGGATTAGACAGAAAAAAGCAGAAAGAAAAAAAGAGAAAGATGGAGAATAAGTATACAGAGATAAACAATATACAGCCTTCAGATATTATATTTCAGGAGCATATACATCACCTGAGCCTGTGTGAGCTGAATAACAAACCATATCTTACTGGAAGATGGGCTTGATTGGAATTCAAGATGATTATCTGGCTGAATGGCAAAGGACCGCACGTCTTTTTTTCCCCCTCTTTTTGGACTGAATTTTCTTTTTCAGCTTGCAGTAACAGGGTGTGAAATATATTTTGAAATTAATTGTACACTTGGAAAAAGAATTTGCATGTCTATGTTGTCACATTTTTCCGAGTTTTGAAATTCAGCTGCTTCCTTCTTTTCCTCCATCTGTCAGTCTGCTCTGAAGGTATCACTAGCGGGTCACACGGGTTTCGAGTGATCAGTTAAAAACAATAAGAAGGAAAACATAAAAAAATAATAAACAAAAGCAGGAGCAGCACAACATGGGTTGTTCATGTCACTGTTTTTCTGGGTGTGACAAATTGCTTTATGCACGAACATGTAGAAAGAGAAAATTGACTTTCCTGAACATTTTGTGCCCGAATTTGTGCTTTTTTTTTTTTCAAGATTTTAAATTGGTGAAATTCAATTTGATGGCATGCCATTGGGTATGCCAAGAATCTGAAGCAGCTCAAACACTGTTCGCTTTGCTCAGAAAAAAGGAGAGAAAAGGAAACACAGCTAAACTGTTGGTATCGTCCCAATATTCTAATGAGAATCCTAAGACTTTCAGTCTGCTATGTCAATCAAGCTGAGCTAAACACAACAGTGGTAATGAGAAGAATCAGAATTTGTGAAGACATAACCAATGTTAATAGTATGTGCTGCCATAGTGTTTCAGTTTTAGCTTGTTCTGATTTGCAGAATATACATTTGATTACAGCTATATTGAAAGGCCAAGTGACACCTACCAAGATTTGCTCCACCCGCTTTATATTCCTCAATTTGGCAGACTTTATACTGCATATTGTGAAGTCCAGTGTTAACCTAATTCGAAAGCCATTGTCGAATCAAATCATGGGGCTGAGAGCTGCCGCCTACTGCTGTTTGACCTGGTTGATTCAACCTGCTGATCAGCATTCACGTGTTGCTAGCAGTGGTGGATGAAGTGCTCAAACCATGTACTTAAGTAAAAGTAGAGATACAGTCGGTAAAATATGACCAGTAAAGGTGCTCCCTTTAAACTTTTACTTGAGGAAAAAGTACGAAAGTATTTGCATTCAAATGTACTTAAGAATTCAAAGTACTATGATTTATTATGGCTATAATGATGCTATTATCATTTTTTGTCTCAAGACACTCAGTATATGGGAAAAGACTCTGTTACTCTTAACACACCAACCTATTAATAGAATGATATTAAGGAGTCAAACACTGATTGATATCTATTAAAATGATCATGAGCCCAAAATCTTTTTTTTTTTTTTTTTTATTGCGCAAATAAGGCCACGGGTTTTCTGGCAAGTTAGATTCAGGAGTTTCTTCCATCATTTATTCCTCTCAAAAGTTGTTAAACTGGATGTTTGTGAAAAGAAGATACCATCAAGCAGCAATCAAAACAAGTTCAATACATAGCGAGCTCTCTACCCTGATGGGTGGCTTGCTGCGTTCTTAACCAGTTAAGTTTTTATTCACTCATAAATTGTATCCACTCATTGTATTGTTTTTTTAAGATTTATCATCACACTCTTGAGATCACCCAAATGAGAATGGGTTTTCCTTTTGAGTATGGTTCCTCTCAAGGTTTCTTCCTCATACTTTCTAAGGGAGTTTTTCCTTGCCACAGTCACCCCAGGCTGCTCATCAGGGATAAACACACATAATTCTCTTTAATTCTTAAGTTCTGTAAGGCAGCTTTCAGGCAATGTTCATTGTGAAAAGCGCTATGGAAATAAACTTGAAACTTCATAAATAGAAAGGGACGAACTTATTTAGCAAAAATGTAGTTGAGTAAAAATATTTGACTTTATGTTGTTAAAGTCTCCCCAAATGGAAAAAGCTACTTAAGTACAGTAAGAATTACATTTTCTTTGTTACTGTCTTCTCTTGGACAATGGTGCCACTGGACTATGTTGTACATTTACATTTGCGGCATTTAACAGACCCCCTTATCCAGAGCGACGTACAAAAGTGCTTTGAGTCTCTAGTAATGAATAAATCTACACAGGTACGCAAGATTACAAACTTAATATAAATGTAACCCTTCAATTCTACAAGCTTGGAAGTGCTAATTTCAGTATTTCAGGAAGAGGTGGGTCTTCAGTCGTCGCTTGAAGATAGTCCATGAACAGTGTACCATGTGTACCACAGTGTACCATTTACCTGAACAGTGCACCATGAACAGTGTTCTTGAACAAGAACCATAAGACACCAGTCTACTTCTGCAGTGGTGCTCAAAAACTTCCCTTTTAAACATAACAATCCACAGTAACCTGAATCATGTTTCAAAATATTTGCAATTTTAGAATCTTTACATTCATTCAATCTTTAGATTCATATTGCTGCTCTTGTCTATACCACAGTTCCTTGATTGCTGAATTCCTGTTTCTATCTGGTGGCACAGTGGTTGAAGATTTGGACTACTGGTCATAGTTGCTAATTCTGTGTCCTTGAACAAGAGACTTAACCCTGCCCTGCTCAGTTTTCTCCTGTCTCAGGTACAAGTTGCTTTGGAATAAAGCATCAGCCAAATAAGCAAATGTAGACCAGCATGCACATGCTCACTCCCTATCGAAGGAGTGAAGCCAAAATACACACTAAAGAGCAAGTGTGGAAAATCAAGAGAGCTCCTAAACCACTGGTTGGATTTTGAATGTGGTCGATAGCTTCCTGCAGTGTTCTTGTGCATTAACTCCACGTCCTTGGCAATGTATATAATTTCAAACAAAGTCATAACAAAAGCACATGTAGTGCTGATTTACTTATCAGCGCTAACTCCTGTACCTGGCATTGTTTGAGGCCTTTGGTATCTTAAGACTTAATCTTTACTTGCATAAGGTTAAGAACTGCCACTGAATGCTATTAATGTAAGCACATATTTTAGAAATGACTGATGTCAAGGTCTTGTCCTCTATTGCCATCTGTATGCTCAGGCCATAGTGTTGGAAAAATCTCCAGAGATTTCACACCACTATAGATCACACCGCATCACAGGATGTACTGTAAAATGGAAGGATGCGTGGCTGAATTTCTTCATTGTCCAACAGACTTGCAAGTTGGCACTTATCTCACTGTCCCATGAATTTAGGTATTCTTTCTTCGTATTGATGGGTAAATTAAGAAAGGGAGGATGGAAGAAAGGAAGGATTTGAGATTATTTGCTTTAGGAATCTTAAAATACCACAGAGTTTGCTCAATGAGGCAGAAAATGTGTGCCATCAAAGGTGAACATTGCAGTGAGTGTAGTGTAGTGTAGGGCCATGAAAGGCCAGTCATGAGTACGCAACCAGACTGCAGACCACTGCGGAAGTGAGGAACGCTAAAGAGGTTTGAGGGAATGTTGTCGGGAATCATTAAAGCGTTTGGTTGCAAGGTGATGTCGCTGGGTATTCACTGATTCTTATTTAGGCATGTTGATATCCAGTTATATGTAATAATAAGTCACTTTTGAGAGAAAATAAAGACACTAGGTAGACTTAAATAACATTTTCAGGTAAGGACAGAACTACACATGATAGCCAGAGTATTCAACAACTTATAGACTTTTTGTCAGTGGTATAATATACTTGCATGCTTTAGTCTGTACTTATGCAGTTAACTTGCTATACTTACATACCATTTTTTTTTTCCTTGACACTTGGGTTTCTGGCATGCCACATGTTTAATTGGGCAACACACCTGAGCTTCCATTGCTGTTTGTTAGCCAATGTATTAATGATTGAACATATGGACAGCCTAAAGATACACTTGGACACCACAAAGATGGTTATGGACTGCTTTGTTTTGCTCTGATTGCGTTAGGACTGAAATTGCCACAACACATTTGCACTTAAATCTCAATCAGTAAAAAAAGTTAATACCATCAACAATATAGACTAAAAGTATAATGTATTTCCTGGTTACACAACTGTACTTTTTGAACTTTTATAGCACACACATATAGAAGGAAAGTATTTATAGTCGCACCAACCAGTGTCAGCCAGGTGTAGATGGGTTCCCTTTTGAGGCTGGTTCCTTTCAAGGTTTCATTGTCCAGGATGAAGGGAGTTTGTCCTTGCCTAGCTTGCTCATTATGGATATATTTATACATTTAAAATCTAAAGCTGCTTTGTGACAACGGTCTGTTGTTAAACGCATTATATAAATTGAATTGTAGTCTGACTTGGATCACATTTACCTGATGAGCGAAAAGGAACACAAAACTGCTTTTATATGGATGCATGTGGCACTTAACAATAATGTGTGTTCCTCAACATTTGTGTCTTGTTATCTGTTATCTATGCCATTAAGCGCTCTTTGACTGGCAAACGGACATTTAAAGGGTGTATGTGGAAGCCTACAGAAGAGAGTTTACTGAAGAGATGTTTAAAGAATCCATTTTGGAAGCTAAATCTTCATTACTATATATGATGTACCATTAATGATCCTTGCTTCTGAAACGGTTATTAGTGCTTGTCCAGTCTGAATGGTTATAAACATTTTAGACGTCAGTCAAATGATCCACATTCATAGACAATTGAATCATTTTAGCATTGAGCCACATTTTGATAGTCTCTGAATTCACATTTTTTTTAAAAAGAAAAAGAGCTAAAAACAATTTGATAAATTGTGCTTGGTTTTGAAGTCCAATATCGCAGGCACATTTCGGGCATGTGATGCACATAAATATTGCAATACTTTATCTTTACTGTGCGAAATAATATCGAAAATGGTTCATTCGCGTTTGACCCCCAAGTCTGACACCAACTCCTAGATCATATTTGCTGACGCGCTCAAAGTCAGATTTATTGTTGGAAGGTGATGCCGATCTCCTAGTTTAGCTCGCCCTCCAGGGATTCCTGTGTTTATCTAACCCAGCCATACATCACCTGTCAAGAGCCGTCACCCCCAATACTTCTTGGTTCTCCACTTAAACGAGAAGCCATTTTTAAACTCGGTTTTCTCCCCGAAATCACTCATTGGGGGATTCGCTGCTTGTGGCCAAAAAGGCATCACCTTGGAATACAAGATGACAGTCGCAACTCTAAAAGCAGACTTGCTGATGGTGCGCAGAGCCTTGTGTTTGGGTTAGTGGAACCCTGTGGAGCCAAAAAAAACGAACCCCCCTCCTCACTCCCATGAGGATCCTGGAACTGTATGGGGGTTATTTATCATTTGGTACAAAACCATCTCTCATTTTCCTGGGTGGAGGGGGTGGTGGTGTCTTACCACATCATTTCCTGAGCATGCTCGATGCAAGCTCTACCCACGCTGTGGTCAGCTTGAGCTCCATTTATATCTGCTGGAAGTGACTTCACCTCCACAGTCTCATTAACAGCGCCCAGCCCCCATCACCTACTTTATAGTCTGCGCTCAATAGGCGTGCAGGTCGTGATGGGCGTATTTATTTGTTTTTGTCCGTTTTCACCTTGACCAGGAGAGACTTGTGTGTCTTTTTTTTGCAGAGTGTGTGTCTGTGTGTGAGTGTGTGTATATGTCTTTGTGCATGTGTACATTATGGCCCGAGACCTTGCGATGGACAGCAATTTTGCCTCCGCTGCTCGTAAATCAGGTCATATGGAAGGGAAGGTGCCTATATTGCTTTCCAGTGACACCATTAGATCTAAAGCTGGAGATTAAAGTGTCATTGCGTTCCAGGTCCAACACTAGCAAGAGGAAGGTGATACGCATCTAATGGCCAAAGAACGGATTACTGTATTCTCCTGACCAAGCTTTAGACTTTGCTATAACACTAGTCTAATATGTCATCATACCTAATCAATAATCACATGTAAGACCTTGACCCTTGAATCTACTGACTACGGACAAGACACACTTAGATGTCATTAATGCCCCATTGGCAGTGGAAGCTCCAAGAAATGCCTCTGCCGCAGTTATCGGCTATAACGGCATATTTCTAACACAATGCAGAGGCTAATATTAGATTGTTCTTAAGAGCAAGCACACAATAATGTCTAAATCGGGCAGAAGCCCGATTATTCCACCGAGCCATATTGATCGGAAGATTGATTTATTTCACTGAGAACCAACATGAAGCAGCACAAGTTCAGGCTTGTGTTCTTTTCCCTTTCAACAGATTAAAACATTAATAGGTTTGAAGGAGCCGTGGGTCAGTATCACTTACTAATTAAACCACAGATTAATTAAACAAAAAAAAACTTTATTTGTCTCAGGTCTAGAGAAGTAATAGATTGGATGACCCACATAAATTCTTCCCAAGATTTTAAGAGCTGATTGATGGCACACAAAGCCCTGCTTACAGAAAATATTCTGCTAAAAATACTCTTAGAATTTGTAATTGATTTCAATGGGAACTGTATTGGTTTTAGTGGAAACTCTAACGGTCCCTGTGGGTCTCTGCTGGTTATTTTTTGCCTTCTATTTGGGACACGTCTAGAGTATATTATTAGGGGACCAAGGGAACACCTTTGGCACTTTGTAGATCACATGGTGTCTACTGGACACCAATAGAGACCATTAGGATTAGGACCTTTAGCATAAGATTGTACATTGGTTTCTTTGGGTTGCTGATAAATGTGTTTATTGATGAAATCATTTGGTCATGGTATTGACGGTTAACAGATAATGGTTTCTAATAAATTGTATCAAAAAACAATTTCTGAAATGATTTTTATTGTAGTTTTCAGTACACTCTCACTTTTAACGACAATGTCACCACTTTACAGCAAAATATTCAACCAGCTCAACTGTATCATCACTCATTAATCCTCTGTGGTTTAATCCTGCATCCAAATGTATCAATGGTCTAATAACGGGATTTCCAGCATCTAATAACTGCATGTTCTTAAGTGATTTATTCCTCTTATACACCAGCATTTTGCCAATTGCGAATGGTTTATTTATTAATAAATGACGCATCACATTGTACATACCATGGTTTTAATTTTCATTGAAGGTGAAGAACATTTCAGGTGTTATTTTCCTCACCAGCCACTGTTGTTATCTCTCTGGTGATTTAGTTAAACTAGCAGGATAGATTTTGTCATGTACCTCAGAAAGCCTTGTCACAAAGCAATGAAACTGGTGCAGATTTTGATGGTTTTTGGAACACGCGCATGTCGCTTTTGTTTATATGCACTAAATTGGGCAAAAAGCAAAAACACACAAGAATTGGATAGTAAATGACTGGAACAATGTTGTGTGGACAGATGAGTCCAGAATTGACGTTCTAACAGAAGAACTTTATGTAAGACATGAAACAGTAGAGAAGATAATAGCAGATTGCCTCAGCCCCATAGTCAAGGTGTAAGCATAATGGTTTGGGGTTGTTTTGGAGACCTGCTCCAGGTGAACTGAATACCGAACCAACCTGGCTACCATTTCATACTCCGACACCATGCAATTCCATCTGGACCGAGGCTAATTGTCATCAACTTCAACATACAACAAGGCAATGACCGAATCATACGTCCAAGCTCTGTAAGAATTATTTAGAGAGCAAAAAATCTGCTGGAGTGTTACCCATCATGGATTGGCCTGCCCAGTAACCGCAATTAAATTCCATTTAACTGCTCTGGGATGAACTGGATTGCAAGGTCAGAAAGAAATCTCCAACTAGTAAAGAACACCTTTAGCAAGTTTTACAAGAGGCATGGCAAAGTATTTCAGCTGAAAGTTTTGACAGAAACGAACTGTCCAGATGCCAAGAATGTGTAAAACTTTTATTCAAGTTTTTGGTTTTACTTTTTTACTTTTTGATCAAAGTAAAGCTTCATACCAATGAATTACCCAGTTTGTTGCGTTTAAAATGGATAAGGTGTTTACCAGGATTTTGACAGCCACTGTATAAATACACAGCTCCTCACAGAAAAACCTCACCATATCAATAATGTACTCACTTTTTTACAAGGTATTTATGCTTACAAATCCATTTGTCTTTTTTTATTGACAATATCAAGGAAACATAATGGCGATTTGACTTTATATTTCTAAACAATATTGGAAGAAACTGATTTTTATTGCTTTAGCTACTACACCTTAATTCAGCTTTGTAGCTCAAGTGAAAAACTACAGGGTGACAGTCAGACACTAAATGTCTCAGCTGAAGAGTTAAACTTGGGGTGAGTGTCAAATTGGTGTAAATTTGAATCTTCACCTTTCAAAATGAGTTCCTCTTTTTATCGATCATCTTTTGCAGCAAGTTCTTTTCCCGTCTACGGCTCATCAGCATGAGGTTCGTCAGATCATCTCGGGTGTCGCAGCAGATTATCATTAGCTCACTTCATTGTACACTGGAACAGATCTGTGTGTGTTTCACATGCTGGAAGACGAAAATGTCAGAGGTTCTCTTTCTTTTGGTGTCCTGGTATTAGTCATTATTTCACTATGGTATCATTAAGCAAGTGTACTGTATATTTCATTTCAAATTAACTAGATTTATTTCGAAATCCCATTCAGAAACAGCATTTTCTCATTGAATATATTTTCAAAACCTGAATAAAATGCATTAACCAAAAACGTTCAACAGATCTGCACAAAATTTCATATCATACACTTTACTAATCATTTTCATGGTAGTGATCATTAAAAATTTGTGTTAAAAATAAAAAACACTAGGGGTTTTGTTTGTTTGTTGTTTGTTACCTGAATGGACACATTTGAGCAGCAGGTCAACAGTAAAAATGTCATCCATGTGGAACCATTAGACAGTTTCCACAAATTATATTTACTTCTTCACACACAAAACCAATACAATACATATATTACATTGTTAAACCTAACAAAAACAATACAGTCCTGTTTCAGTATCCAAACTATAAGCACAAAAAAGTGTGCCTGATTTTTATTTATTTTTTTAAAGCCATAGGTTTTTTCTCTAACTGTTACCACAATGTTGGAGGCACACAATTCTATAGGGTATATTTGGATGTGGTAGAATTACATTTCCCCTTCACTTAAACTAAGAGACTCAAAGCTGTTCCAGCATGATAAAGCCTCTGTGCACAAAGCCAGCTTTATAAAGATATAATTTACATGGTTTGAGTGGAAGATCTTCTGCTATAGAGCTTAGATCTCAACCGTAGTGAGCACCATTGGGACGTACATCATTACCTGACTTTTATAAAGGCCTTGTGGCTGAATGAGCAAAATCTTAGAAATCTAGCGGAACATCTTCCCAGAAGAGTGGAGGTTATTATAACAGCAAATTGAGACAAACTCTGCAATGGGATGTTCAGAAAGCACATACCGATCTCAGTCAGGTGTCCACAGCCTTTTTTCTATATAGTGTATGAAAACTATTAGAATAATAAAAACAACTTTTTTTTTAATCCCAGACCTTTCCAAATTTTTCTCCAGATCCAACTGTATTTTTTTTTTTGGCCAATGTTTTTTGGCCTATTATTGATCCTGTGCATCAGAGCAATGCCAGCTCTCTGTTTTACAGTTCAGCTTTGGCAGGAAGTAACCTTCATCTCACTATTGATTCTTAAACTCGGTGCTAAAATCGTCTCTTATTACAGTTTCTGTGTTCGGAGTGTGAACTCTGATGTGCACTGGGCCCAGAGTTGCATTTCTATCCGGTGGCTCCTCGTCATTTCACCTGCCATTATCAGTGTTTAGCTCAGATGTATGCTTTTGCTTTGTCTCTGTGTGTGTGTGTGTGTGTGTGTGTGTGTGTGTGTGTGTGTGCCACAAGTACTTATGAGTGACGCTCTGTTCTTCAGCCTGAATTTCTATCCTCCCTTCACCTCTTGTACATGACCTCACACAGGCGTCGCTTCCCGGATTAAAAAGGAGGAATGTTTTTCAGGTATCATGCTATGAAGAGTGAAGCACGGCGCGTGTGTATTTTCGCTGGAGTCGAATGAAAGCTGTTTCGACTTTGTCTAGGCCGCCGTGCTGATCAAGAGGTTAAAGAGCTGCATTCCATGAGTAAGTGGGAGTCCGAGCCTCTGTAACTTCCCGTCACACTGGAATTCCTGGCATGCTCTCTGGATCCGTCTCTCGGCCTGTGTGGAAGGGCACGTCGGAGTGTGTGTGTCGTGTCATGAAAGAGAAGAGAGGTGTGTGTAGTGAAGATCAGAAACAGAAACGCGAGTGTAATTATCAGGGTTTCGTGTGCTCTACGCTGCAGATTATTTCATCTAAGTCAAAGACGAGACTTGGAACGCAGCGGGATTCTGCTGGGATCAATGTCACGGTGGCAGAGGTTAAATAAAATATATATTTAAGTTAAAATGCGACGATGTGTCGGATGAGTCCACAGAGACTCCCAGCGTAAAAGAGATGTCGGGCTAAATATCAGGAATAATAAATATTAAAAATAAATAAATAAATAAATAGAAAGCATGAAATCTGAATAAAAAAGTAAAGAAATAATACTAATCATTAGTTTGTAAGAATTGTTATAATAGTGAAAAAATAAATGGGACATCAAAACAAATGCAGTGTGTGTTTGTGCGTGCGAGTGTGAAATCTTTTCCTTGCTGGTAATGCGTTTGATTTTTTTACACTGTTCTTTTTGTCTACTTCTACGATCCTCTCTCGCTCTCTCACCCTCCCTCCCTTTTTTGCTCTCCTCCTCCGCTCAACAACCCTCTCCTTCCTTCTAACCTCCTAGTGCTGGTCTCGTTCCCTTTGTCTTTTTGTTTTTCATCTTTCTGTGCTTTTTTTCCCCCTTTTGCTTTCTCTTACTCTCTCTTGTTCACTTGCGCTCTCTCTCTCTCTCTCTCTCTCTCTCTCTCTCTCACACACTCTCTCTCACACACACTCTCACTTTCTCGCTCTTATTCTGTCTCCAACTGTGAAGCCTGTACTCTCTCTCCTCGTTCTTTCTTTCGCTGCATGGCAGTAAAAGGACTGTCGTGTTGCAGCCATAAAGCCTCCTTGCTGCCTTCACCTCTATCTCTTTCCATCTCTCTCTCTCTCTCTCTCTCTCTCTCAAATCAGCACTGTGATAATGCTACGTCAGACACAAATCTGGCAGCAGAGGCTACTGCAGTCTCTCTCTCTCTCTCTCTCTTTCTCTCTATCTTCTTTATAACTTGGTCATACACTTTCACTCTCTTATCCTTTATATACTGGCTGTTTCCTTCCTTCCTTCCTTCCTTCCTTTCTTTCCTTCCCTTCCTTGCTCCTCTGAGTTCTTTGCCTTCCTTTCAGATCATTCTGTTGCTCAACTCGTTTACCGCCTGCCCTGGCTGATGAACCACAGCCAACATAAACCTGTGATCCATGCAGCCTCTCCCCAATCCCAGTGTTTCACTCTCCACCCCCTGCGGGTCAGACCACACACCACATCATGGCCCAGCAAACCACAAACATTTCTGTTGGCACACATCAGGTTTTATAAAGGGTCCTCCCATCCGAGTGATCCTTGTGCAATTACAGGAGACATGTATGTAGTGAAGAGCGCTAGCATGTGCTCTTATAGGAGAATAATACCCACGACAGGGTGGAGTGATGCGGCTCGGCCTGGCGTGACGTGGAACTGCAGTTCCCACAACAACATTGGGAAGTGTGTGATTTTTAGTTTCCGGGAACAGCATTCCACAAATTTATCCAAATATTTGTTGTACGAAGTGTCATGCATTTATATCCGTTACATTTCATTGTACCGCCGGCAAAACAAGTTAGTTCCCAGTATCACTATTACTATAGCAGCTATAAACAGTCCTGCTCTCAGCTACCTTTTTTTCTTTTTACTTAAAAAATCTGCAATGCTGAACATTTTTACAGGAAGGTCTTGGCACTTGAGACTCCTTCCATAAATCCATGAAGTACATCTAGTCCCTTGGCCAATGAATTTTGATTTTGTTGTTTAATACCATATAATTTGTTGTTTTGAGGCTATTCACCTTGCAGGTCCATGTAAAGAATTTGTTACTATCAAAATGATCACGTACTGAATTAGAATGAGCATGGGATGTATATCGGTGCTTTGGGCTCTACCGTCAGAGCTGCAACTACAGAAGAAGAAATCGATTCTGTTGACCAATCAGAACCAAGTATTCACCAGCCCTGTGGTGCAGGTTAAATTGCTTTTCTATAAGAGTGCTCTGACTTCCTATTGTTTGTAAGCAGTGTCAAAGAGAGTGCATTTGACTCTTCTGTGTGTTGTAAGTTCTTACAAAAAGATAGAAAAATAAAAAGGTGCTTTATACTCGTCACACAGAACAGTGAAATTGTTTCTTCGCATAGCGATGTTAGAAAGTTGGGGTCAGAGCACAGGGTCGGCCATGATTGCAGCAAAGCTGGAGCAAAGAGGGTTAAGGGCCTTGCTTATGGGTGACAATAGTGACAGCTTGGCGATCCCAGGGCTTGAACCGCCCTAATTCACTCATCCCTGTATTTTATAGTGTTCTGCTTTGTGCTTGGCTCATTCAACAGGGGGATACACCAATTGGACAAATGTTTGTGAACAACACAAGATTCATACGTGCTTTATGAACATCCCATTCCACATTTTAGTCCCCATTTAAGGCCACATTATAACAGCCTCCACTTTTCTGGGAAGATGTTCAACTAGATTTTGGAGTGTGATTGTGGAGATTTGTGCCCATTTAGCCACAAGGGTGTTAGTAGGTTTAGATACTGATGTAGGTGAGGTGAAGAGGCCTGTGGTCCAGTTAGTGTTCCAGTTTAGCCCAAAGGTGTTCAGTAGTGTTGAGGTCAGAGCTCTATTGCAAACCAATCAAGATCTACAACTCCAATCCAAGTAAAGCATATCTTCGTGGCTTTTTGCACAATGGCATTGGTTTGGGTCTAATTCAAGTCAAGGGAAATTTTCAATTGGTTCTATACAATTGTGTGCCTTCAAATTTGTGGGTCCAGATTTGGAGAAGAAAAACATGTGGCTAGAAAAGTCAGATGTTCCAGTACTTTTGTTCCAAATACACTTGTGTATTCAGGCGTCCCAATACTTTTGTTACAAATATTTTGTTTCATGCTTCCAAGATGATAATGATTATGATGAAGACGATTTTTCCGAGGTGTATTTGAACCATAGCAATCATGGTTATATAAACTATAAATGGTTCAGACACATAAAGCCACAGAACATCATTTCTGTTTAAACAAAAGGATATATACGAAAAAGCAAGTTTCTTCAGAAATGTTTGTTCTGGAACAATAATAATGAGTTTGCCCATTTTCTGTGTTTTAGTTCTAGCCAATTCCCATGTATGCAAGTCACTCCTGAATTACAGAAACCAGCTGGAACCCAACATACACCTTCCTCTTCTTGAGAGCCACCCAAGAAGCATTGTTGAGTTCCCAGCTCTGACTAATAACCAGTACTAAACACTCTGATTGTCTAACTGTTGATCGTTGACGGGAAGCGTGCTCATGTTGGAGTATTTAGCCTTAGCTGACTAAACCCTGAATGGAAAAAAAAGCAGCAAAAAAACAAACAAACTCCTGCATTGTGATGAGTAATGTAAAGTAAATGTCCACAGGGAATGTCCTCACAGGCCACAAGTGTTCCCAACCGTCAAATTATTTCTATTTCTTCTTGCACAGTAGTGCCGTGGTAGCTCTCATGTGGCATGGGAATAGTGAGAACTCGGTGGTTAGGTTCTGAACCAGCAACAGAAAGACTGCAGAGTTCCCAGGATTGAAGAGAGACAGTATCAGGTCCATCAATCTGTTCTCACTTGTGGTGAATTCAGCCACACTGTTGTCTCTTTGGGTTTGGGTTTGAGCCAATGAAATGTAAAGGTAATGCTGTGGAGTCACAATTTTGGCTCCTTGATGGCTTTTTAATATGGATGTTGATCTAATCCATGGCTTTGGAGATGGGACAGTACCGGGGGACAAACAGACCTGTCATAACACCTGGTTGTAAGTATGGTATGTGCTTTATGAGCATGATATTCCACATTTAGTTAAAATTTGCTCTTATAATTCCCTCCACTCTTCTGGGAAGAAGTTCCTCTAGATTTTGGAGTGTGCGTTTGGAGATTTATGCTCATTCAGCCACAAGGGTGTTAGTAAAGTCAGGTACTGATGTCGTGTGAGGAGGCTTGGGGTGCAGTCAGTGTTCCAATTCATCCCAGTGGTGTTGCCCATGAATAGCAGATCTTCATGGAGCACAGGGGCATTGCCATTCTGGAACAGGTTTAGGTTTCCAAGTTCAAGGGAATGCTTAATTTTATTCTACCGTATCCAAAGACGTCCTATACAAATGTGTGTGTGTCCGGCTTTGTGGTAACGGTTTGGAGAAGGACCAGGAAGGAAAGGTCAGGTGTCCCAATACTTTTGTCCATATAGTGAAGGTACAGATAGGTAGGTAGAACCTGTCTCAACAGTGATGCAACATTTCTATGAAGCTTAATAATTGATATCTATGTTTTATTTTAGGTTGAAACACATTGCGTCTTCAGCATTTTCGCAGAATTCACAATCTCGTGTCGTTGCTTTTGGTCCCATACAGTAAGCCAGCAAGGGAAAAAAAGTGCTGTATAATCAGAACAGTATTAAAAACAGTTAGTTAGACTCCAGAGACAGCTATATCACATACTGGAAAATCTTTTCGTTTTGTTTTCAGCACAGCACTAATTGAAAAAGAGGAGTGCAAGCTAATTTGGCGATATAGCCGAAAACAATACAGCAGTAAGAAAGAGTTCATGTGGTGTCAGGCATCACTGCTATAGATATTTAGACAATCTCGCCTGCTTTCCCATTTTCAGCCAATGTTTTTTGGCCTGTGCAGCCAAATTTCAAATATTTACACCAAGGCTATGGCTTTGTAGCTCTGAGGTCCTAAGTTAATTCCTGAGTTCTTCATGTTTTCTCCATGTCTGTATGAGTTTTCTCTGGGTTCTCTGTTTTCCTCCCATCTGCCTAAGCATGCCTCTTCTGATTATGAGTGTGTGATGGACTGGTATCTTATTCAGAGTGCGTTTCAATCTCTAGAGCAGGGTCCCCTTTTTTGCACCACGGACTGGATTAATGTCGGACAGTATTTTCACGGACCGGTTTAATGTCGAACAATATTTTTTCAGACCAACCTTTAAGGTGTGGCGGATAAATACAACAAAATAAAATGATACGACCGGCTTAAAAACTGGTATTTTCTAAATACAGTATAATAATAAACGTGACTCCACTGTGTTGTTTGTTCATTTTGCTAGCTTGGGGGTTAAACGCATATAATGTGAGTTATGTATTCTTTCTATACCTGTACCAATTTGGGTTGGGGACCACAACTCTAGAGTATTTGATAGTGAGTTTTCTGGGATAGACTATGAATCCAGGTGTATGTTTTGTAGTGCAAAGAATTATGGGCAAGCACGGCATGCTAAAAGCAGTACCACGGTACACTCCCGTCACTGTAATAGTCAAGGGGAAGAGTGAATGACTGACTGAGTGTTTAAATTAGTGAGTGTGTGAGTGACTGAGTGACTTAGTAAGTGACTTAGTGAGTGTGTGTGAGTGACTGAGTGAGTTAGTGAGGGTCTTAGTGTGTGAGTGAGTGAGTGTGTGACTAAATGATTGAGTGAGTGAGTGTCTTACTGAGTGAGTCTGTAAGTGACTGAGTGTCTTAGTGTGTGTGTGAGGGATTTAGTGTGTGTGTGTGTGAGTGAGTGAGTGTCTTAGTGTGTGTGGGAGTGACTTAGTGAGTGACTTAGTGAGTGAGTGACTTAGTGAGTGAGTGACTTAGTGAGTGAGTGACTTAGTGAGTGAGTGAGTGTCTTAGTGTGTGTGAGTAATTTAGTGAGTGTGTGAGTGACTTAGTGAGTGTATGTGTGAGTGAGTGACTTAGTGTGTGTGTGTGAGTGACTTAGTGTGTAAGGGATTTAGTGAGTGTATTAGTTTGTGTGTAAGTGACTTAGTGAGTGTGTGAGGGACTTAGTGTATGTATAGTGTGTGTGTTTGAGTGAGTGTGACTGAATAACTTAGTGTGTGAGTGACTTAGTGAGTGTGTGAGTGACTTAGTGTGTAAGTGACTTAGTGAGGGACTTATTGTGTAAGTGACTTAGTGTGTGAGTGACTTAGTGAGTGTGTAAGTGACCGTGTGTGTGTGTGTGTGAGTGACCCTGTGTGTGTGTAACTTAGTGTGTGTGTGTGTGTGACTGAGTGAATAAGTGAGTGTGGGAGTGACTCAGTAATTGTGTGAGTGAGTGAGTGAGTGAGTGAGTGAGTGAGTGAGTGAGTGAGTGAGTGAGTGAGTGAGTGAGTGAGTGAGTGAGTGAGTGAGACAAAAGAGACAGACACCTTGGTTTCAAATGACCGTGAGAGAAAGCATGTCTCATGTGGCAGGTTACTCAGTAGCCTGCTAGTGTTTCTTCGCATACATCAAAAACACTGTTATCCTCCCTCTCTCTCTCTCTCTCTTTTTTTTTTTTAAATCAGTAGTGTTGTACAGTCATGCCTTATGAAGGGTGTGTGGACAGAAAATAGCATGTCAGCAAATCTCTTCTTTTCCTGCTGACCTGTGCTCCTTCCTCTCTCTCTCCCTCCTTCTCTCTCTTTCTCCCCCTCCCTCTCTCTTCCTCTCTCCCTCCCTCTCTCTCTCATGCACTGTCTTTCAATTTTACCCAACCATATTTTCCCTGACAGCATAATTCAGTTTTCTGCAGCAGGATGGACAGTCAGTCCGTCTCCATCTGCCTCATTCAGTCGTGTTCTCGTTGCCCATCTCCATCTCGGTCTGTTCCGTGTCTTTTTGAACGTTCATATGTTTTTGCCCCACTCACTCTCTCCACCCCACACACAAACACATACTCACTACTGAAGGAACAAGGATGGGAAAAGCACAAAGAGTTCCTGCTGAACTAGCAGGAAGTCACTCGGGCCTGTCTTCGTCTCTCTCTCTCTCTCTCTCTCTCTCTCTCTCTCTCTCTCTCTCTCGCTCTCTCGCTCTCTCGCGCTCTCTCTCTCTCTCTCTCTCTCTCTCTCTCTCTCTCTCTCTCTCTCTCTCTCTCTCTCTCTCTCTTTCTCTCTCTGTGAAAGAAAAGGTCATGGTTGTGCTACACAGGCAGCGAGTACACAGTAATTACCCTGCAAGGAACACCGTACGTTTCGTTAACAGTGTTGTACATCGATAAACGCATACACACACACACACACACTCACACACTCACACAAACTCACACACACACACACACACTCACACACACTCACACTCACACAAACTCACACACACACTGCTAAAATAAGTAACAAGACATTACGATTATATCAGCATTGTGATAAATTACCTCAGGATTCACTTTTCTGAAAATACTACATCAGTTACATCAGACTAGCAAGTAGGTGTTTTAGCTAAGTTACAAAACATGTCCATTTGAAAACTATACATCGAATACCACTACACTGTTTTCGTTAATTCAAGTCTAAAAGTATTGGCGCCCTCGGTGTCATTGTTCACTACGATGTGGTATTAAAGTTTGGAGACTCATTTTGTAACATGCCAACAGATGGCAGCACAAGGCTGCACACACAGTCACAGGGAGCACAGAGATTCAAAAGTCAGTTTGTGTACATCGGAAGCTGCACAACTGGGCAAAATCTCACCATGTACGTTACCACGTCTGCTATTCTGACCACGACCTCTTCTCATTCGAATTTGAAACATGATGTCACTTCGGCACCGACCCGACTTGCCAGATTTGTCTTCGCCGAACATCTTCCCGAAGATGAAGCTCCAGCTGAAAGTTCGCCATTTTGATACCAGTTTAAGCATCACCCATAGAAAGTAAAAAAGTTTGAGCTGCACATGTAATTGTTGCCACTGAATTTCATTCCCAATTCAATTACAGCTGTACAGAAGACAACCACAGCACTTCTAACTCAAAGGTCCTGTCAAATATCAAGTATACTGTATAGTGTCAGTAAGCCTGTGGGTGAGTTGATCTATTTCAAGAACTTTTGTTTCTAAAATGTGTCCACCAGACAGCAGTTAATGTCCAAATGTTTATAGTGTCTTTTTTGACTCTATATGTGTGCCTTCCAGTAATTCTGTCCAACTATATAATGATGTCTCTTTATACAAAACAGCTCAGAATTCACCTCTTACTAACTTTATACACTACTTTCTTGTCCAAAATCACGGATATCATTAAAAATAAGTCATTTTTACACGGTATTTTTACTTATAGGAATATTAAAAGAACTGGGTTTCTTTAAGAGCTTTTTTTTTATTTTATTTTTTTTACAGTGGTTGATACGGTGTTTCGTCTCAGGGGGTTGAACTTTGAAAGGTGAGCCACAAACGGAGGTCAAAATCGTGAAACTTTAATTATACCTGCTTGCGAGGTGTAAAATACAAAACTCTCTCTTTTTCCCTGCATAGAAAAAAACAGGCATTTAAGTCGTACATAGATTTTGTACATTGCATTACATTCTTATTGTGATACACTGTATTCACAGCTTACACTCTGTAGTCAAAAGTTTGTGGACATTTACCTTGAACTTCACATATATGAATATGGTTTGGGTTGCCACTTTGCGCCTAAAGATACTCCACTCTTCCGGGAAGGCTTTTAACTACATTTTGGAGTGTGGCTGTGAGGATTTGTGCTCATTTAGCCACAAGAGCATTAATGCGGTCAGACACTGATGTCAGGATGCCTTGGGTGCAGTGATTGAGCTTCGGTTCATCCCAAAGGTGTTCAATAAAGTTGAGGTCAGGGATCTGGGCAGGACTCTTAAACTCTTTCACTTTAATCTGGGATTGAAATTGTAATGTTACATCGTACAGAGAGCTTCTATACAATCGTGTGCTTCCTGGTTTGTGGTAACAGTTTGTGAAAGGCTCATGTGTGGTTAGATCAGCACATACTTTTGCTCATATTTAATTTCAGCAATGAGACTCCACCTCGTAAGGATGTTTGTGGCATCAAACCAAGTGATTTAGTAACAATTCAACATACACAACAGTGACCACCCCTGGGATATGGTAGCTTAGCAGTGGAAGCCTTGGTATTTTTGAATCCGAAGGTTGTGAGTTCAAATCCCAGCCACACCAAGCTGCCGCTCTTTAACCCCATAGCTGCTCAGTTGTATGAATGAGATAAATGTAAGTAGCTCTGGATAAGGGTGTTTGGGTCCAGGTAGATTATTGTCGTTTTATACCACAGGGCTGTTAAATTCTTGATTCTGATTGGTCAAAGGCTATTGATCGTTTCTCTATAACAGATTTTTATTAGCACACGATCACTTTTACTGTAGCTTAGTGCCTGTGGTTGCGTTGGTCTCGAATTTTGTTAATGTCGAATAGCACTACAACTTGTTTTCCATCTTTGGTTGTATCTAAAGGAATTAGCAAAAATGTTGGTGCTGCTGTTTTGTTCATATGGTCCCAATTTTAATTTGGCTAAACAAATCATACATCAGGTAGGATTACACAACCTGTCCTTTGACAAAAATGTACCACTTTGGGAAAGTGAGTAAGGAGAAGCTGTTCTGTTTCTCTTTGTTCTCTGTCTGTGTGTTTTTGTTCCTCCGCCTGTTCTGTTTTGCAGCCTTCTCTCCTGGAAAAGTTGAGTAAATCATCTTGAAGGTTTTTTTTTTTTTTTTGAAGGGCGGAACTTGAAAGTTTGCATGTTTCTATCACATTGTTTCTCTTTCTCCCTTCCTGCTGTTTTCCAGTTTTCTCTTTTACTATCATTCCCTCTCGCCACTTCTCGCAGGCCTCCCACTCGTCCCTGTTTCTCTCCGTCTTGCTGAAGGTCAACGCCTGGCCACGTGAAGAATCACACGCTTCTTGTTGTTCTCTGTTTTATGTAATTTCGCCTCTTATCAGCGGCAGAGCCTGAATTCCTGAGGAGCCCGAGGTGAAACCGGACAAACTTAAATGTTCATGCCGGTTGAAACAAGTGTATAGAGGGAAAACCGTCCACTTTAGAGCGCTTTTTCGTGCATTTTACAGCATACAAAACATTTCTTGTGTGTGTGTGTGTGTGTGTGTGTGTGTGTGTGTGTGTGTGTGTGTTCAGCCTGCAGGAAAGAGTATTATTCTTTTCTGGAATGTCGCATCAGACTAAATTTAGCTTTGTTTCCGTTCCTCCTTTTTCCGTTCCTTTTCTTCATCCCTTTTTTCCACAGTTTTTTTTTTTTTTTTTTTTTTTTTTTTTTTTTTTTTTTTTTTTTTTGTATTTCAGACAGAAATAGCCGCCAGCCGCTCTTCAGACACACCTGGGAATTCACATTGTACACACCGACTTGTTATTCGCGTGTGTGGATTGTGTGTTAAATGAGTTTATTTAGCCGCATGCACTCCTGCCAGTGTCGCGGTGAGTGTGTGTTTTCCGTTCAGCTGTAGCTGTAAAGGAAGCGACTCTTGCTGGTAGCAGGAACTGCACTGTCTCACTGTGGCGTTTCGGAAATTTTTATTGACTTTTAAATAATATTTTGTTATTTAGGACGTGTTTAGAGCAAATGAATCGACACTAATTGGATAACTCCAGACGGTTTAGTGCAGGCACCAGCGCAGCAGGGCACAGATGGCACTGTTGGCTTATGCTGAGGGCTCTCGGGGGTCAAGAAGTTATTATTTACACACACACACACACACAGACACACACACCACACTGCTATCCAAGCCTGACAGAATCTAATCCAAATACAGAGCTGAGCGATTGAGGGTTTAAGAGCTGAGGATTGTTCCCATTGTGGGATTTGAACCTATAACCATATCTACAGAGTCATAGCCTTTTTCTCTGTATTGATACAAGTTACAGGAGTTCACATCATCAAACATCAGAATTAGTTTGAGTTAATCTCCATTCCATACAAGCTGGTTTACATATTTCCAGAAAACTGCTTATCTCCTGGTTGTAGTAACACGATGTTCTGTAAAGTTTCCATAGAATGGTGCGAAAAACAAAAAACCTCCAGGTCCAGCTGGTGAAAACACCTGAGAAAAAAAAAAGGGACTGGATGGGGTTGATGGGAAGTCTACAGGAACCCACTTATTACACGCATACTGTGTGGAAAGGCATCTCAACCTGTCTAATCTTGAGGCGGATGGACCACAAGAGGAAAAGACCTGAAACCACAGGCATAACTTGTGTATAAAGTGTATAAAGGTCGTATAATGAGATGAGCATGAGAAAACATCACACTAAGATAAACTAATTCTGTTTACATACACTTTCCACACGACTGCTTCCCAATGAAACTTTCTTTAAAATGAAAAGTCCTGGCTCACAAAGACAAGGATTTTCAATCCGAAATATCGTAAACTGAAGAGATCATAAACATGTTTTTCATCCATACAGTATCTCTCACAGAGATTATACCAAATATCCAGGAGATGCATTCATCTGACATAGAATGATTGGCATAAAGCAGTGTTTCTCTGGGTTTTCTCGGATTTTGAGTACCACTGCCTTGCAAATTGTCGTGTTCTCTCTCTTCTCTGACGTACAGATAACACGTGAACACAAGACACACATTGTCCTAAAACATGGACGTCATCAATGAGCTTGTGAACAGCTGGCTCAGTGACTCTCGACAGTATGGCAAAAAATAAATAAAAAATACAGTGCCCCAAATATTTGCGCAAAATACGTTATTTTGACCATAATTCTGAAAAACTCAATTATTTAATTCAGAATGAGGTAAGAATCGTTTCTGCTGCTGATAAGTTTACATTAAATTAAACACATTAAATAAATAAGAAAAACAAGATGGCAGCAAATGATTCATCAGTGTTGTATTCATTTCTATATCTACAGTACAGTACAGTGCATTTAAAAGACTGGAAAGAGGGTCGGGGTTGAGGGAAAGCTGAATGGGGCAAAGAGATATCCTCAATAAAAACCTGTTCCACGGCGCTCAGGACCTCGGTCTGGACTGAGGTTCAC
This sequence comes from Silurus lanzhouensis, assembly GCA_039877035.1. Taxonomy (NCBI): domain Eukaryota; kingdom Metazoa; phylum Chordata; class Actinopteri; order Siluriformes; family Siluridae; genus Silurus; species Silurus lanzhouensis. The sequence continues at coordinate 1,092,497 of JBCEWE010000087.1, forward strand.
CTTTCTACATGAAAACAACCCTAAGGACAACTCTGAATGTCCTAGACTGGCCCAGGCAGAGACCTGACTTGAACCCTATTGAACATCTCTGGAGAGACCTGAAAGCTGCTGTCGATTGTAATATCAGGCTGCAACATAACAAATCTTGAAAAAAATGAAAGGGGTCCGAATGCAGCGTAGGTTTGTTGTTAATTAAAGGTCAATGTGTGCGACAGAGTTGACTGCAAGCTGCAGTGAAGCTAACAAGGTTTAAGTCTAGTTTACTAGTGAAATAATAAATTTTTAGGAATGTTATCACTTACATTACAGCAGCTATGAAAGGCTGCTAAAAAGATTCCTTGAACACCTCTCTCATTTCATTCTCAATCAGTCATTTGGATAAATTGTTTTCAAAAGTGTTCACTAGTAGAATAATTTGACCAGGGTTTTTTTTCACAGTGTAGTGTGAATTACAGGTTTTTTAGCCATATGATGCAGTCATGTGACCCATTCAATTCAACTAACAACTTTATAGTCTCCAGATACTTGCAGCTTGCTGAACCTCAACATCGGTGCTTCAATTTAAAGAGACAGGAAGTAAATAAATGGCTAGCAGAAAAATCACACTTTCTTTTACACTTGTGCCTCAACGGGGATTGTGAGCATTTGCAAGCGTTTGGAACGAGCAGTTTTTGGACCAAAAAAATAACCATCACAGTTTGTTCATATCGCAAAGCTGGAAAACACGTATTTCTCTGTCCTAAAGACGTATGTTGAATGGAAGGTGCTTTATACTTGTCACATACTTTACAGCATAGTGAAACTGTTTCTTTCGCATATCCTAGTGATGTAAGAAAGCTGGGGTTAGAGCGCAGGGTCAGCCTTGATACAGCACCCCTGCCGCACAGAGGATAAGGGGCCTTGCTCAAGGGCCCCAAGTGTGGCAGCTTGGTGATACTGCGGTTTGAACCCCTGTCCTCCCGATTTGAGCTTTAATTTCTGAGCTACCATTTCTCCATACCTGTTGTGGAAAAAAAAAGGCACATAATTACCTGTACTGTTGCAAGTACCGTATTTTCCGGACTATAAGCCGCTACTTTTTTCCTACGCTTTGAACCCCGCGACTTAAACAATGAAGCGGCTAATATATGGATTTTTCCTGGGTTTTTCCCAGTTTCACAAGCTTCAAGCCATAACACTGAGCCCCATAACATTAGACCAATGAAATTGCTGAACGGGTTCAGGTGAACCAATGAAATTCTTTATATTAAATCAGATGCGCTCCCACTGAATCGGGCCGCACCACATCATAAATATGGATGAGATTCCTCTGACGTTTGACCTGCCGCTCACTCGGACCGTCGACAGGAAATGTGAATCATTCTTCATGCTGAAAACCACCGGGCATGAAAAAACGCACTTCTCCTGTGTTCTGAGCTGCACGGCATCGGGAGAAAAGCTTCACCGATGGTGATTTGTAAACGCACGACGATGCCAAAAGATAAACTCTCGAGAGAAATTGTTGTGAAAGGAAGGAGGAAGACAGTGAACAATGACTTTCTTGGTAGGCTACTGTTTAGATACAAGCCGTGTAACAGACACTGTCTTTCGTTAAAGCCTGTGTAAAGTTCATTAGTTTCAGTGTAGACACCTGCGGCTTATTTATGTTCAAAATAAAAATCTTAATAAAACTCAGCAGGTGCGGCTTATATTCAGGTGCGCTTAATAGTCCGCAAATTACGGTAACCTAAAATTAACATCCTTATAGAAAAATTCACCACCTTATTCATACACCTTTTATTTCCTTCCAAACTTCCTGCAAGCTATAAAATAACACATCAGAACTATAGTCCTATAAATATTATAAAAATAATTAATAATAGACAGTAAACCTGGCATTCTGGATTGGCACTATTGTCAGAGCTGCTCTTATAGAATATCAACACCATCTGAGCTGAAAACTGTTACCACTAGTAAAGTTGAGACTAGAGGATGTTAACATGAGCTGATGCACCGGTGTTCTGATATTTCCTTTATATAAATCAAACAATAAAAAATTTCCCAGTGTTGTTGCCTTCCTGATTTCTGATATTTCATCATCTAATGTGCAGTCGTCCTCTAGGGAGACTACAGTGTGTGAAATGATAAGCATGGAGACGTGTGGATTCATGACTTAATGCGTAACTTGCAGGGAAATCTTTTGTGTATCGTCTTTCTTCCTCTGTTTCTCTCTCTTTTCCTTAGACTCTCTGTCTCTTTTACTATTAGTTTCTTCAAGAACTTAATCCTGGTGATATTTAGGGTCTTAATCAAGCCCTTTTATCACTTCATAATAGAGTGTGTGTGTGTGTGTGTGTGTGGTCTAGCATGTATCCCGGTGCTGTAGCTGCTGTACCGAGGCAAGCTCTGAGCGCATGCAGAAACTCTCGACCGTTGTGCAGAGACAGACTGCAAATGAGCACGCTGCTTTTCCTCCTTCTTCTTTTGTGTCAGCACTTTTGTCCCTCCCTCTCTTTTCTCTCGTGCTCTATTTATCCAAGTTATTACCGCTCCCTGTCATCCCCTCTCTCCGCACCCTTCTTTCTCTCTCTCTCTCTTTCTCTATCTCTCTCTCTCTCTCTCTCTCTCTCTCTCTCTCTCTCTCTCTCTCTCTCTAACATCAGCAGGACATTGATACTGACACATTCCTCTCTGGACCCTTAATATCACCTTTGGGTGTAGCAGTTGCCATGACAATAACTCTCCAACTCCCCCCTCACCCCCATCCTGTG
>JBCEWE010000087.1:1102746-1475246 GCA_039877035.1 Silurus lanzhouensis
AGTCCAGCTGCTTGTGCCAAACTGTAGATTTGATTATTGTGCACTCTGCATTTTTACGCACTCTCTCTCTCTCTCTCTCATGTGTATGTAGGTTTGTATAGTAGGTTTATATAATTGTATATATATATATATATGTTAGGGATGCACCGAAATAAATTCTTGGCCGAAACCGAAAAAAGAGGAAAGCAAGGCCGAAAAAAACGAAACACCGAAAGAAATTATGCCAATTATTATTACCATTGCATTTATGGCTATGATTGTGTACTAAACTTACTAAAATCAAGGCATTTTATTTGCATAAATTAATATTAAAGTTTCAAAGAATAAATCAATTACAAATTATGAAAATATTTATTTATAGCACATTGCAACAATGCACAGGATAAAATAAATTAAAATTCTAACTGAAATGTTTAACTTAAATGCACTCATGTGTACATTAAATAATAATGTATAGGCCCTCTGTCCTGCTGAAATGTTGTAAAATTAAATATGTTCTTTCATAAAAACAAAGTGCATTCAGAACAAGTGCAACTGCTTAAAGATACAATACAACACTATCACTGGGAAACTTCCTGCCTTTTTAAAAACGTCCACCACAGAGGGAGTGCGCATGCTCGGAGGGATTTTGCTTTTCTGTGCCGCGTTCCTCTCATATTCAGCATAGCGATCGGGATGTTTGGATTTCAGGTGATAAATTAAACCCGACGTGGAGAAAGTCTTTGCATACGAAATTTCGGCATTACATGTTTTGCAAATCGCTATCCGTGGGTCTTTCTCAGATATACTGAAACACGTCCACACCGGAGACATGTTGTTTTAGACATGCACGTGTCTCTGTTTGCGTCATCACAACAAACTGTTTCGGACGAGTTTTTCGGTTATCAAAGTCTTTCGGTGGCCGAATATTAGGTGCATCCCTAATATATATATATATATATATATATATATATATATATATATATATATATATATATATAAAATGTGTATATGTATATGTGTGGACAAAAGTATTAAAAGTCTAACAGTTCTATAAGATGTTTCAGGATGTGGTGGTATTCATATTTCCCTTCACTTGATCTAGGAGACTCGAACCAGCTCCAGCATGGCAGTGCCCCTGTGCTCTGTGCTCCGTGCACCCCAGTCCTCCTCACCTTACCTACATCACTACCTGACTTTACTTACACCTTTGTTGCTGAATGAGCACAAATCTCCACACTCACACTCCAAAATCTAGTGGAACATCTTCCCAGAAGAGTGGAGCTTAATTATAACAGGAAATGGGACTGAATGTAAAATGGGATGTTTAGAAAGCACAGATGGTCAGGCATTCACAAGGTTTTGTTGATTTTAATATACAAACTACATCTGGTTTGTTGGTAAAAGTGTTAGCAAGCGTACTTTTTTTGTATTTGAATGATGTACCAGGTCCCACAACTCCTTAATCAGTCCTCTTTTACTCTACACTCATGCTATACAGTGTCTCGTGTTGTGTGTCGTTTTGTCTTCACTTGTGTGTACATCGTTGTTTTTCTTTTTCCGCTGAGAAACTATATTAGCTTTATCTTCGAAGGCGTTCTAGATTTCATGCTAGCTTCGTAAGCCGATTGACAAAGCAAGCTAACTCGCCAATAAACTCTTATGTCCTTACAAGCTTAATAATAATTTATTTATTATTATAATTTTCATTTTAATAGCACAATTGTACGATGGTCTTTCATGTTTTGCCCCCGACTGCAGGTTGGAACTGAAGTTGTGACTAAAGAAATATCAGAACACCAAAGCGCACTAGGATTGGCCAGAGGAATCGTTTGAGTGGTTTGTTTGGATTTTGACGCTCTACTATGTCGTAACTTGTTCACGTCAGATTGAGAAAGACTCGATTCTAATGCTGCCATCGCTTTGTTACAGGAGTCCCAGCGTTCTGTCTGAAACGTGGGTAGAAAATGAACGTGTCGCTTGCTAGTACTAACGCGGGATCACGATAAAGTGTAAATAACGTGATGCCACGTTAGTACTAGCAAGCGACACATTCATTTATATTAATTCATTTATATTAATTAATTGAAAAAATATGCACTTTAGCCACAATCATAACTAAATTAGGACATTACTCTGTGTGTGTGTGTGTGTGTGTGTGTGTGTGTGTGTGTGTGTGTGTGTGTGTGTGTGTGTGTGTGTGTGTGTGTGTGTGTGTGTGTGTGTGTCAGGGTTGAAGCCCTGATCAAACACCCAATTTGGTAAATATAATCCGCTGTGTATGTGAGATAGTGTGTCACACCGAGGGGTGTGTATTGCTTTGCAGTGAGCAACACTGTGTGTCCAGTGTGTGAACGACAGACCAGGTGGAGCGAGAGAAAACAAAGAGAAGGGGGGTTTGGTGGGCGCACGGAGGTGAAGAGCGAGAGAAAGAGGCAGAGGAAAGAATAAAAGAGGCACGGCACTTTATTTACACTCCCCCCCGTGTCACGCTCTCGCTCCCGTGTGTGTGTGTGTGTGCATGTGTGTGTGTGTGCTCACGCTAGAGGCTGCCGCCTGCCGTCGTCCATCATGGCTCCTATGAGCACCATCTGCTCAACATTACAGCCGCTGTTGCCTGGCTACCTGCTCTCCCTCTCTCTCTTGTTCCTTGATCCCTTTATTTCTCTACTTTCCTTTCGTTCAGTTCCGTATCTCTTGTACTCATTTTTTCGTTTTTTGTCCTCTCACTGCGGTCTCTTTCTTTCGCTTTTCTCTCTCTCTGTTTTGTACACACCTTTTTCTTCTTCAAAAATTTATCTTATTACATTTTCTGTACCCCTCCCCTCTTCTCATTCTCTCCGCTCTTTCTTTTTCCTGATTTCTTCCACATTTTCCCAGTTTCCCTCTCTTCCCAGGTCTCTCTTTCCTCTCTACTTTTGCCTCGTTATTTATTTTCCATCCCTTCATTTCCCATCACTTCTTCCGATATACGTTCATGTCTGTACCACTAGAACAATCCTGAAGCAACTGATCCTTTTCTAGCTATTCCTCTCCCCCTTTCTTCTCTTTCCTATGTTTGTATATTCTTCTATTTTCCTTCTTTTTTTTGCCTTTTCTCTACACCTTTCTCTTGCTTTCTCATTCTCCTCTCCTACGGTCTCTTATTTATCGCTTCCTTCGTTTCTTCCTCGATACTGTTCATCTTCCTTCTTCCTCTACCTTCCGTTTCTCTCCCTCGTTCGCTCTCAGGCGCATTATGGAGCAGACAGGAAGAGGCCGATGTATATTACAGCACTCGTGATTAAGCCGTCGAGTGAGCGGAGGGAGGGGTGTGTGGGGGGTGTGGGGGGGCAGTTAGCAAACCACAGAGAGGGAGAGTGTGTGAGCGAGTAAAGGGGAGATAGAGAGGAAAGTACGGATGACAGCGTTTGGATTGTAAAAGAGAAAGTGGGGGTGTGGGGACAGAGATAAGCAGCGATATTGAGGGAGAGACTCGGAGAAAAGCGAGAAGGCGTGCATGACTGCCAGATAGGCATGGAGGTGGGAGAAACGGAGATATGACGATTCAGAGAGTGAGGATAGAGCAACGCTGCCCTCATCTGTCCACACGCACGCACACGCGTACGCACGTACACACTCATGCTGCTCTGCGCTCGTTTTGTCAGCCTGGCTGGTTAAGTGAGGAGATCCTGCAGCCTCTGTGGAGGTTTTCACGTATCGATCGTTCGACGAATCTGAAGCGTCTGCTTTTACAGCCAGAAAGAGGGAGAGGGAGTTAGAGCCCAGCCAATCAATCAATACAGCGAAACGCAAAAACACACACACATCGACACAGACTTGCGCCGTTGAACCCCATTGTTCTCATCATATCTTATTTACGACAATAATATAAAGTAATTATTACCGGCCTAAACCGTAATGCAATGTGGGACCTCAACATACAGCCATCTTATTAGTGATTGGAAGATCGGATCATTCAGTGACTTGGTTCTTTAAATCTCATTCATCAAAATGAACAAATCTTTTTTTTCGAGTCATTTAGTTTATTTGATCGGAAATAAAATAAAATGTTACATTTTTAATAAGCAGATCCCAGAACCACCCGTATCTACTGGTCTGCCTTGGTTTTATTGTCACATGACTTCCATAATTATTGTAACAATAATGTCACGTCATGTTCGGACCAAAAAAAGATTTACTGCATTGCATAGCATCTATCGGAGTCACGTGACAAAAGAACGAACGACTCGGACCAGAGGACTCATTAGAGAATCTACTCAATTCTGATTCCTGTACATAACCTACAGAGATTTTGCGATGCTTTGCTCATGTGCGTCCAGTAGAAAATTAACAAAGCACTCTTTAAAACTACTTGTTCTTCGGAGTCACATTAAAGACTCGTTCCAAATTAACGACCAATTACTACTTCTCATGGTATCTTCCTTATCACCGGAAAACTCCTGCAAAATGGTTCAATCATCTTTTAGATGGAAAAAAAAATGTGTAGCTCACACAGGGATGAAAAAAGCGAGCGATGATGTGGTACCTCTGTGATGATTTATTTTATTAGGACTTATACATGTTTAAAATGGTTTATTCCGGATCATCGTAAACCCGGGTAAATAAAATCCTGGGTTATCTCGTTTCACGGTTTGCCCTGCTCACGCTTACCCGGGGATAATAATTAATCCTGGGTATTCATCATCTGACAATCCTAAATACCGGGTTAATGTTCTTGTTTGCACACAGCAGATAAACATAATGTTGGAACACTGCATTGTTCCTCACTGCACTTGTTTAGAACCGCAATGCAGAATTATTGCCGAAAAAGCAGGTTTTATAACCCGGGATTAAAAAAAAAACAAAAACGATGCGCTTCTAAATTACACGTGTGAAACGTTCCTCTGCTTGGGGTTAAAATCTGGGTTCAAAATGGCAATTATCTCAGGGTTAAACACAGTATCAAAAGCCCTACTGAGTCCAAATTGGACTGTCTTATTATTCTGAAAAAGAAAAGCTCGTATTTTAATGGACACATATTTTATAGTTCATTATGGGATTTTAGAAGGTTTTAACAAACAGGATGTGAATGTGCATTATGTAGTGAATAGTGTGATTCCTTCTATAATTGTTTTCCTCATGTACTAAAGTATTTCAGCATCACTAGGATTAGTGTTGTTAATATTTATAACACTGGGTAGTGCCAAGCTGAGGTAATGTTAAATATCTAAATAACTATAGCTATGCGACAGCAGTATTGGGACACCTGAGATTTCCAGCCATAGTTCTTCTCCAAACTGTTACCACAAATTTGGAAGTACACAATTGTAGAGTATTTCTCTCAAAACAGAGGCATTAAATTCTCCATTCAGTTGAACTAGGAGACCTAAACCTGTGCCAGCATAAAAATGCACCTGTACACAAAGCCAGCTACATGAAGATATAGTTTACATGGGTTGGAGTGGAAGATGTTGAATGACCTGCTATAGAGCTCTGACCTCATACCTATTGAACGCCCTTGAGATGAATTGGAATGCTGACTGCACACCGGGCTTCCTCACCTCCTATATCAGTAACTGGCTTACTAACACCCTTGTGGCTGTAAATCTCCACAAGCACACTCCAAAATCTAGTGGAAAATTTTCCCAGAAGAGTGGAGGTTAATATAACAGCAAGAAAAGTGGAATGGGATGTTAAAAATGCATATATGAATCTTAAAATCTGACGTTTTTGTCTATATAGCGTATATACAACTCACTACAAGTACTCATTGGGTCATAAAGGCAAACTCCACCCCGAAATACACACACAAAAAAAAGATCTATATTGAATCTATATCTGTAATTTGTTTAGTGATTTTGGGGAAGTTAGAGGTTATGTGTCATGGTGATGTCACTGGGGATGTTAGTAAGATTACTAGAACAGTTATAACACTATTTTATTGATCAGCTTGTTGAAGAAGCAAATTTAATCATAAAATAAATTCAGAGTACCACTAAAGATCACACATATTGATAATGAATACTGAATGTCATTTAGCTGGATTTTTCTTTTCAATGGCTGATTGCAGACTAGACACCAAACATTTCCATATTTTCCATAGATTCACTATAAGGCACTAATGGGACGAGTTGGAGACACACTGTGATTGGTTCTAAGTGAATGTTGTCCTGGGATTTCCTGTGACCATGGTTTGGGCTTAAATTTTGCTGAACTTAAAGAAATTGTGTTCATCCTCCTGACAGGCATTTGCAGCTTTAATTGAATAATAAAACAAATACCATCACTTAATACGCACTAGCATGCGCTTGTATAACTACCGGATGTTAAATACTCGGTATAGTGTGTATTATTGTATATTTTGTAGAGCGGAACCATTAGAATGGAAGGAGCTGCTCTGTTGTAATGTAGATAACAAGTTTTAATGAAAAAATAAACTTCATTGTGCGCTTTTTGTGCTCACCTATATTAAGAACAAAAACTTGAAATACTGTCTTCCTCAGTTGAGTTCTGCTTACATCTAAGCACAGTGCATTATAGGCATTCCATGGCTGCTAGAGCATATCACCTGCAGTGCATTGTGGGGATTATGACAGGGTATTAAAAATTCTCCATTACAGCACAGCCGTGTTAATTTCTTCGTTCTGATTGGTTCAAGAGTTCATTAACTTTCTACAACAGTAGTCCTGATTAATATTAATGCTCTCATCTCACACATCAGGGAAGTTTTCTGTGAGGAGAAGCTCGAAGGATATTCAGGATTTCTGGTTATGGAAACTTTTGTCTAAATTTCATGAGAGAAAAAAGGCAGAGAAAACTACTGATTGTTACATGAACGTTCTATAACAATCAATTTAGCTGTAAATAGATAAAGTATGTTTTTATTGAATAAATAAAAATGGAGGTATAAGAGAAATAAAACACTGCTGTTGAGAATCACGGTGGGAACAGTTCAATAGCATGCTGTTCCATGTTTAATTCTTTTGTGATGATAATACATGTTAGGTCCCCCCTCAACAGTGCACTACATACTGAATAGGGCCCAGAACAGACCCATTGCAAGTCATAGTGTCATGGAAGATTACCTCTTTTTTTTTTTTTTTTTTTTTTTTTTTTTTTTACCCAGATTTCTCTGTCATTCTGGAAAACCAAAAGTAGAAAATCTGAAATAAATAACAAGCTGATATATCTATGATTTTAAATGTGTTTAGTTACTTTTGTGGATAAATTATTGATTGATTCATATTAAACATAGACTGTACTGTTATAGAAAATGGATCATTCTGACCCAAAATGTAGCCAATTGTTGAAGTTGACTGAAATTTAGCTGGCTTGTTTGTTTAACTGGTGGGATTCAATAATAGCGAGTCTTTTCAGTCTCAAGTCATCGTGACCTAAATGTGTTCTTCAGCACCACATGCTTGTGCTGAATAAATCGTCCGGTTTTATTATCCATTTCTCTTTTCAGTGGTTGTTTTTTCTGTTCCTGTCTTTTTCATTGAGTTCTTATTGCATCTCTTTCTTCTTTTTCCAGGAGCAGGGCATGGTCGGGATGCCGCGCCAGGCCGGAGGCGTCCAACCCCCTCATGGAGGGCCAGGAGGCGTGCCTGCAGCTGGGCCTAATGGGGCAGGGCCAGGTGGTTATCTGGGCAACCAGCAGCAGCAGCAGCAAGCAGCCATGATGAAGCAGATGATGGCTATGGAGCAGGAAAAGAGAGTTCAGCTACACCTGATGGAGCAGCAGAAAGTTCAGCTTTTGCGAGAGCAAAGACAACAGCAACACCACCATCTACTAGCAGAGCAGGTACGCGCCACATACGCCGTACAGACATACAGCTCAACCTGGAAGCCTTTTGAGGAAATAAAGGGTTCGAGAACTGTCATAAATCAGATGTAAGCAGTTCTTGAATAAGTTTCCATTTTTCATCACGCTGCAGGAGCTGTGACTGCAACATGAGTATTTTGGAAACTGTTGACCCCCTAAGATTTTCACACTCAACAGTTTTTCGAGTTTACACAGAATAGTGCAAAAAAAAACACTGACTGAGTGACATTTCTGTGGGTGGAAATGCCTTGTTGAGAAGCAAGGTCAGAGGAAAATGACCAGACTGCCAGAAAGGATATAAAAACTCAAATAATCACTCTTTGCTATGAGATGAAAAGAAAAGCGTTAAACATTTCCCACAGCTGCAACAGAAGACCACATCAGCTTCCAATGGTTTCAGTTAAGAACAGAAATCTGCTTCTATCATGGGCAAAGACTCTCCCAAACTGGACGATTAAGTTTACCATCTTCAACTGTTTGCCTCAGATTCCTGTTTTTGGCAAACATAATTGGAAGCTGATGTGGTCATCGCTGTTGGACCAACCCGACCCTCAGAGTTTTATGTGTTTTGCACTCTGAGATGCCTTTCTGCTCAGCAGGGTTGTAAAGGTCAATTACTATAGACTTCCTGTATACACCTGTTATATTGTTTTTATTTCTCTAATCAACAAGGTGTTTCACTCTACAGACCCTTTACTCACAGGATTATAGAGAGATCAGAGATCACACTTTTTCCCCATTCTGATGTTAAAGTAGATGGTCTGTGTATATTTCACTATTCAAAAGGTTTTTTAATTTAGTTTACTCACTAGGCACTAATAAGAACACGTGTACACTTAGACTTATAAAGAACATCTTATTCATTGTTAAAAGTGCTATACAGATCAAAATAAAAATGAATTGAATTGAGTGTACACTTGCTCATTCAGGCGATTATGTGGTCAGGTGGCAGCGGCTCAGTGCATAACATCATGCAGATTTAAGTTATTGTTCACATCAAATATAAGAATTTGGGAAAAATCAGTTGTGATTTGACTTTTAGAAACATCTGTTGTATCAAGGGTTTGCCAGTTTACTGAATTTAAAAGCACCCAGTGAGCAGACAGGTCAATTTAAATGTCTAGTGGACTTGCTCTAATCCTGAGGACTTGTGGTTTGGGGAATAATAAATAGGAAGCTGGAAAGTGCCACTTATTTGTGGTGTTTTTCACCAAAATTGATTCAAATAGAAATATTGACAATTGAGGTTAAAACCTGCAAATGCAGGGATGAAAAAGCAGGGAAATGACCGATATATGTGTGACCAGTAATTGGTGCAAACAGTAAAATTAGGGATACAGAATGGCTTACAGAATGTTTTATATTTTAATAATTTGTCAAATAACACTCCTGAAAAATGTTCATAACTCCTCCTGCATTAAAGTGGACTTTCTGCACTCACAGTCTGGTCCAGTTTACAGTCGGTCTGGGGAAAGTCCAGCCAACAAAGACATTAGTGTACAAAGACTTTTGCAAATGATCTACAGAAAAGTCTGCAGTTGGGAACGTTCTTTCTACGTTTCCTTATTTCCCCTGCTTACGTTGTGCATATTTTCTCTGTAAATACACCCGAATGACTCTTTTTATTGTATGTTGGTAATGTCTTAACAAAAGAGCATCCACTTAACCACACTTAAACTGAGACAGATCAAAGTACCGCGTTAGCGTGTGTGTGTGTGTGTGTGTGTGTGTGTGTGTGTGTGTGTGTGTGTGTGTGTGTGTGTGTGTGTGTGCGTGCGCACAAGCACACACACACACACACACACACACCACCTGCTGTTTTAATTTCCTCTCTCTTCTATCTCGGAGAATATGCTGCTAAAGAGACTCTTAACTGATATCGGATGATCACACACCTCTCTCTTCTGGGGAGAAAATGGTTCTGTTTAGCCCACCAACACAGCACACACACTTAACAAACACTTCTCCAAGGACGTGTACTATTTTCCTGAATTTCCATCCACGTTATTGTTTAGGCTTTTTTTTCTCTCATATAAGCTCACCTGTTCTTCTATTGTGTGCCTTAATCTGTTGCAGTTATGAGGTATTTGTGTGTGTTTTTGTGTGTTTGTGCACTGACTGTGTGTTTATTTGCAGTTACAGCAGCAGCAGCAACAGCAGCATCTCCCGCGGCAGATGAGTCAAGCACAGAGGAACCCGTATCCTCTCCAACAGTTTCAGGGTAAGAAACTTCAAAACGAGCAGTTACGCAATTACATTCCTTTCATTTCATCCGTTGTCATTTAGCATACATGTAACCACTTCAGTGTGTTAAAGACATTAAGATAATCAGCTCATGTGTATCAGGGCTGTTAAATTGTTCTTTAAGAAATGCATTTAAATGTTGCATTGTGTCAAAGGATATAGTACTTCAGCACTTCACCGTGAATTGATATCACATAAGCTTTATATTATATTTATATTCATAAAGCTTACTTTTTTATTACATATAATTGAATTTCAGTTTCTTTAGCCATATTAATGAGTGACACAGATATCGACCCAGATTTGACTCTTTACTTCTACATTCTTTATATATAAAACTACATGCTAAGAACAAATTATTGTCCCTTTTCACTACACAGGGCGTAACATAATGGCACTGAGCAGACTATTTAGTGTACTAGACGTCTACTAGCATCCTTTTTTATGGAAAAACAGAGACTGTTAAACTGCAGTTAGAAACTAAATGACTTTCAAGGAATATCAGTTTTAGACCTGTACTGTTTGTGCAGTCATTTTGAAATGCATTTATTCTGCTCCTCTTCCCTACATTAAGGGACAAAGTTCATGTAGTTAAATGTAAAGGAGTGTTGTTTTTTTGACAGACTTGTGAATTATGACTAAAAGAAGAACATGACATAGGAATAAGGAATTTTGTCCTGTGTTCGCTCCTGTGTGTGTGTGTGTGTGTTCTGTTGCTGAGTTCATTTGTTTATTTCACTCTTTCACAGCAGATCATTCACTCTTTTAGTCTCCAAATTACTACTTTGTCAAGTGCACTGACTGCTCCTGCCTCCCCCTGAGCTAATGAGAGAGCTCACACGCTCTCTCACACGCACACACGCACACATATACACACACACACACAGTCCTACTCCCTTAACACAAATACAAGAAGTGATACACACATTCATGCGCTCGAGTATATGCAGAAGCAAACACATCTGCAAAACTCTAAGAAAGGTAAAGCACACGATACACTTTAACACACACACGCACACACACACACACACACACACACACACACACGCACACACACACACACACACACACACATGTATTAACACGCGCGCACACAGCCTGAAGGGAAGTGTGTCTATTGATTGTTCTGTCATGTTGCCATGGAAACCATGTTAGATGCAGATCCGATGGGAAATACCCTCTTAGTCAGAGCCATCAGTGGGAATGGGGCCTGGGGAGTGTGTGTGTCTCACATTAGGCATGTTCAGGTTTGTTGAACGTAGCACAATGTTCAAGGAAGCTGCAAATGAGCATCTCTGTCCAGTCATCACCCTGTAATTAGGGCAGATTAAAGCTCCTTCAGCTCGACTTCCATATCTGAAGTCTCGACTATGTTGTTATACGTTAAAGGAATAATCGGGGCAACACACACTACAGTTATAGGCCACATCTTTACTAGGAGTGTTTTGCAGTGTAACTCTTCTAAGAAACCATGATTGTAGAGGGTCTCGATAGGTGATCAACGTCCTGATGTATGAAACTCAACAGATTTTTGTTTGGTGCATTTGCGATTCAATTATTGGGCATTGTATATTATTGTTAAATTTTTTAGTTTGTACATAAATAATATATAATATATTTACACGCAGGGCTCAGAGTTTACTTACAGTTACGCACTTTCTCCCATCAAGTTTGTTCTTTATAAATCACAGCCTTTGTGTGGAAAGTGGCGTATGCCCTTTTTCAGCCTCGTTTTGTGTGTACGCCACGTTTATAAATGAGACCCCTGGACAGTTAAACACAGAAGACGCTTCAAAAGGCCAAAGAACACAACATACATTTTTGTATTGAGATCATTTCAAACTAAGACATAAAGCACCAAACAATAGACATAATAACACCAAACGGAACAATTGCTGTTTCCACACGGACGGTTTTAATTGCCGGATGTGTGCACCATGGCGGATTTTGGTGTTTGATTTGTGTTTTGGCGCATTAGTAAAACAAATGTTTAGTGTTTAAAAAGAATTTTTCAGTGGAGTTTTTTTTTTTTTTTTTATGTAAATAAAAGATATAAATGTGTATTGCGTTAAGGTCTATTATATTTATTTATATATTTTTTTATAAAAATGGTCAGAGACGCAAGCTGCACTAATGTTGCGTTAATAAAATTTGTGCCGTTGAAATGAATTTGTGTTAACCCGTTTTTAACATGTTCATTTTGAAGCCCTAATTTGCACTGTGTATTCAGACACCTTTCTATCTAAACCAGCTTCAACTTCATCAATTTGAGCTACAGGTGCTCGTCTGTTGGATCGGACCCCACGGTCCAGCCTTCACTCTCCACATCACTTCGAGATTTAGGTTTTGACTTTCCACACTGCTATACCAACATGGCATTCCAGTTTTTACTCTGGTTCCTGAATAATACACTTAAAGACAAATAATTTTCCAGAATACACCAGTAAAGCGAAAGGGCTTACCCAAACTGGGGAAACAAAATTTGAATGAATTTTACCTTATAGAACTCAAGTCAAACACACACACACACACACACACACACACACACACACACACGCACACACACAGGCGCACACACACAGGCACACAAACACACTCGCACACACCCATATCCACTTTTCTAAAAGTGGAGCTATCACGAGGCTCAATTGCAACCTATGCTCACTCCCCTCAGCATCCTCTCTTCAAAACGTAAGCTGCCTCTGTTTGCTTGTTTGATTGTTTATTTCTTTATATATTTATTGGCAGCACTGAACTTTCTCCCTCACATTGCCTGTTGTCATGGCAACTTGCCCTCTTCCCAAATTTCCGTGCACAGTTTCAGTCTGCACTGGAATGGACTATCAGGATTGATGGAGCCTTTCCAAATGAATAGAGAAGCACCATGCATCGCATTACACGGCTCCGCTGCCAATTTGCCGTGCGTGTGCCGGGGTGTTTCATGCAGAGTTGAATTACTAATCTTAGTTATCTATTTCTTTACTTTTTGAGGAATTTCTCAACCTAAACATTGTTAAATTGCTATACAATTGAGCCTTAATCGGAACTCAGGAGCTTTCAATTTAGAGTATTATGTTATTAAGTATTAATTTATTATTACTCTAAACATGACGTAATTTTTTTCCTCCGCTCGAATAGGCACACAGCAGGAGATGGCGAGGAACCAGGCACTTCAGAGCATGAGGAATCCTCGCCTCCTACAGCAGCAACAGCAGCAGAACCAAGGCATGCTACAGATGGCACCAGTCCAGAACCCTGGTCCCATGCCCACTCAGGGGGAGATGGGTGTGGCCTATGGAAGCCAGGCAGGCACGCAGGCAGCCATGTACCAAGGCATGAACTCGGGAATGGGTCAGATGCTCCAGCCACAGCATCACCCCAACCAGGCTAGCATGGCCATGGCACAGAGACCTGCGGGTACAGGTGGCCAGGGAATGGTGGGAGGCGGAGCTGGAAGCGGATATGGGCAGGGCATGATGATGAACCCTGCCCTCTCTCAACAGCAGATGAAGCCAGCTGGGCAGCCAATGGCCAAAGCCCAGGCTCACAGACTGCAAAGCATGATGGGAGGTGGAGGTCAGGGATGGCCTCAGCAGCAGAATATGCAGGGCATGAGTGGAAGGACTACAAATGACATGGTGGCGTTTAACAGTAACCCTGCATACGCCATGCAAGGTGGGCAGCCGTCAAGGATGCCCAAGCAGCATTTCAGCCAAGGAATGGGTGGCCAGGGCATGGTAGACCCACGGGCCATAAACCCAGCAAGCATGGGTGGACCCATGATGCCTCACATGGCAGGCCAACCAAGGCCCAATCAGCCAAGAGGAATGGCAATGTCAGGTATGGGTCAGGCTATGCCCAACATGGCTGCTTTCGGACAGGGCTCCACACAGACCATGGCAGGGGCAGGACCAGGCGGAGGGGCATATATGCCAAGTGGGCAGACACAAGGCTACCAACGGACATCTAGTCAAGACTTAGCTTACGGTTATGCTGGCCAAGCAGGGACTGGGAGTGGGGTCTCATTCGGCCTGTCAGACAGTGCAGAGCTGGACTCAACGGACGGCTGGATGGAGGAATTTTTTCCTAGCCAATAGCCAACGTGGAAAATGTATTGGGGTGGGGAACTTTTGAGATGGGCCAGAAAAGTGTTTTTTCTTTTTTGTCTTTTTTTTGCTTTGTTTTGTTTTTTAAGAAAAATGAAAATAATTTGTAGACTGTGTGTTTTGGGTTTTGTTTTTTTATATATTGTTTATTGTTTCCATTGAATATAATGGGAAGAATATTACATGTTGAGTATTGTACGTGTGGTGTCACTATATTTAAACAACAATCTCTAAGATCGGATTCCAGCTAGAAGCCAAGTCTCTCTAGACTTCATCTTGTGCCCTTTATCATATTTTATCATCATCCTTATCATTTCCAGACTTTTCTAGGGCCGACACATTGTAAAACCTAAATTAATTGTGAAATAGAACAATTTTTGCCCAGTGTTTAGATCAGATGTTGGTTTTTTCTTTCAACTCTGTTTATCCAGTAATGAATTCTAAAGTAAGTATGTGTGTGTGTGTGTGTGTGTGTGTGTGTGTGTGTGTGTGTGTGTGTGTGTGTGTGTGTGTGTGTGTGTGTGTGTGTGTGCGCGCAAGAGAGAGAGAGAGAGAGAGAGAGATTGTTTTTATAGAAAAAAAAAATAAAATAAAAAAAAGCACCGTCACCTCACCAACAATTCTCTATGCTCCAGTAGTGATTCAAAGACCCAGCAGTTAAACTTCTACTGCATTTTTTCCGCAACCATCACAGCAAACCGCCTCGCCATCTTTCCTCTGCACATATTTCACCTGTGTTTGTGTGCTTTAACTAAATGAAGAGACTTGGCAGCTACACATTCGTCTCTCCACCTAAAATCTGAAAGCTGGAGGACATTGTTTTCTCGTAAGTCATATGGCAGCTAGGAACACAAGCATGGCATCATCTCCCACATGGGCCAAAAACACACAGGCCCCTTAACCATCGTGCAGCCAAACACATATTTTAGATCCAACCTTCAAATGTAACAGCTTCCAAAGTGACTTGTGGCAGCTAGAAAGGCTTTCACATAGCAATGGGGAAACAGGAAGGATCACTTGTTTGATCGCTTTCTATGTTTGGGGAAAAAAAATAATAAACATGACATCACGACTTAATTAAAGATAACAAATCATTTTCTTTGCTTTTATTCATTTTCAAGACAATTTTAATCAAAGCATTGAGCTGTGCTGTCGAGAACTGAGTGCTGGGGTGATGCTTATCTTCTGATAAACTTTAATCTGATCTTATGTATAAGACGAACATTTTCACACCCTTGAATTGAACTGTTCATGTACATCTAGTTGTTAATGGGTTGGGTTTGTTCTTTCGGGTTTGACACAGCACCACTGCCTGCCTTCATTCAGGGCAGAACACCATCAGTTACTGTCAGTAATTCCTTTACAGAAACCCTTTAGAGGGAATGTTTGGAGTAGACACAGTGTATGGAGGTTGTATTCATAAAACTTTATAACTGTGCTTAGAATGCTTCATTAAACTGGTAATGATCGTATTTTTTAAGAAACTCCAGTAATGTCTGATTAAGCATGACTGTCACAAAGCTGCATCCATGTTAACACAGATGCATTTTGAAATCTTCTTCAAACTATTCAAACATGTTGACCCAATAGGACACATTTAATATAA
Organism: Silurus lanzhouensis; assembly: GCA_039877035.1. Taxonomy (NCBI): domain Eukaryota; kingdom Metazoa; phylum Chordata; class Actinopteri; order Siluriformes; family Siluridae; genus Silurus; species Silurus lanzhouensis. Next base: position 1,118,489 of record JBCEWE010000087.1, read on the forward strand.
ATGTTTTTCCAGAGTAAAGTGGACGCAGACAACAGAGCTTATGTGACAGTCATGTGACCTATTCGACTCAAACCAAATAAGATGGTGGACGTTGTACTGCAGTTGTCCTGCTGCTATCCAGTTTGTTGGGGTTGTTAATGACTCCGATCAGAAGGTTGTACAAATGAAAACTTTTAAGTACTTTTTTGTTTTTACAAGTGAAGTAAAGAAATGTTTTTATTTTATTTGATTTTATTTTTACACAAACACTGTGAGCAAACATTTCGAAAACGGCATTTACACAAATACATATTCAACATCAAAACATTTTAAATGATGAAGTAACTGATGCAACATCCATCCTGAACTCAATTTCAGTGTTTAGTGGTGTTGCTTATTCTCTCCCATTTTAATGCAACTTTCTTTCAGGTTCTTTTAATGCCTTCCAAAAACTTGAAACCGGATGATTGGCTATTTTAAATGTTTAAATGGACCAGTGTCCCATCCAAGTTGATTCCCATCATGACCCTAACCTGGATAAAGTGGTTTCTAATGAATTAATTGCTAATAATTTTTTATCATAATGGCATTTTAAATGTAGATGTTCATTTGAAAAATTCCCTCATTATATTAACATGGTTTTATCACTATTACTGTATAATGTCTCGCTGATTGTCAGCAGTCCTGCTTGCCACTGAATTATAACTTGAGTAATGTATTTAATGTGTATTTGAGTTACAAAACATGACAAATGAATACCATCCTAAGCACAGTTATGAGGATTTATGAATTTGCAGTGTTGCTGATTTTTACGTTCGTTCATATTGTGTTCAAATTATCAAATGGGGGAAAAAAGCTCATGCAGATCGCTTTCTTATTCGGTGACCGAGTAAATCTTTCGATCCAACCTGATTGTCTTAAGTCTCTGAGGAATGTAAAAACGACGACTGCAACCATTCTTTTTATTCCGCTTCATTGTCGTTATCAGAAGGAGGAACCATCAGCCATGTATGCAGTGTATTCAGGACGGTGATTAAGTGTTATAGTGTTGCTCTTTCTATTGTAATATCAGGGAGGTGTGGCCCTCTCTCTCTCACTCTTTCTCTCTCTCTCTCTGTCTTTCTTTACCCTCCTCCTAATATCGCAACCTATCTGGGACCAAGTCACACACAGCGTATAGTTTTTTTGTTCGTCATTTCCGTCAGTCATTAATGTTGTCTTTTTCAGCTTTTTTGATTTTGTACTGGTGCTGATTATATATATATATATATGTGACGAAAAAGATTCTATATAAATATTATATATATAAATATATAAATATATGAAAATGGCTATATGTAAATATGTTTCTACTGCTTTAAATACACCAGAAAATGTGTCTCTACTTTCTGTAAAGATATAACTGTTTAAGATAGAGTATTTTTATTTCCTTTTTCCACTTTTAAACTCATCCGAGCTATACCATTGCACTTCAGTCAATGTCTTACTACTAATGGATAATGTAAACTTTCTCTGATTTTTATTTCCAAGGGATTTTTTTTTCTCTACTCTGAGAACTTGGAGAATTTCGAGTTGTACCTAATGCAGTGCTTCTACTTTCTTCCCTTGTACATAGTCATGAAAATGTTAACACCAGAGACTTACAAAAAAAGGAAGAAGGGTTTTTTTTTTTGTTTTGTTTTTCAGAAAAATACAATAAAGAGAGCGTTTTCTCGCTGATACTATTAAATGAAATGTGCTGTTCTTGATTTGATCTACAAGACTATGAAGCAGCAAAAAATAAAAATGAGAAAAATTGTGAGAAACAAATGTGAAAGCCTGGCCTACATTAAAAAAATGTAGAAGCTTTCAATTTCGTTTCAAGGTCACGGGCCATTTGAGGAGTAATTTCTAAAATAAATGCTATTCTATTTTAATTATGTAGTTCTACTGATACCAAGGTATGACATTTTAAAAGAGATCAGATTTCAGTAATTTAGATAAGTTTCATCTCTCAATTTCGCATCTTACTTAAATCTAAATGGCCTTCAAAGAGTCTGTTGGTGAATTATAAAACCTAGAGATCCAGTAGACTGATGCATACGCTTCATTAAATAAAACAGGTTCTGATTAATATTCTATAAAAGTAGCTCTGATATTAATATAGACATTTTATATGATAATGCACTTGCTTTTATTTCTATAGAAACATCTGTCTAAGGGACCAGTATGCCAGAGGTGAACTGAAGTAAATTAAAAAATGTCAATGTTGATGAGGTTAAACGGTAAGGAGATGTTTCCTTACAAAAATAACTTTACTCTATTCTACAGGATTTTCTTTTTTCCTACAGGTTTTATAATGGACCTTTCAGTACAACAGAAACATGCAGGAAAATACCGCACACTTTACAGGTGTCCTGCAGGATTTGCTTTTTTCTGCAGGACACAGTGACCGTATGTGCAGGACATCCAGCACCGTGCTACACAAGTGAACGATCCTGCAGGATTTTATAATACCTGCAGGACCTTCAGAATAAAAATCCATATATATTTACAAAAGTTATTTTCCTGTAATTTCAAATAAATAAATAATTGACCTGGTTTTGCATTTTACAGGATAGGCAATATAAATTCTGATAGTTCCTGTATATTTATGCATACAATTTTTATTTATATACAAATACATTTCATGGAACTATTTTTGATATAACAGGTTTTGCTGTCGAGTCCTAACAAACAATGAATTCAATAAATAGTAGTATCAGAACATTTTCTAAAAAGTATTAGTCAATAACATCCTAAAATTATACTTGAGTAGGAACAATAAATGATACACACACACACACACACACACACACACACACACACACATCTATATATATATATATATATATATATATATATATATATATATATATATATACACACACACACACACACACACATGTATGTATGTATGTATGTGTGTGTGGGGACTGATTCTGAGGTAGTAAGTGTACAGTACACTGTAGTGAACTTTTTTGTTACCGCAGAAATAATTTATCAGCACTGTACTGATTTCTGTGGTAACAAAAAAAGTACCACATTGAATATATATATATATATATATATATATATATATATATAATTTAATGCACACAGACTGAATTAGTTTAAGTCTTTGGTTCTATTAATTGTTGTAATTTTAGCTCACATTAAAAAAAAAATCCACCAATTCTCACTAATCTCAAAAAAAATAGAATACTTCATAAGACCAATTAAAAAAAAAACTGATTTTAGTGAATTGTTGGCCTTCTTTATATGTATGTATGTGTGTGTGAGAGTGTGTGTGTGTGTGTGTGTGTGTGTGTGTGTGTGTGTGTGTGTGTGTGTGTGTGTGTGTGTGTGTGTGTGTGTGTATACCCCTCACCTCAATACATGCCTCAATACATGCCCCGCCAGCTGGTCTGTGAGAAAATTTTCAAAATAAAGCTGTTCTGTAGTGAAGGCCGTCCGTGTTCCAGGACGGTGACCCCTGTATCAGTGGAATTAAAGACTGTTATTGAAAAAATAATCAGCTGCAGTATATCATAGAGTTGTTCAGCTTTGTGCCAGGCCGTGTAGCACAACCTCATTACTGATTACTTTCCTAAATGCACACCATTAAGTCTTCCGTTCCGTTTGTAACAGGATCAAACACTATCATAGTAAAGCAAACTGCATAACAAGCACAGTCTGTGAGCAACATAAAAATGGAAATAGATCAAACCACTGACAAATATAGAAAGAAATTGGCCAAAAGAAACCAAACCATGTTGTTACAAATAGCAACACGTAAAAAATACACATATACAAAATAAATATAAAATGCACATTCCATATGTTGCACACATTTAAATTAATTTGCTTCAATCAACTTTAGCCAGACCTTTTTCTTTCCCTCTGACACCGTCATGGTCAACAGCATGAAATAAATGTGACATGCCAAGACTCAAAAATAATCACTAACCATAGTCCTGTGTCCTCTCTTCTTCAGTGAATTAGGTTTTTATTCTGTTTAGATTTTCATGTTTATTCTGACCACTGCTCATTTAAAAAAAAAGTAAAAAAAAAAAATGTTAAAGGTATTTTTCAGGGTCAAAGATTTAAAAAAATCTTAAAATGTCTTAACCTTGCTGTTAAAAATCAAGAGAGAAATGCAACCAAAACTTGTGTATTTAACCAAAGCAAATCAGTTAAAAAGAAATAAATAATTACAGCACTACCACAAATGTCAATGCTTTAGTTAAAAAATGTTAATTAAACTGATTATTTAAACATTAATTCAACTGATTTAATTGAATACATTACTTAAACTTCTATAAAATATATAAATAGAACAAAACCTAATTTGGACAGCAGACCTTTTACAATAGTATAGTGATACTTGAAGACGTTACCATGTATAACTGTATATACACTGGTCTGTAATAACATTTAAATCAGTAATTGTTGAAGTAAATAACATTTACCAATCTGTTCAATCTTTGTTTCTCAAGGTCTGAGAGTGACCTTGAGAAACCCGACCGTCCTTCGGGTGACTTTTGGCAAAATCCAGACGAGCTGTCAGGTGCCTTTTACTGAGGAGTGGTTTCCGTCTGGCCACTCTACCATACAGGACAGATTGGTGGAGTGCTGCAGAGATGGTTGTTCTTCTGTAAGGTTCTCCTCACTCCACAGAGAAATGCTGGAGCTCTTTCAGAGCAGAGGTGGCAAAAGTACACACATCCTTCACTTAAGTAGAAGTACAGATACCCATGTTTTAAAAGACTCTGGTAAAGGTTGAGGTACTGACAATACTTTTTTACTCCAATTAAAGTAAAGAGGTTTGGGCTCTGGCATGTACTTAAGTAAAAAGTAGCCATTACTACTACCTGTTTTAGTGTTACTTTTTATTCATATATTTATGTCTGTGAGGTGAGTGTTCGCTGAGATTCAGGTTGTATTATTTATGTGTCAGTGAAGAGAGATGACAGAGACAGCAGAGAGCGCCCCCTGCATGTTTTCTTTATTTTACACAAGCACAGCTTTATGAGTGTATACAAATAAAAGTAAACCCTTTACAGATTCGAATGATGTATTGCTCTTATCTGTACGCTCAAAAAAGACAGAGTAATTTAAGTTTGTTTTGGCGTTATGAGGACAAAATGCCACAAAACACGCCGGCGCGTTTGATGACCCCGGAGGGTTAATTGCCGGATTTGTGCAACATGGCAGATTTTGGTGCTGATTGGAGACTTGCATCAATAAAAAAACTGATAAAAATCTTTCGGCGTGAATAAATGTATGTTGCATTGATTTCACTATATACATTTGCAGGTTTTAATTTCACCTCTTTTATATTTGTCCTCAAAGTTGATGTTAGATGCAGGAAAAATAGGCAAGCGGAAGAATTTGAGCGAGCTTGATATGGCCAAATTGTGATGGCTAGACGACCGGGTCAGAGCCTCTCCAAAACTGCAGATTTTGTGGGGTGTTTCCGGTCTGCAGTGGTCAGTATTTATAAAAAGTGGTCCGAAAAAGGAACAGTGGTCGACAGGGTATGGACAAACAAGTCTGATACATGGAGGTCAAACTTTGCAACGTAAAGGACTTGAAGGATCTGTTGCTTACATCATCATACAGCATACCTTCAGATGTCTTGTGGAGACCACTAATTGGTAAGTCCAAGCTGTTTTGGGGGCACAGGGAAGATCCAGACAATATTTGGCAGGTGGTTGAAATGTTATTAAATGTAATAAAGGGTGTAAGATGACTGTAAGATAACGTTTAAACTCTGCTGATTAGCTTCAATTAGTTTTACTTGAATTGATTAATTTAACTGAGTCTCATGGTATAATTGGAATCAGGTAAACAATTCCATAAATAAATCAAGACAAAATATTACTTGCCATTTAATTAGGACAAAAAAGATGGTAAGAATATAAAAGGTTAATCTGAGCTGTTTCAATTGAACATTTACCATACTCCAAAACCCACTAAACACAGAATGGCCTCTTTCTCCTTTTAGTCATCATTCTGTCATTACCTCTCTGAGCTTTGCATTTTATGGAGTTTTGTGAGTGTTAATAAATGCAAATCAGCGATGCAGTGAACACTCTCGCAATCAGCATTTAACACACAATTACAAAGAATTTTGGCATGCCCAAAACCTTTCTTATATATTACATATATACATCTTATATCATTTGGTTTGGACTGTGAAAACACATTTTGTCAAGCATAACTGGTAGTAATATTGATATATATCTGTACGATGCCATACATACCCATTATTCATCAGCCTGTGACCACAAGACAGGTATAAAGGTGGACTCAGGAAGCTAACGAGACTCTGCAGGGCTGCTTTGAAGCAGTATAGTGGGATGCACCCTGTGTGACCCATGGAGATGACATCTATCTATCTATCTATCTATCTATCTATCTATCTATCTATCTATCTATCTATCTATCTATCTGTCTGTCTGTCTGTCTGTCTGTCTGTCTGTCTGTCTGTCTGTCTGTCTGTCTGTCTGTCTGTCTGTCTATCTATCTATCTATCTACAGCCTGATTAAACCCCAATTACAGATCCTTACATTATCATATAATGTACTTGCAGTTTACAGAGCTGATGAAGGCACAAGATGCACAAATGTACTTATTACATCCATTCTACTTGAACAGACGCTCATAGTAACGAGCAGAACACAAAGTGAAACAAATTAAGAAATCCTGCTGCTTCATCCTGTGAGGTACTGGCAACCCATCCCACCTCATGCCCAGTTTCATAGGATAGACTTCACTTAAGAAAATAGAGAAATACTTGTTCAGTGCAAATGTGAGTAAAAATCTACCTCTGTGTGTGTGTGTGTGTGTGTGTGTGTGTGTGTGTGTGTGTGTGTGTGTGTGTGTGTGTGTGTGTGCATGCACCCTGTGAGGATTGAGAAGAGCTCCTCGGAGGAAAGGAGACATCTCATTAGCATAATTAAGACCACATGCTAAAGAGCAGTGCTTAATTTCATTCTGCAATCAATCACCCGTCCTTTCCTTTCCTTTCCTTTGTCTGACTTTCTCTCTAGTTCACTCTTTCTCTCACACATTTTCTCTGTTTCTCTGTTCTCTCTCTCCTGATGATGATGAATGGAAAGGTACCTGTGTGACACCATCATTACTCATCTTCAAGGGTGAGACATTGTAGTGCACAACAGGCTGAAGAAGAGGATGAGCTTTGTTTGGGGTCTTTTTTAGAGGGGTGTATATGCGTAAACATACACACGCACCCACACACACTTGTTCCCCATGGGAGGGGCATGTTAAATTAGTGTCACGTCGTCTCATGGCACCTTCTCTATTAGTGTAATAAAGCCAGCTTTAATCGAATAAAAGCGACCTGTGTGAATAAGCCATGTGGAACAGAATGCTCATTGTGAGCATATTGGACAAGCCGAAACGTGATTTTTTTTTTTTTTCTTTTTTTTTTTTTTTTTTTTTTTTTTACAAATAAGATAAAAGAGTTGTTCGAGGAAAAGATGCAGAGCTGGTGCTATATATTTGAGGAGGGGGTGGAGCTCATTTCTGTGCCAGAAAAACATAGAAACAGAAGCTTGTAATGAAGAAAACAGCCAGATGCATTGCAATGCAATATTGTAACTCACAACCGTTTTTTCTACTGTATCTGAAAGAACTATTATTACAGATAACATAAAATTCAGAACATGAAACAAAAATAAAACTGCAGCTTCATAGGGTCATTATGCATTCATTATGCAAATATTTATAATGAGGTGGAATGTACAGAGCTTCAGACCTACACTTTACAGCCATAACAGAGAAGCCTCGAACATCTGAACTTTCTGGCCACTAAGCTTTGTGTGTGTGTGTGTGTGTGTGTGTGTGTGTGTGTGTGTGTGTGTGTGTGGTGGGCTGGTTGATTGATGCTCTTGAAACCCAGAATGCAGCAGAGCCACAGAGGTCCAGCAGATAAAGCAGTGTAATGAGAGGAAGCTCTATTACCTTGTTCAGTTTGTGATAAATAACCCTGACACACACAAACCTGTGTGTCCTCCCTGATCAGTGAGGAGCCGCTGCTGCAAATATCTTACAATCTAGCGCCCTCTTGTGGTGAAGAAATGGCAGCATGTGGTAAACCTACCTAGCCTACGTGCCAAACACTGCATACATCACTTTCTGACCAACACACGTCGCTCGCGCACACACACCACTTTCTACCAATACTGCACACGTCACTTTCTTTTACAATCGTCACATTCAAACCTTTCTTACCATTATTGCACATGCCACTTTCATCTATCACACACACACACACACACACACACACACACACACACACACACACACACACACACCTCTCTTTTTTACCAATAAGAATAAAACGTCACTTTCTTCTTACAAACGTCACTCACACACACACACACACACACACACACACACACACACACACACACACACCCCTCTTATCAATTCCGCACGTCACTGTCACATCAACAAATGTCCACTTACTGCTGGGGGTGGGGAAAAAAAAAAATTAAAAAAAATATATTATTATATACTGTGTGTAAATATATATATATATATATATATATATATATATATATATATATATATATATATATATATATATATATATATATACAGTACAAACTAAAAGTTTAAAAGTTTGGACACAACTTCTCATTCAAAGAGTTTTCTTTATTTTCATGACTATGAAAATTGTAGATTCACACTGAAGGCATCAAAACTATGAATTAACACATGTGGAATTATATATGGAATTATATACATAACAAAAAAGTGTGAAACAACTGAAAAAATGTCATATTCTAGGTTCTTCAAAGTAGCCACCTTTTGCTTTGATTACTGCTTTGCACACTCTTGGCATTCTCTTGATGAGCTTCAAGAGGTAGTCACCTGAAATGGTCTTCCAACAGTCTTGAAGGAGTTCCCCGAGAGATGCTTGGCACTTGTTGGCCCTTTTGCCTTCACTCTGCGGTCCAGCTCACCCCTAAACCATCTCGATTGGGTTCAGGTCCGGTGACTGTGGAGGCCAGGTCATCTGGCGCAGCACCCCATCACTCTCCTTCCTATATATATATAAAAGAAAGAGACTGGGCAAAAATGGTCTGGAGTTCATGGCAGAGTTCCAAGACAAAAACCGCAGCTGAGAAAAAAGAACATAAAGGATCGTTGTTTTGCCAAAAAACATCTTGATGATCCCCAAGACTTTTGGGAAAACCTCTGTGGACTGACTGAAGGTGTGTGTCCCATTACTTCTGGTGTAACTGTAACACTGCATTTCAGAAAAAGAACATCATACCAACAGTAAAATATGGTGGTGGTAGTGTGATGGTCTGGGGCTGTTTTGCTGCTTCAGGACCTGGAAGACTTACTGTGATCAATGGAAACATGCTGTTCCAGAATTCTGCTGTTTACCAAAAAAATCCTGAAGGAGAATGTCCGGCTGTCTGTTTGTGACCTCAAGTTGAAGCGAACTTGGGTTCTGCAGCAGTACAATGATCCAAAACACACCAGCAAGTCCACCTCTGAATAGCTGAAGAAAAACAAAAAAGTCCTGACCTAAATCCTATTGAGATGCTGTGGCGTTACCTTAAAAAGGTGGTTCATGCTCGAAAATCCTCGAATGTGGCTGAATTACAACAATTCTGCATAGATGAGTGGAGCAAAGTTCCTCCACAGTGCTGTAACAGACCCATTGCTAGTTATTGCAAACGATAACTGCTAAGGGCGGCCCAACCCCAGTTATTAGGTTTAGGGGGCAAACACTTTTTCACACCGGGACATGTAGTTTTGGATTTAGTTTTCCCTCAATAATAAAAACCTTCATTTAAAAACTGCATGTTGTGTTTACTTGTGTTATCCTTTACTAATATTTAAATTAGTTTGATGATCTGAAACATTAAAGTGTGACAAACGTGCAAAAATACATACAGTATATATATTGTTATTATATATATATATATATATATATATATATATATATATATATATATATATATATATATATATTTTATAATTTTTATTATAAGACCTCTAGTTATTAACCAGTTTGCCTGTTCAGTTTTATTTAATGGGTTTGGTTAAAACCTCCATAAATCAAACAAGTAATAATCAATAATCAACTATCAATTATATTGAAATGGCACTGGATGTGTGATATCTTGGGGAAAAAGGTCTGGTGAAGTTTCAGAGGTCCCAGATTACAAAACATTTAAGAAATCCTGCCCAAGAGAACCCTTTTTCCCGCATGGATCTTTATAATTTTGTCGACATCACAATTCATTTACGAAAAAAAACCATTTCTCGCTAATAAATAAAAAAAAAAACGTTAATTCTTTCTGGCATCTGGAGATCAACAGAATAAATGTTCAATTGGATCTTCGTAGGTGTAATGCTGTATTTCACCAGTTCATCCAGTTGCATCATCGTACTATTCTCCAGCAGATGGCAGGACAGTGTAGAAAAATAATATCTTCTACACAAGCCATTAAGACCCTAGATTTTTCCAGTCGTATGTGTTTTTCCTTAAACCTTAATTATAAAGTGAAGGCACACAATTGTACAGAATGTCGTCAGATGCGAACACATGACATTATACTTTTACTTTAACTTGGAGACCCAAAAACTGTTTCAGTATGACAAAACCCTGTGCACAAAGCCAGCTCCCCAGATCTTACTGCACCCCAAGTCTCCTAACTCTATATCAGTACTGGACTTTTTCTAATGCACTTGTGGATGTATGAGCAAAAATCGTGTTGGAAGACACGTCTGAGCCAACTCAAGTATACACCTTAGTTAAACTGTTGCGATAAGACGTGGTCTCTGTCCACAGTGCTGGTTATTAGGGAGCGTTCAGATTGGAGCTCTCCATGGTGCTGGTTTAAAGTTCCTATAAGACAAATTGCACTGCTTTTCCAATAGTACTCATGTGTGATTGGGCAGAAAGGTGGGTGGGAAAATAAGTTTGAATTGATTTTTGTGCGGATAAACGAAGGGATATGAGGACAGCAAGGTGAATGGCTGAGAATAAGGATGGACTGAGAGATGGATGAGTGTGTGGCTTGATGGATGGATAGATAGGTGAACAGTGTAAGAGTGGATGATAAACTGGCAAGTGGGCCTAAAGGTGAATTAGAATTAGAATTGAAGATGAAATGGTGAGTGGGCATAGTAGCAGATAGATAAATTAGTGAATGGGCCTAAAAGCAGATGGATGAAATGGTGAGTGAGCATAAAAGCAAATTAATTAATCAGTATAATTGGAAATCAGAAAGGGTTTTAGATAAATTAATAGGGTGGACAGATGGATAAATGAACAAAACTTTGGTTGAAAAGAGGAAGGCACTGGGAACAAGACTGTAACTTAGCGGGCAATGTTTGTTTAGAAATAAATGATTGCTCAATTATTTATCTAATGACAAATAATAAATATAAACAGCAGGTTTAATTTGTACTCAAGCATAGCTGAAATAAGGTCTACTTCCTAAAGCAAAAAACCTAAACCTAAAAAAAAAAAAAAGAGAGTATATACTAAATCAGAAACAGGCCTTGACTTGCTGAACAGATTTACATACATGATTGATAAGTGGGGTTGCTGGTTTGCATCGGCTTAATATGTCTGGGTCAGCTTTACAGGACACAAAAACCAGACAAAACCACAAAATTGATGTACATTTAAATCAGTGCCATGGGCATTTTCTGAGTTACTGCAGGTAAGGACAGCCCACGTCACCATTGTGTTACAAAGGGAGAAAGAATCTTAATCAGTTTGGTAGGAAGATAATGGTGGCAAATAAGAAAGAGAGTTTACCTACACACACACGTGTATATTTGGGCTATAATTAAGTGTTAGAAAAGGTATAAAAGGATTATGCACAGACTGATTTTTGGTGCTTTCATTAAATTGCTTGACATTGTCCCAAATTTACCCCTGGACTTTGAATTTGGTCCTTTCTGCCACTTGAGCACTTAAACTTCTATCAATTTTTTTAGGAATCTACTATGACAGTTTGAGAACATTTACTGACATTTTTAGAAAAGATTTGGGGTGACTATCACTCTGGGTTATGCATTTCACACCTAGGCTTTCAGTGGTGTCCTACTTGAATCAATCCATTTTTTAATACCATCATTATGACGCCACGGCTATAAAAACCATCAATATTATAGAGAAACCCAGTATAACAGTGCACTGCATCACAGACAGGAATCTAATGCAGTGAGAATAAAAGGCAATTCAAAAACAAGTAGCCCAACGAACACAAGTGAACAAGTCTCCTTTCACTGAAACCACAGCAGTACCACCTGCATACATCATCTCTAGCATAAGCATCAGTGTTACCCTCATGAAATGACCCTAGTTTTTTCATGCACTTTGTGTTGTTTTTTTTTTTTTTTTTGCAAATTCTACAGGGAAGAAAATGCAGAAGTATAATGGTTTATGTAAGAACTTAACAGTTTTGAACATAGAAATATTGTCCATTTGATTTACTTAAATGTTCCCTGGGGGTAAATTTATAGACAGTGTTTTGCAGAAAGAAGTCAATGTTGTACATTTCAATGTTTAAACAGTTAACGAATAGTAGAACCCAGACATGTTCCTAAATTTACCAGCAATTATCATGATTTTTACCTTTGCTCACACTGACCTTTGACTGTAAAAATTAATTTTTGGAAACTGTTCACTGTAAGCAAGTGTGAAAACACTGGAATGGGTGCATCAATCTTCCTCATTTTTTAACTATTGATTCATTTAATCACCCAAGTGTTTACGCATAGTTTTGTCTTATTTCCACCAACCTCTGTTCATGATTACATCAGTGGGAAAACAACCGATTTATACATTCACTCCTGTTAACTTAACTGAACTTTGTCCACTTCTATCTGTACCCTGAGCAATCTCCCAGTTCCAGTTTAAACGTCAGCAGCCAGTATCTGATTACAAGCTGAATTTTAGACAACGTTTTGACCATCTAAATTCACTACCGGTTTTCCTAAATGCTGAAGTGACAAAGTATACAGTATTTGTAGTAGGAAAAGATAATGTCATCTCTGGTCATTTATTCCCCAGAATTAGCCTCACATAACCCTTAAAACACAGTTAAGACAGTAAAGTCAATTAACAGTAAATTCACCACTGACACTAGCGCTAACGGCAATAAAACAACTCCACACATCCGATGCCACTAAGACTTTATATAGTTATTTTCCATATAATTTGTCATGTTACATCAATCAAAAAAGGTATATTTAAAGTATGATTGAGGTTTAATTACAAATTATGATTACAAGTACATGAAAGTTATTAGAAATACAGTTAAATAATTAAGGCTAATTGTTTCATGACTAATCAAGGCCATGAATGTGATCATTCCAGAATGTGCGATATTTATTCTTCTTTTTGTTTTGTACATGTAAGGACCTCACTGCCATGGTGTTGCAAAGTGAGAAAGACTCTAGATCAGTTTGGAAGAAAGAAAATGTCAAACGAGTGTTTGCGTTAAAAATATAAAATGGTTGAGTGTTTTTTTTTTATGCTTCCACTGAATTGTTTGATGTTTCTTTAATAAAATCAACTTTATTTGCTCTTTGGCTGGTTTCATGCGGCTCTTACGTTCATATCGAAGTTTGTGTTTGTTTTTTTAATGTGCGTGTTCGCTTCGCTTGAGTTCAATACGGTATTTTAAGACTTAAATGAGCTTGCCCCTACTGGGAAACTTTGCGGTATATCAGACGAAACACAATTGTAATGACGCAATAAAAAAGCGCAGCAGCACACGGTTATCTGGATAAGAGCAACATGTCTGCGGTGTGCGGAGAGCGATGTGCAAAACATGCAATGCTGAAATTTCAAGAGGGGGTGTATCTGCAAAGAGTTTCTCCAAGTCAGGTTTAATTTATCACCTGAAATCCAAACATCCCGATTGCCTTCTAAATATGAGAAGAACGCGGCACAGAAAAGTAGTCAATCCGAGCATGCGCACTCCGGCTGAAGAGGACGCTTTTGAAAAGGCAGGAAAGTTTTCCAGTGATGGTGCCAAGGCAAAAGGCATAACACAAAAAATTATGGATTTCATTGACTTTTTAATTGAATTTTCATTTCGGTGCATCCCTAAAATATTATCGTTGGTGTGGCCCTCTGATACAATTCAGGTTTCTCATGTGGCCCCTTGTAAAAATTAATTGCCCACCCCTGCGGTATATTCATCTCACGCACATGCGCATTTGATGAAAATACCGTATTGAACTCAAGCGAAGTGAACACGCACATAAAAAAAAACCACACAAAGTCTGTTTTGTACCCTGAAACACGTGAAATCAAAGCATCGATCTGTTCTGACTGACACACGTGAAATAATTGCTTCGAGTGGCAACAATGGAATACGAGGCAGATTTGAAGAGCATTGTTCAAGGCAAAGAATGCCAAAAGTCCCACTAAGTAACATGCATAGTAAAAGAAAAACACTATTGTAAATTATTATATTTTTGTTTGTGGACTTGGTTAAACAGTTTGTGTGTGTGTGAGACAGTGCAATGTTCATTGTTGAAAATGACTGTCCTGTGGTCTTAGAACTGTACGAGTCCATTTCTGTCATTATGTTGGTGTGTGACATTTACAACAAATCTGGCTGAGCAGAGGTGCGTGTGTAAGTGTAAGAGGAAGGGATGGGTGATGTTCATGTGTGCCCATGTGTATGATGTGGCTCTTTTCGGTAACACAGTAAAAAATGTGGCTCTCTGTCTCTGACTGGTTGGCCACCCCTGCCCTAGACCTTAAACTTTTGTCAACTTAATTCAATTTGTATAGCGCATTTAACAACAAACATGGTCTCAAAGCAGCTTTACAGAGATGATGCGGTAAAAAAGGATAAATAAAGTTTAGTGCCTATTAGTTTATTCCTTATAATTGTAAGTTTGCCTATAGCGAGTGACCCAGTGGCAACTGTGGAAAGGAAAAACTCCAAGATGAAATGAAGAAACCTAAAGAGGAACCAGACTCAAAGGGGAACCCATAGTCATCTGGTTGGCACTTCATGTCCATTCATTACAAGTCTTTTCTGCCACCTGAGCACTTTTAACTAAATTTTTTAACAATTTCAATTTCCTACAGCATTATCTCTTTCTATCCATCAAGCTCTGGTACTCACTCCTAGTGAGTTATATTTTGTTCAGGTCTCATCACTTACTTTCATAGTCATGTATAAATACAAAAACTTGCATTAAGAAACAAAGTAAAGTTTGTATTCTGTGTATGTGTTTTTATTAAACCTGATTTTAATTAGCAGTTAGATTTCTGGACACAATACATGGAGTTACACAATTTAAAAACAAATGAAATGGTTATGGCAAGACAGTGAATTGAGTAAGGCATACTTGAATATACTATTTATAAAGGTTATCTCTCAGGGCATGAAATGTTAGTTAAGCAACAAAGTCGTTGCTTGTTAGAAAAATCTATGGATGTAACAGTAGGTGTATCTGGCTCGAGCGCATATATATATATATATATTTTTTTTTTTTCATGCTTCACACATTTGTCATCGTTCATTTGTGTGTGTTGACCAGCTCCTCCAGTTTCGTCTGGTTGGACCCAGAGAACTCTTCAATCTGTAGCACAAAAAATAATTAAATAAATAACATTTTTGTAAAATGAATCAGCCGAGATGTCAACCAGAATAATAGCAGGCTATACAATTCCCTGCTTTTTGTGCTTAAACTAAAAGAATCTAACCCACCTTCTTTCCATTCTTGTAAAAGTAGAACGTTGGCATGCATCTGATCTCACAAGACTGAGCCACATCCTAAAGGAGCAAAGGGTGGGGGATTAACAGGGCAGATCATAAGTCACTCCTTTTTTTTGCCCAGATAAACAAAATAGATTTAAGTTCAACTCTTTGTTCAGGTTCAAGTGTAGTTGTAATTGTTGTAATACAAAAACATCTAAACATTACATTTCAGGTTTTTTCTCAATCAGTGCATTTGAAACATGCTTCTTTTTGATCGAGTGTGGCATACAACATTATTATACTGTAGATTATTGCAAGTTAATATATTGTGTTCTCCAGGTTTATAGAAATTACACCTTCCACAAACACACATGGTTGTGAAAGATTCAACTTCTTTCCGTTAAACATAGAAAGACATGAAAATGTATTTATTTGCAACCAGGTGAAAACCTGATGGAGGGAAGAGAGGGGAGGGGAAAAAAACAAACAAACAAAACAAACAAACAGTTACATGTTGAGATTCGTAGCTTAGTAAACATGGTACCGTTTTTTTTTAAATTTTGGATCAGAAGGTAAAGTACAAGTATTGCCATTTAAATACTCGCAATCCCTGTCAAATTTAACTACATGTACATTTTGTAAGCAAAAACAAACAAAACATCTCTTTGTTAAGAACCATCATGAACTGAAGTCAAGTCAGGCGATGCATCTGCGTTTGAGGAACCGGCAGAGAAGCCAGGTGCACGCACACAAACACATCGTCTTTTCTACTTCAGTTTTTTTGTCCTCAGCAGTGGCGTGGTTCATACAACTACCCAACGCCTACTGCAGATTTACTTCTCTAATGCCTATATTTGGATTTGAACAGATACAGTTACACTGCCAATAGCAGTGGAAAACCGGAATGGTGGGAGAGCAGAAGACCTTACTAACCTGTGCGTCATCTACATCTACCTTGAGGAAGACCACGTTGCCATAATTTGGGTTTTCAGAAAGTCCCTGAAAAGGAGAAAGAGAAAGTAAATGGTCAGTTTCAATAAGATCCTATGTCAGTAAAAAGGGATCCATTGGATAGTATAATCAGAAAACAAAACCAAATAGAACAGTAGCTCACTTGTCTTATTGATAATGATTTTCTAGGAACAAAAAGCTTTAAAAATTAAAAAGGGGGGGGGGGGGGACCCAATCACGTATACAAAAACAAACCCTAAACTGCCACATTGCATACAAATCCTACAAACCACTAGTTCTTTAGAAAGACTTAATTGAACATGTTATAATCTTCCCAACCAACACTATATAATAAACAATGACTCATCTTGTTTTCTTTTGTCAACATGTAATTATAGTTTTACACCAGGCACCTGGGCATTAATTGCACCCCAATAATCCACGTACAAAAGTGTTTGTCTAAAAGATTTTCTCAGTTGGACAGTACGGTCTAACAGACTTCGCTCCTTTGCAAAATGTTCAGCTGGGTTAAGATCTGGTGACTGAAGGTCATAAAAGTTTTACATTATTTAAGCTAAAACAATATAATAAATGTTGAGGGTGGAGTCACCCTGAAAAGACCACGCATCAAAACAGAAATAGCTCAGAGGAGGAAGGTTAAAAGAAAATATCAATTTGCAGTATTGCTTTCATCTAAGGCTTAGATTCTAAGCATACAAATGGACAACCATAACCATAACACAGCCACAAACTCAAAGCACAGAAGAACCAGCAACCTCTAACCACCAACCACAACTTACATAAGCTGGATAGGGGCATCTGCTGCATGTTGTAAATGCAAACAGCACCTGTCTGCAGTAAATGGGTGCCATTTGGGCACCATGGAATCCAAATTACACAAACTCGAACCCCTTTGTTGGTCTTCTCCAAGCTACAACATTACAGTTTCCATTAACTGAAACCAAAACACCCTTAAACATGTTCCATCATGATTACATCCCTGCACACAAAGCAAGGTCCATGAAGACATTGATACGGTTGGAATTTTAGAACTTGTGTGTAGAGTCTTGCACAATCCTGACCTCAACCCGATGGAACACCTTTGAAATAACCTGGAAATGCACCCCAGTGCATTACACCAATACACATGAGGCTAAATGACCAAATTCCATGCTGCAAAATACAGAGGAAAAAAAAATTCTGGTAAGAGTCTAAAAGCAAGGTGGACTAAATTGGGACCAAGATGTTCAATAAGCACATGTGAATGTTATGGTTGTGTTACATGTCATCTAGTTTATTAACACACAGCGCAGTGCCTCCACTAATGAGAGCTTTCATATAATTGCGTAAAATGCAATTATCACAGGCCGTGTGATCGCGACAGAAATTCAACCATCAGCTTCATTTTGGATCGGTCCTTCTAAAATGTAATGATTATTGAGAGGATAACAAATGAATATCATAAGCAGGGTTTACTCACTTTGTAAAAGGGAGCGATGCTTTGGCAAGGCCCACACCACGTGGCTGTGAAGTCCACCACGACGAGCTTATCGCCTGCATCAGCCAGAGCTTTATCAAAAGCTGCCTGCAGAGAAGTGACAGCATTAGAAATAAAAATATGCCCGTTACACAGAAGCCATTTTTCCTCCCTATAGCCTAAACCTTCTAGCACAATAAGAAACGCCATGGTGCATGAATTTCAATGCGATTCAGAAAACAGAAGCTCAGTTTTTAATAAAGTAGATTGCATTTATATTCAAAATGTGGATTTTACCGCAGACATCAGTACTCGCATTTTGCATGAATGCACATCTTGATACATCTGTCTCACTCTAGCTATAGATGTGTGCATATATGAAATGTGTGTTCATGGAAAATTGTCATTGCAATTGAATAGGTAGGAAAGAAAGCATTCACGTATAAAGTCACGCAAACTCGGTGTGTGTGTATACAGTGCAGCCAGAAATTGTTTACAGCTCTTCTAATTTTTCACAATTTATTTTACAGCCTTATTCCAAAATAAGGTATTATAAGTTAATAAGTATTCACAGCTTTTGCTCAATACTTTGTTGAAGCAATTTGGGCACCAATTACAGCCTCAAGTCTTTGAGTTTGATGCTACAGGCAGCTTCTCCCATTATTTGCAGAAACCCTCGAGCTCAATTAGTTTCAATGGTTCGAGTTGGTGCACAGTCTTTCAGATCTCCCTAGAGATGTTCAATCGGGTTCAGGTCTGAGCTCTGGCTGGACCACTCAAGCCACTCCTTTGTTATCTTGTCTGTGTGCTAAAGGTTGTTGTCCTGATGGAAAATGAACCGTTGCCCCAGTCTGAGGTCCAGGTTTTCATTAAGGATGTATTTCTACACATTTCTTCCATCTTTGCCTCAATCCTGACTAGTCTCCCAGTTCCACTAAAAAACATCCCCACAGCATGATGCTGCCACCACCATGCTTTACTGAGTGGATGATATTGGCCAGGTGATGAGTGGTGCCTGGTTTCGTCCCAGGTGGTTCCAAACTTCTTTCATTTACAGATAATCAAGGTCACTGTGCTAATAAAAGTTCTTCAAGGCTGCAGAAATTTTTCTATACCCTTCCTAAGATATGTGCCTCGAGACAATCTTGTCTCAGGTCTACAGACAATTCCTTAGACTTTATAGCTTGGTTTGTGCTCAGACATTGTTAACTGTGGGACGTTATATAGACAAGTGTGCACTGTACATCACAGATACACAGTACATTCAGAAAGCATTCAAAACCCCCTTCATTTTTTTATATTGTTTTTGTTGCAGCCTGATACTACAATCAGAGAAATACAATTCTCATTAATCTACACTCTGTAACCCCTAATTACAAATTGAAAAAAATTTGGAGTGTTTAGACTCTTTGAAAATAAGCTCAGGTGCTTCCCAAGTCTATTGATGGTCCCTAAGAAGTTTTTACACCTTGATTAAAGCCCACCGGTGGAAAAGCTTATTAATTAGACACGATTTGGAAAGGCACACAACACTGTACAGAAGTCCTCACAGCTGTGTATGGAGATGGGACAAAGTTCCAAAAAGGTCAATCACTTCAGCCCTCTGGGCTTTATGGCAGAGTAGATAGACAGAAGCAGTGCAAAACCCATGGATGCTCACTTGGAGGTTGCCAACAGGCAGCTAAGTAAAAGAAGTTTCTCTGGTCTGATGAAACCAAAAGTGAACTGTTTGGCCTTGATTATAAACGTCACGTCTGGTGAAAATCAGGCACTTCGGGAAAACTCAATGTCCTAGAGCGGCCCAGCCAGAGCTCTGAACCCAATTGAACATCTCTGGAGAGACCTGAAAATGACCGCCCACCTACGGTCCACGTCCAACCTGACCCAGATTGAGAGGATTTGACATGATGAATGGCTCCCCCCAAAAAAACAATTCACCCAATGCAGGTGTGCAATGCTTGTTGCATCATACCCAAAAAGACTCGAGGTTGTAATTGTTGCCAAACGTGCTTTAACTACATTTACGGCATTTAGCAGATACCCTCATCCAGAGCGACATACAAAAGTGCTTCGAGTCTCTAGCAATGAATAAATATACACTGGTACACCAGATTACAAACTTAATATAAATATAACTCTTGAATTCTACAAAGCAATCTTGGAAAGTGCTAGTTTAAGTGTTTCAGGAAGAGGTATGTCTTCAATTCTTCAACTAAAGTACTGGAGCTCAGGGTCTGAATACTGCATGTGAGATTTCAGGGTTTTTATAGATAAGAGCTCTGTTTTCATCTCATCCATGAGAGAAATTTTAATTTCAACAATTGTTGTGCACAATGTGCGTTTTCAGTAGCTTTAGTCATCAATAATTTTATACTGTAATTCACACACACACACACACACACACACACACACACACACACACACACACACACACACACACACACACACAGGGGAAAAAGCTGTGATATGTAAATCTGAAACCCCCTCAGAGCCACGTGTTCGGGCTGCAGCGCGCGCACTGTTACCGCCCGTTAGAACAAAGTGCAGCAGCGTAAAACTCCCTCCTCATTATATATAAATACAAACAAATATTACAAAAACAAAACACCCAAAATCCTAACTTGAAGTCCACACGGTTTCACTGTGCGTGTGGAAACATGAAGCCATAATATCTGGGTGTCAACCTTGCAAACTGGATGAAGCCTGTCTCCTGACGAGTCTTACAAATAAAACAAAAACAAATCCCCAGAAATTAGTTTATTATCCTGGTGTGTGTGTGTTTGTGTGCATCTGCTTTTTATTCATTTTTCATTAAAAAAAGGCGACATTTTGGTTTGAGGGGAGAAACCCGAAATTAGCTTTAGCACAAGCCTTTAACTAACTAAACAGCCCTCTCCCACGCATATACGGAAATTTAAACACCACCCAAACCAAAGCACAGTGGATAAATATAAAATTGTCCAATTTATAATAATTTTGTTGCCATTTTTAGTGGTGTACAACCCGGGATAAATCGGCGCCATCTTGCCTACACTCGGGCACGCGCACGCACGCGCACGCAACTGAGGCGACCGGAGCAGTGTTAAAACTAAAACAAATACAATATAGTTTTCTCTTTTAAAACAGTTTACATACTATATAAATATATTCGTTTTAGTTTGTGCCTCTCCACAACATTTGACGAGCTCCACATTACAGGACAATGTGCATTATAATGAATACGGACCGTTATAAAAAAATAAATAAATAATTAGACTAACCGGTCTATAATAAAGCGTAGATTTACTATAAAGATTTTTTCCAGATTAAATCTTTACAAATAAGGGAAATTACATCTTGACCACTTGATATTACATTCGATATATCGATTTGAAAGATGGAAAAATACCGAAAAGGCGCAACAAACAACAAACTAAAAACCAGCAAATCCACGACTCGATTAGTTTTCTAGCGCTTACCTGATCCTCAATAACGACGATCATGATGATTATCGGTTAAAGATTTAAAAACTAAGAAGTAAAAAAAAACTTCCTCCTGCTGACGACCGAAGTCTCCAACACACCACAAAAGAATGAGTGAGTGGCGCGCTGTGCTCTTAACCAGAAGCTCCGCCCCCGGACACGCCCAAAATGATGAAGTCGGGTTGCCAGAACTGCACCATAATTATTAACATTTCGATAAAAGAATACACGCGTACGTGGATATGTAACAAGAGGCGTGCAGTCACGTGCTGCAGGTAACAGTTTGTTTTATTGTTTTATTCAGTATTGCATGTAGAAATCAGTTCATAATTACAAAATTCCTTACAAATTAGTGGGTAATTAGGATTTTATTTAATACTCCTATAGTAGCAGAAACGTGGGCAGTATAAAATAATACAAAAAAGTAATTAAATAAATATTTTTTTATACAAAGCTTTTTCACTCTAGTCTTTCAGTTATGTGGAAAGACAGCTAAATATATTCTATATTGCATGCACAAATTAGTCTGTAATTTCCAATCTTCCTTACAAACAAGTGGGTAATCAGGGATTGTTTAATATCCTGTATTAGCAGAAGCAGAAAGGAAATAGCCTGCAGATAATTGCACAACATTTTAATTTATATAAAATATTTGCTTCCTTGGTTCATCCCACTTCTTTCCACCAAGTGATAATGAACTTCATGATTACTCATTATTTATAAATTCAACTCACACAAACACACACACACACACACACTCTAATTCATTGGAAAGAGAAAATTATTTAATTTCATATATAAGTAAATCCAGTAGTGGGCCATCAAAAGGCAGGCAAAGCTTTCTCTGCTGACCTAAACACTATCGCTTAGAAATTATATCCAATCATATTTCAGCCATCATCTGTTGGCAGGGTCAAATAAATCTGCTAGTGTGGCCACCTGTTCCTTTGAATACACATGAAAATAAAACTGTTGCTTTAACCAATCAGATTTCGAGTTAGCAGCACCAGGGCCATCTGTCATATGTACAAAAACATCAGCATTTTCACATTTTTTGATTGGATGGTCAGAGAGCGCACTAGTCAGAGCTCACAAACCGCATCTGGAGCAAACTGCAAACTGGTTGACAGAAGAGAAAAAATCAATGTGGCTGAAAATATACAGGTAATCCTCTACTTACGATGGAGATACGTTATGATAACCCCATCGTAAGTCAAAAATATCATAAGTCGAAGATGGTACTATGACTGTGACAGTCTTTTCTGCATAATTTTTATTTTCTGCTATAAACTGATGGCTTTCCTCTGTTTTTTTCACTACAAACAGGAGACATACTTGTCGCTTGGAAGACATCGGAACAACATCCGAAGGATTCGACTATTTTTGTCCACACAGGCTGCCCAGGTGCTTGTTCAGTCTCTTGTTATCTCAAGACTCGACTACTGCAACTCTCTGCTGGCAGGTCTCCCCCTAAACACTATTCATCCACTGCAAATGATCCAAAAAGCAGCTGCACGACTTGTGTTTAATCAGCCCAAGTTCTCCCACACCACTCCACTGCTGCGCTCCCTTCACTGGCTTCCAGTAGCTTCACGTATCAGATTCAAAACACTGATGCTTGCCTACAAGGCCAAAAATGGACCAGCACCATCTTACCTCAGTGACCTCATCACATCTCGCACTGCACCACGCTATCTTAGATCCTCCAGCACTGCTCGACTGGTACCACCTTCTCTCCGAATGAGAGGTAAGTGTTCTTTTTGCTTTTGCCATCAAATTTTGTTTAGGAGTGTATATATATATATACAGGGAGTGCAGAATTATTAGGCAAATGAGTATTTTGACCACATCATCCTCGTTATGCATGTTGTCTTACTCCAAGCTGTATAGGCTGGAAAGCCTACTACCAATTAAGCATATTAGGTGATGTGCATCTCTGTAATGAGAAGGGGTGTGGTCTAATGACATCAACACCCTATATCAGGTGTGCATAATTATTAGGCAACTTCCTTTCCTTTGGCAAAATGGGTCAAAAGAAGGACTTGACAGGCTCAGAAAAGTCAAAAATAGTGAGATATATTGCAGAGGGATGCAGCAGTCTTAAAATAGCCAAGCTTCTGAAGCGTGATCATCGAACAATCAAGCGTTTCATTCAAAATAGTCAACAGGGTCGCAAGAAGCGTGTGGAAAAACCAAGGCGCAAAATAACTGCCCGTGAACTGAGAAAAGTCAAGCGTGCAGCTGCCAAGATGCCACTTGCCACCAGTTTGGCCATATTTCAGAGCTGCAACATCACTGGAGTGCCCAAAAGCACAAGGTGTGCAATACTCAGAGACATGGCCAAGGTAAGAAAGGCAGAAAGTCGACCACCACTGAACAAGACACAACAAGCTGAAACGTCAAGACTGGGCCAAGAAATATCTCAAGACTGATTTTTCTAAGGTTTTATGGACTGATGTAATGAGAGTGAGTCTTGATGGGCCAGATGGATGGGCCCGTGGCTGGATTGGTAAAGGGCAGAGAGCTCCAGTCCGACTCAGACGCCAGCAAGGTGGAGGTGGAGTACTGGTTTGGGCTGGTATCATCAAAGATGAGCTTGTGGGGCCTTTTCGGGTTGAGGATGGAGTCAAGCTGAACTCCCAGTCCTACTGCCAGTTTCTGGAAGACACCTTCTTCAAGCAGTGGTACAGGAAGAAGTCTGCATCCTTCAAGAAAAAACATGATTTTCATGCAGGACAATGCTCCATCACACACGTCCAAGTACTCCACAGCGTGGCTGGCAAGAAAGGGTATAAAAGAAGAAAATCGAATGATATGGCCTCCTTGTTCACCTGATCAGAACCCCATTGAGAACCTGTGGTCCATCATCAAATGTGCGATTTACAAGGAGGGAAAACAGTACACCTCTCTGAACAGTGTCTGGGAGGCTGTGGTTGCTGCTGCACGCAATGTTGATGGTGAACAGATCAAAACACTGACAGAATCCATGGATGGCAGGCTTTTGAGTGTCCTTGCAAAGAAAGGTGGCTATATTGGTCACTGATTTGTTTTTGTTTGGTTTTTGAATGTCAGAAATGTATATTTGTGAATGTTGAGATGTTATATTGGTTTCACTGGTAAAAATAAATAATTGAAATGGGTATAAATTTGTTTTTTGTTAAGTTGCCTAATAATTATGCACAGTAATAGTCACCTGCACACACAGATATCCCCCTAAAATAGCTAAAACTAAAAACTACTTCCAGAAATATTCAGCTTTGATATTAATGAGTTTTTTGTGTTCATTGAGAACATGGTTGTTGTTCAAATTAAATCCTCAAATGAAATTAATCCTCAAAAATACAACTTGCCTAATAATTCTGCACTCCCTGTATGTATATATATATATATATTACAAATATATGGGTCAGATTCAGATCCACCAAAAACCTGACAAAAATAATTTAGTTTCTGAACTTTAATAAATAAGTGAATTATTAAAAATAATTAATTTATATAGGGAGCAGGTTGAGAAGAGCCTGGAGAGCTGGAGGTATGCACTGGAGAGAAGGGGAATGAAAGTCAGTAGTAAGACAGAGTACAAGTGGAGTTGTGCGGTTGCAGGGAGAAGAGGTGGAGAAGGTGGAGGAGTTCAGGTACCTGGGGTCAACAGTGCAAATTAATGGAGAGTGTGTTAGAGAAGTGAAGAAAAGAGTGCAGGCAGGGTGAAGTGGGTGGAGAAGAGTGATAGCAGGAGTGGTGTGTGATCTGTGAGAGTGAAAGGGAAAGTTTATAGGACTGTGGTGAGACCTGTGATGATGTATGGTTTAGAGACAGTGGCATTGAGTAAAAGACAGGATGTGGAGCTGGAGGTAGCAGAGCTGAAGATGTTGAGGTTTTCGTTGGGAGTGACGACGATGGACAGGATTAGAAACAAGTTTATTAGATGAACAGCGCATATAGGACGTTTTGGAGACAAGGTGAGGGACCCTAGATTGAGATGGTTTGGACAGAGTAGGGACATGAGTTATATTGGATGCTAAGGATGGAAGGAGAAAAAGAGAAAGGCCAAGGAGGAGGTTCATGGATGTGGTAAGGGAAGACATGCAGGTAGTCGGTGTGACAGAGGCAGATGTAGAGGACAGGAGCTTATGGAGACGGATGATCCGCTGTGGCGACCCCTAATGGGAGCAGCCGAAAGAAGAAGAAGAAGAAGAAGAAGAAGAATGTTTTATATATATATATATATATATATATATATATATATATATATATATATATGTATATGTGTGTGTGTGTGTGTGTGTGTGTGAGACTCATAATCGTGTAAAAAGCGGACATGGCAACACCGGGGCTGCGTTACGTCATGGTGCACATGGCAGTGCGCCATCTTGTGAGTCACACTGCGTTCATTTACTGGTATTTTCTGAGGCTTAATGGGTCTAATGAATGGAAACGGAAAGAAAAGAACATTTGATCATCTCAATTATAATTTTTGCATAATGTTTTTTTACGGCTGAATGTGAAGAATTGTGCAAATAAAGTCTGTATATAGGATGTAATGCCTTGTGTGTGTCTGTATCTATATACTGCTCAGAATCTGTATTACTCCTAAATAGTGGGACATGTTTACACGTGTGTTGATGTGTATCTAAATGCAATATAAATGTTTTGTTTTTTTAATGGCTCATTAAGAAATATTTATTTTTGTGTGTCATTTGGATCAAACAATGCAACAACATCTGCTACTACTATTATTATTATTATTGTTGTTGTTGTTGTTATTGTGCTTGTTTGTGTATTGAATAATACATTATCTCAACCAGACTTTTTGGAAACTGAACTTTCCTGAACAGCTTCTATTTAATTTGAAAAAGAAAGCTATCTGTTAAAACTACAATGATGCTGTAATTGTATGCTCTGCTCTCAGTTTTGTATTCATGTTATCTCTAAGGATGTTTTCTTGCCAAAGTTGTTTCGGTTTTTTTCATAGAAGATCAAAGTCTACACTCTATGGACAAAAGTATTGGGACACCTGAATTTCCCAGTCATACATAGTACCTGTGTAAACCCTTGTGGCTGAATGAGCACAAATCTCCACAAGCACACTCCAAATTCTAGTGGAACATCTCAGAAGAATGGAGGTTATTAGCAAATGGGGCTCAAATGTAAAATCGGATGTTCAGAATGCACATACCAGTTTTATAGTTTGGTGACCACAAACTCTTGTCCATATAGTGTACCTTGAAATTTCTTAAAGGCTATATAAAAGTATTCTAATGATAAAATAATGTGATATATACCAGTCACAATGTGAGTGAAATAAGTAAATGTCAAACTTCAATCACATGAGTCTCCATGTTTGTCTTTTTTATCACTCCTGGCTCAGTACACATTAACACATTAAATAACATGTTTAAATAAACTACTACAATATTACAGAATTTAATAAAATTGCTAAATCATATTATCATACTACTTATAGCCACAGCTCCAAAGATGTTGAATATAATTGCAGGGATGATGGAGCAGGTGGTCCTCTGATGAGAGGTTGTATTCGTGTTACTATTATCTCTCATCTGAACCAGCACTGGTTGGGCATCAAATAAACAGTGTTTCCAAGGAGACAAAAACCCAAATGAGATTCTGTATGAGATGTGAAGCAGGAAACATTTCAGATAATTAGAAGTGGACACTAAGCACACTCACACTCATTGAGAAACCATTAATACTGTGTGTGTGATGGACCATGGAGCCTTTCTAGTCATGCATGAATACAAACACATGGGGGGGTCTCTTAGTGCTTTTGTTGGAAACCGCAAGAACTCATTTCATATTCAAGTAAACATTTTAACGAGGAAACAGACCTCAGTCGTAAGGAAACGAGACTATTTATGATGCTGAAAATGTTCTAAAATAGTCCATGAATTGCTGTATGAATCAGTTATTCTTAAAACAGTAAAAAAAAAATATTTTAGTGTCTGGGGTGGCCTGTTACCCAACTGCAATATAACCAATATTAAACATTTGAAAATCTGCCGTGAACTCAGATATACAGTAGTACAATGCTTAAAAATGTTTAATAATGTAATCTTGAGCAAAAGATCATGCAAATACAGGTCACATCATACGGTTAATATTTATATCAAACATCAAAATAAGGTCAAACATAAAAAAAAATTCGATCCTAGTGACTTTGATAGTGACTATTTGGTGCCAGAGTGGACAATTGTGCCAAGTAATGTTTTTCCAATTTTGTTTATTCCAGCTTGGGTGAAACTGCCACAACTCTAGTCTCAGATTTCTGTCTTTGGATGACAAATGAAACCCAAATTAGTTTGGTATAACTCATACATCTCAAAGTTCACACATTCTGAAACGACTTCCTCTTCACCACAGACGTAAAGAGTGGTTTTCCTGATAGCTCAAACCACACTCTCCTTTTATCAACACGTTTAATAACTTTTACACCGTTATGCCACTTCTGAATGATTATAGCTGATAACATTTCAAATTTTTTAACAAGAGTATGATTTGTGAGTAAGCATTCGCTCCTATTATACTTTTATTACTGCTTTGCCAGTGTTGGCTCCATTGAGCATTGCCATGAATGCACCAGGCATGTTCTCGAAGCCTTTGGTGATATGTTCTCTGCACTGGAGCTTTCCCTGGAACAACAGAACAAAGACAAGAGATCGACATTAAAAAAATGTCATAGGCACCTGCTCTGTAAAATAAATTGTGAAGTAAAAAAATTGACAGGAACAGCTTTTTAACCATCTTGGAGACATGAACTCTGACTTTGCTCCATCTCGTTTACTATGCCTAATCATTGCCGATGCTTGTGTTTTATTTTCACACCATTTTCTGTGCATAAAGTCACATTAAGTCTAGCCTGCTTTTGTGTACCCTTCCTTGTATCTAAGTGAATATTTATGCTTTGATTTAATGCTCTGTTTCTTGTTGCTTGGTCATTGTAGCATATTACCTTTGTTTCCTATTTGAGTTTCCTAGTGCTAATGTTTATACTCCTGTCTGCATTGTATGCATTCATTTCCTTTTTTTACCCTTCTCGGCTACCTCTGGTTCTCATTTAAAATACTTTGATCAGTTAGTGTATCTCAGTTCAGCTCTGGACATCTGATATCAGAAACATGTTTCTGAAATGTGATAAAAAAAGAAGCAAGAAAATATTTGCATGCTTTCTGGAAGAAATGAGAGCTGCATGACTCATGAGTTTGTGTGTGTGTGTGTGTGTGTGTGTGTGTGTGTGTGTGTGTGTGTGTGTGTGTGTGAAATGTCAGAAACACCTGCAAATGTTGATTTGATCATAAAAATTAAATCATAAATAAAAAATACTATAAAATTATAATAATCTTTTTAAATAATAATTTTTCAGGACTAGTTTCAGATGGTGTACATTTGTATGTCTGCCTTTCTAAAGGATCGTATGTCTTCCTGAAAATATAGTTTTGATGTTATATTAAATATATAAGAGATAAAGTTCTGCTATGTTGTGTGTAATGAATATTGAAAATGAGATAAGCACCTTCAATGCTGTGTGTATTGAATGTTGAAAATTTACTTTAGAGTCTGAGATTGTGGGACCTCCAAGTACTGAGCAGAATCAAAAACACAGATCAGTGAGAAAAAATGTAAAGAAAAATAAAGGCACTGTTCAGAAGGGAGTGCCATTTATTTATTTTCCTGATATGGCTTAAATCCATATGTCCCTGTTCAGGGAAGCTTCAATGCAAACATCACCAGGTTATGTATGTAAGCTCACAAGCACTTTTGTACGTTGCTCTGGATAAGGGTGTCTGCTAAATGGTGCAAATGTAAATGTAAATGTAGTTCCCTGAGGGAACGAGGGCTGTGTCGAAAAAGCTTTGGGAACGCCCCGAGTTGTTCACGCACGGAATTATGTGTAAAATCCTGCCAATAGGCAGCCATGACCTCATTTACAGGCGACGCCGCACAAACCAGTAAGCTAAAAAAATAGGAGCGAGATGGCAGCGACATCAGCTTCTGAAAAAGGAGAAGTTAAGCACTACAGGGATGCAGGGAGTATGGCCCATTGACGCAGCTCTTGTTCCCTCAGGGAATTAGGGTTACATACGTAACTTAGTTACGTTCCCTATTAGGAACTCAAGCCGTGTTGAAAACACTTTACAGAGGAGACAAGCCCCTTCCTGGCAGATTCTCTCCAGAACTTCTGGAAGCAGGCGTACAGACATAGCCTTGGCCACATCTGCACCATGGTGTCCAGCCCCAATGGGGCTGGTGAGAGAGAGAGAGAACCAGAGGGGACAGTGCAAAGTCTCGAGGCAGTTTATGTGCCATGAAAGATGTGACTTGTCCCACCGACCTTGGGCGGAGCGGGCACTCATGATCGCTCCCCTCCCCGTGAAGGGATGCGTCCGTCGTTAGCGTTACGCAACAACAAGGAGCTCCCAGACAGGGCCTGGAGACAGAAAAGTATGTTCTTTTCATACTTCTAAGGCCTTTGGCACGTTACCTTTATAGTACGGAACGGATTGCCCCTTGAGGAGAACCATCTGGAACTGCTTTTACTCTCTTAACTGCAGTGAGGATGACTTCAATCCGGGCAGGAGACAAATTGTGCCCGCAACACGGTCGAGTCCCACAATACGCCCAAGAAGGTGGTTCTCTGTACAGGGAAAAGCACACTCTTCTTTGTGTTTAGTCTTAACCCCAATTCATTCATGTGGGCGAGAATGACATCTCGATGCTGGACCTTCTGAAGCTTTGATCGAGCTAATACCAACCAATCGTCTAAATAATTTAGAATGCGAATGCCCTGAAGCCGCAGCGGGGCTAAAGCCGCATTCATGCACTTGGTGAAGGTGTGTTGTGAGAGTGCTAGGCTGAACGGGAGGACCCAATATTGGTAAGCTTCGCCCCAGAAAGCAAACCTCAGAAACCTCCTGTGAGGAGGCAGGATAGCTATGTGGAAATAGACGTCCCTTAGATCTATCGTGACAAACCAGTCCTTGTACTTGATCTGAGACACAATCTCCTTCTGAACCTGAGCATCCTGTACCTGAGCCTCCTGAGTGAGCGGTTCAAGGAGCGCAGATATAGGATCAGCCGCATTTAGCCATCCTTCTTCGGAACAACGAAGTACTGGCTGTAGTAGCCTCCTTGACCAAGAGAGGAACCACCTCGATGGCTCCTTTCCTTAGGAGGGTGCACACTTCCTGTTCCAGGACCAGAGCCTGCTTGTGTCCCACCACGGTAGGACATAACCTGTTCAACCGGGGAGGAGGGGACCCAAACTGAATCCAGTAGCCCTGTTCTAGTGTGTGCAGGACCCACTGAGATACG
Source organism: Silurus lanzhouensis (assembly GCA_039877035.1). Lineage (NCBI taxonomy): Eukaryota > Metazoa > Chordata > Actinopteri > Siluriformes > Siluridae > Silurus > Silurus lanzhouensis. The sequence continues at coordinate 1,149,422 of JBCEWE010000087.1, forward strand.
TCTGGCAGGCCTTCCCAAGCTGCCAGGAAATTTCTTAGGGGAACAAGCCTCTCGAGGCTGGTCTCTGACTCTCCCAGAGCGCCTGGAGCAGTGCCCTGCAGCCGTTGGGGCCTCCTGAGAGGTGGCAGGTCTCCTCCATCAGCAGCAATCTTTCGGGTGGAAATGGAGGGGGGACACCTGCGGGAGGGAGGCTGCACTCTGAGGCACATCTTGTGGGAGAGTTAACAGCCTGGCCTCCCTATCTTCCCAAACCCCCTTCAGCTGTGACTGCTTCCTGAGCAGGCCCGGGCCCCGTCATCCCCAGTGGGGACGTAAGGAGACACCCGGTGGAGGGAAACTGCGCTCTGGGGAACATCTTGTAGGAGAGCTGTCTGGCCCTCTGGTGGTGTTGAGGAGGTATGAGCACCGTATAATGAGATGAGAAACGAGTGCTTTCCCCGGGGAATGGAAGCTCGGCCGAACAGGAGAGGCTGGAGAGGACTCATCCAACTCCATGCCTTTTGCTAGGTTGGCCTGCGAGCCCCGCGACCTTCGGCGCCGCTTCACCTCATTGAGAGCGGGGCCTGAGCTGCGAGGGAGATCACTCTCCTCGAAATGAAGATTGTGGAGAGTGCGGATTGCCGTGCGGCTACAGCACTGACAATCATCTCTCTAGAGAGCCGATTAAACATGCTCTACTCCCAAGCAAACAACAGAAAGCTCATGTGTATGTCCCCATAATAAAATGGGGGCAAGGCGGGACACACATGCAAAAGTTTGTTTGCTCCTTAGCCATTGCTGCACAGATTCACACACAAAGCGCTTACCTGAACAAGAGAAGCTAATGTCGCTGCCATCGCGCTCCTATTTTGTAGCTTCCTGGTTTACACAACGTCGCTTGCCAATAATGTCACGACTGCCTATTGGCTGGATTTTACACATGATTCAGAGCATGAACAACACGAGCGTTACCAAAGTGTTTTCGACGCAACTCGAGTTCCTGAAAGGGAAAACATGCACAATATGAGAAATAATTTCCTTATCTATGGGCCAAACAGACTCACTATATGGTTTAATGAGGATAAAATCCTCATTAAACCATCCTCATATTGCTAAAATCGGCTTTCACACTCACTTGCTTTATTTCTGATTAAGGGAATCACTTTTAAAGAACAGTGTTCATTGTTCTGACAAGGTTTCACACTGTCTATAATTTGAATGCATTAATCCAAACAAAAACGACACTCTGTATATTGTACTTATCATTACTACTGCGTGTACGGTGTGTAGTCAACACTCCAGTACAACACTCATGGTTTTACATGAGTCATTTAACAACCTGCTGCCTTTGATAACTCAGTTTGTCAATCATTTCAGTTCATGATAAAAACAAAACAAACGAACAAAATAAATTGGCATCAAATGCACACCAAGCTCAGAAAACTTTAATTACCTCTAACAATAAATGCACACAGCATGACAGATGTCTTTAATAACTTAAGTGTGGCATGAAATAAATGGTTGTAAATAAGACAGATTTCACATATGTATATGTAAGAGATTTAACATTTCGAGCCACACACCTATCCTTTGCTGTGTCTCTTTGATTCTCCTCTGTAACACTGATTGTGTTCAGTGGCATTTCATTATGTCCTATTCAATAACATGTTAATCAGCTGCTTTGAAACCCGCTGCAAAATTCATGAGAATGGAAATGAGATGGGTTATAATGGGATCTATACTATAATTAGGCAGCATCCCTTTGAAGTCTTTCAGTATTGTCTGGTAGCCAGATGCTCTCTCTCTTTCTCTCTCTCTCTCTCTCTCTCTCTCTCTCTCTCTCTCTCTCTCTCTCTCTCTCTCTCTCTCTCACCTCTTTTACCCAGTTCAGGAGCCTCTTAATTGAGTCTTGGTCTTTGTGCTTCCATCGATATACCAGAAATCCTTCCATACGTAGCTGCTTAAAGATCATATGAGCATGAACATACGGCCCTGAAACACACAACATCGCATGCGATAAAATACTAACTAAAGACAAGTACAATTTTTCAACACATTTAGATTATTGTCCTTGTGTCCCATATAATAGTTTGTAATTTACCTAATTTAATAGTGCCCTGTCTTATTCCCTGTGTTGTTACTACCTACAGTGTAAAACACAACAGCTCTCCCCAATCAGAACTGAGAATTCATTAGAATCTAACTGTCTCGTCATACCTTAACATACTTTTGAGTTTTGCATCATGAGTGCTGTCAGATAATGAATTCAGCTATTCAACTACGTTCCTCTGCAAAGTATTTGTGTATAATTTATTATGAATCACTGCAAAATGTATCGCTGCAGGAATAAAACCTTGACTTGAACAAGTTTAATACTCATCCTCACCTTTATAATGAAAACTCAGACTACTGATTTCAGTAAGACTACTAATAAATCCTTGCACTGGTTGACAATACTGTGTACCTGTCTGCAAATCAGTGTCGTTATACGTAGAGATGCTCCCACAGACGGCGATCCTGCCAAAGTCCCTCATCTGTGGCAACACAACACTGCTGAACTCCCCACCTACCTGCAAACAGAGGATCCCAGGCTAGGTCATATTTCTATTTACAGATTTTTACATTCACATTTTTTTTTAACATCATGCCTTGTATTAGTTACCAATATAAAATCTGAACCTTTGGATAAATACAAATAACATACGTTAAACCAAATAAGCCATACTGTAGGTCAGGATTATGCAGAGACATACAGGACTACACAGTAAAACTATCAATGTGCAAATCTCACACAGTGTCTTTACGTTTCAGGTTATAGTTCTTATTTCCTAGGCCACTCAGGCAGTGTATTGTTTCTTTGGCTTTTGTGTTGTAACATTTGCCCTTTAAATAAAGAACCTGCACTTGCATCTGCCTTTCACGGTTCTGTATGATACCACACAATCTCCTGAATTAACCTCTATTCATAACTTTAATGAATGAAATGAATCCCATAATGTTCAATGTGAAATAACAGCTTAATGAACATTTTTGTAGTTGTATTAACTGTATAAACAGAAAATGTACAGTATAATAAGCTATTATTCAGCTCCACTATAGTGATTTCTATAAACCTGAATAAAGAAAGGTCAGTTAGTATGTAAATTTTTGTTTTATCTTTTGTTTTAACTACTTTAATGATAGTTCAAGTAAGTTATATACACTTTATAGACAAAAGTTTGTGGACACCTGATTATAAGATTTGTACATTCAGAAATTTAAAATTTGGGAAATCCCATGCCATATTTAGTCCCCATTTGCTTCCCACACTTCTGGTAAGATGTTCTACTAGATTTTGCTTGTGGAGATCTGTGCTCATTCAGCCACAAGGGCATGTCAGCCACAAGAATGGTGAGGAGGCCTGGGGTGCAATCAGAGTTGGGTAAAGATACATCAAAGTGTATTTCGAAAAATAAAATACAGCAGACACTCCATGTATCAAATTAAACTACTGTATTTTTGTATAAAAAAATTATTTTACAAGGGAGCATGAGATTTGTTTCTTAAACTTCCATCATTTGGCCTAGTTGATCTGTCCCTTCACTATTACACTGACTCGGTTGATTAAGTAACAAAAACAAAAAGCAACAGCTTTTCTCTGGCCAAGTCACGCAATAAATCTGACATATGCAACCAGTTAACAGATCAAATATTCACACACATAATCCCTGTGATCTTCCAGATGAAGGTTGGTTTTAAAGTAACCAACAGTTTAATGTTTAACAGTTTGTGAATAAATAATTGTATCCTAATTTAGTTACTTAGTGTTTAGTAACTAAGGGCTCCTTTACATCAGCAACAATGATTCAATAACAAACAAGTCATTCATAAGAAGACTGATGGCACCTGCGTTTTTAACAACTAGTTTCTAACTAATTAATCATTTGATTGTTAATCATAAATGTAATAATATATTATGTGTCAGGGAGTCATTCATGCAATGGTATGCAAAATCATGATCCTATTCAACAGCTACTTCAATTAGGGTACAATAATCGGCAATCAATTATTTATTTATCGATCATTGGACACCTATTTGAAAGCTGGCAGCCTGCACGTTTCTTGCCTTCACCACTTTCATACAATTCCATATTTTCTGTTCTGATCTTAAAAAGTCTGTCAAATTACTGAGTAGGCACCAATCAGAGGCTGCAATTTTTTATGATGTCATCATGTAGATTTCTTACAAAGTATTTTACTGTATTTTAAAACTACAAAAACACTTAAGTATTTTGATACAAAATATGAAGCCATTTTCATTAACCCTATCAAATACAAATGACAAAATCCTATTTTATATTTGAGATACGTAATTAAAATACATGTATCATAAATACTGCACAATCTCTGGGTGCAGTCAGCGTTCCTAAATTAACCCGAAGGTGTTCAGCAAGGTTGAAGTCAGAGCTCTATTGCTGGCCATGCAAGATCTTTCACTCCAACCCATATAAACCAGGTTTAGGTCACTTACAATTGTGTATCTCCAGATTTGTGGTAACAGTGTGGGTAATAGGTATGGATGGTCAGGTGTCTCAATACTTTTGTCCATAACATGTATAACTTTTTATTGTTGTAAACTGGTTTCTGGATGTTTAGATGCATCAGAATGTTACGCTTACATTCTCAAAGTAGCAGTCATATCCTTGTGGGGCTGCCTCTTGGAGCGTGTCTTTCAGTGAGCTGATAGTCTTGTAGTTGAAGGCATAGTCAAAGCCAAGTTCCTTAAGATAGAAAACCTTCTCATCTGAGCCTGCGCAGCCCACCACCCTGCAACCCTGTGGGATAAAAGACATCTCAAACATGCTCTTCCTTTTTCAAATCATGTTCATGTTTGATCAAACAAACGTTCTTTCGGCTTCTCCCTTTAGGGGTTGCCACAGCGGATCATCCGCATGTTTGATTTGGCACATGTTTTTACACTGGATGCCCTCCCTAACGCAACCCTCCCCATTAATCCGGGCTTGGGACCGGCACTAAGAGTGGCTGGGGTTGGTTCCCTGACCGGGGATCGAACCTGGGCCGCAGCGGTAAGAGCGCTGCATCCTAACCACTAGACCACCAGGAAACCTTCATGTTTGAACAAACAAATAAATAAAAATGATGACCAAGATTGGACCAAGTCTAGACCATGGAATAACTGAATATCTAGTAGTATTAAGTAACCAGATTTATATTCTGAGTAGGTTCCTCATAAAGAATTACCTTGATTTTGCCGATTTGTCCAGCCACAGAGCCCACTGCTCCGGCTGCAGCATTAATCAGAAGAGTTTCTCCGGCTTTGATCTCACAGACCTCCTCAAGACCATAGAGGGCAGTCAGTCTGTGCAGAGAAATTATTTGTCTATAATTAGTTTATAATGTCAGGTTTGGCTTCTGAATCAGTGAGTGTTTTAGCTGTATTTGGGCTAGGCGAATTTAAACACTTGGAGGAGCAGGTTACACGTTATCAGTATTCTCATGGGACTGACAGATATAGTCTGTTTTGGTTACATAAGGAATTATCACAGCAGCCAAATATACAAAAGTGCTAAATGTAAGAGCGGTACAACTACTGTAGTACATGTACATATATAATGTTATACCTGTTACATTATGTCTGTACTTCTCCTGCACTGGAAGCTTCTGACGCCAAGACAAAATCCTTGTGTGTGTTAGCATACATGTTAATAAAGCTATTTCTAATTCTGATAATAGAACTTATGTAGTACATCAGTCAGAGGTGGATTTACAATCATTAAGATCTTGAGTGGACATTTTTAATGGGGATTATTTCTCTTCTATTTCTTAAAGACATTTAATCAGCTTTTCCTGTAGTCATGATCGACTGTAAACATACCCTGGCATGCCGATACCCCCGAGAGTCAGGGAAAGCGGCAGCTCTTTTGGCCAGTCAGGGTGAATCAGCCTGAGGTCAGAGCCATCAGACAGAGTGTGTGTCCTCCAGCCACAGTTTGCAACCACATAACTGCCGATGGGATAGTTAGGATTTCTGCTCTTTACCACCCTAAAAGTCAAGAGAAAAGGTGTGCTGTGTTGAAATTCTTTATTAATTAAAGAAATGGACAATAGAACGTCTGACTGCAACGATGTATCTACTACATAGATGATTGACAATGCTAAATATCTAAATGTGAAACGAACCAATTTGTATTATTATAATACTGTTAATAAGTGTTACAAATTTGTAACTTTTACACAGTACTAACTACACACAATAGGCTCCAGCAGTCTACAAATAAAATAGATGTAATACCTGGTGATTTGTCAGGGAAATAGAAGAAATGAAGTGTTGGATACAGAAATATGTCTGTATGTGTGTATTGTTTTATCTGTTTAATCTGCTGGTTTGGGTTTCTGTACAATTTTGGGCTCATCCCATAAGAAAGAGCACTAGAAGACTTTTACAAATACAAGTCACAGATATCCGCAGTGTTCGCATCCAATTCAATGTTATTTGTATAGTGCTTTAACAACAGTCCCAAAACAGCTTTACAGAAATAAATATTATAAGAAATGAATGTAGTAAGTTTATAACATGATGTTTGGCTTCTGAATCACTGGCATTACAGGTTCAGTGTTTTAGCTGTATTTGGGCTGGATCAGGGGTCTCCAATCTTTTCCAGAAAGGATCAGTGTGGGTGCAGGTTTTCATTCCAACCAATCAATGGTCACACCTGATAGTCACTGAAAATGAAGATCATTAGATTTGAACAGGTAGAATTTGGTGTGGACTTGCTTGGTTGGAATAAAAACCTGCACCCACACTGGCCCTTTCTGGAAAAGATTGGAGACCCCTGGGCTAGATGATTTAAATATTTGCTGGACCACAGCTATTTGTTACATGTTATCAGTATACTCATGGGACTGACAGAGATAGTCTGTTTTAGTTACATAAGGGATTATCATAGCTGTAAATAATACTGTACAACAGTGCTAAATATAAAAGCAGTACAACTACTGTAGTAAGCAATTTGGTGTACATAAGTTAGAAGTGGATTTTACAATCATTAAACCCTCGATTGGACATTTCTAATTGAAATCTCTTCATATTCCTCTTTTAATTTTTAAAAGAATTTAAAAGTGTTTCGATAAACAGATAATTATTTTCTTAAATGTTCAATTTTCATATTTGTGTGTGCACACAAGTAATATACACTGGTATCAGATAAAATCCTACTTGGACACTTGGGTTCCAATCATTGTATCTCCTTCCTTCATGCGAGTTCTACTGTACGGCCTGTGAACGAATGACATTAGATGACTGAAAATACAGAAGTGTATACTAAATACTTATATCAATGCAAGTAATATGGACGTAATATTACCTCATATATGGATCCACACTTAGGAAAACTGCCTCCAGCAGTATTCCTGAAATAACATTTATGGTACAATTGAAATATTTTATAATATAATTTTTACAACACAAAATATCATTATTGTGTGCTGTGCTTGTGGACATACTTAGACATCTTAGACAAGAAACAAAGCAGGTATTATATGATGATTAATTTTTTAATTAGAAGAACATTTTTAAGAATTCAAATTGAAAAAAGAAATTGTGGAGGCTTGTTATTCACTATACATTGTAGTAGACTTATATATGCCTGATATATCTGTTTTTTTTTGTCCATCTATGTAGCTATGCAAGCACTTTGTACGTCGCTCTGGACAATGGCGTCTGCTAAATGTATATGTAAATTACGGGTACATTAGGGACTCTGCTATTGAATGGCCACATCACTTGAATGAGAAACAAAGCAGGATGTCTCTAATTCATTGAAGGTGCAGCACTGTAGCATATCTTAACATTTTTGATTTTAATTATTCATCTAATTGTTCACTAAATTAACATGCCTTTCACCAAGGACAGCTGATTCCACAGTAATGCTTCACTGAGTATGAAAATTAATTTGCCTGTTTATTGTGAAAATGCTGACACCCTGTGGCGTGCCTTATTCATTACACCTCATCCATTACATAATTTACAGTATCTTAAGTGAACCAGTGTAGTAGATCTTCTCAAGGGACAATACTACAGAAATGAAACTTGAATATATTTTATAGTTGCCAATGTCCAAAGTGTATAGCAGTATAGATTTACTAAGAAAATAACTCAACATACAGCCATTATTGTCAAAGTAGCTGGCAACAAAAGTGAGTACACCCTAAGCGAACATGTCAAAACTGTGTCAATATTTTGTGTGTGCACTATTGTTCTCTAGCCTTAATCCTCCTGGGGATGGAATTCACCAGAGCTGCAGACTTTCACTTTTGCTCCATCAATTTCCGCAGCAAGGCAGTTGTCATCTTGGCGGTGTGTTTAGGGTTGTTATTATGTTGGAAAACTTTCGTTCGGCCCAGTTTCTGCAGCGAGGGCATCATGTTCTGCGTCAGAATGTCATGGAGAATTTTTCCATAAATGACCCTGCAGCTCCCTAGTACCAGCAGCATCATGCAGCCCCAGGTCATGATGCTACCACCACCATGCTTGACTGTAAGCAAGCAATTTTCTTGGTACTCCTCACCAGGGTGTCGTCACACATGCTGGACACCATCTGAGCCAAACAAGTTTATCTTAGCCTCATCAGACCACAGAAATGGTTCCAGATATTCATGCTCTTGGACATGTGGTCTTCAGCAAACTGTTTGTGGGCTTTCTTGTGAGCCAGCTTTAGAAGAGGCTTCCTTCTGGGACAACACCATGCAAACCGACTTGTTGTGGTGTGTGACGTATGGTTTGAACACCGCTTCTGTAACCTTAAAGTCTTTATGGATAAGTGCTCATCAACTAAAACTCAACCCCAGCAAAACAGAACTGCTGGTCATCCCAGGTGATTCATCCCCAGGTCAAGATCTCCAAATAACACTTCATGACTCTCTGCTCTCCCCTTCAGCCACTGCTCGTAACTTTGGGGTAACTATGGACAATGAACTGTCTTTTTTCCCACATGTCGCTAATGTTGCTCGTTCTTGTCGATTTCTTCTCTATAACATCCGAAGGATTCGACCATTTCTGTCCATACAGGCTGCCCAGGTGCTTGTTCAGTCTCTTGTCATTTAAAGACTTGACTACTGCAACTCTCTGCTGGCAGGTCTCCCCCTGAACGCTATTCGTCCACTGCAAATGATCCAAAACGCAGCGGCACGACTTGTGTTCAATCAGCCCAAGTTTTCCCACACCACCCCACTGCTGCGCTCCCTTCACTGGCTTCCAGTAGCTGCACGTATCAGATTCAAAACACTGATGCTTGCCTACAAGGCCAAAAATGGACCAGCACCATCTTACCTCAGTGACCTCATCACATCTCGCACTGCACCACGCTGTCTGAGATGCTCCAGCACTGCTCGACTGGTACCACCTTCTCTCAGAATGAGGGGTAAGTACACTTCAAGGCTCTTCTCTGTTCTGGCACCGAGGTGGTGGAATGAACTTCCCCTAGATGTCCGTACAGCAGAGTCCCTAATTATCATTAAGCGACGACTGAAGACCTACCTCTTCCTGAAATACTTAAATTAGCACTTTCCAAGTTTGTAGAATTCGAGTTATATTTATATTGAGTTTGTAATCTTGCGTACCAGTGTAGATTTATTCATTACTAGAGATTTAAAGCACTTTTGTACGTCGCTCTGGATAAGGGCGTCTGCTAAATGCCGCAAATGTAAATGTAAATGTAAAGCAATGCTGCAGCACTCATGTCTGTTTTCATATGAAGCAGCTTCTGCACCTGATGTGCACAAGGACTCTTGTGCACAAGGACAACAACTTCTTTGATGGACCCTTGCGAGGTCTGTTCCGAGTGGAACCCGTATTGGAAAACCTCTGTATGACCCTGACCACTGTAGTGTAACTCAGTTTCCGGGTGTTACCAATCTTCTTATAGCCTCGGCCATCATTGAGGAGAGCAACAGTTCTAATTCTCAAATCCTAATGGAGTTCTTTGCCATGAGGTGTCATGTTGAACATCTAATGGTCAGTATGAGAGAATTGTACTCAAAGCAACAAATTCTGACTGCACTAATGCACAATACACAAATTTGTATGGTCCTGTCAAGCAGACAAAAACATGAACATGAAGAACAAGACACGTGGCTTTGCACGGTTACATGACATAAAGCTGTTACTGCTGTTGGGTGTACTCAGTTTTGTTGGCAGCTATTTTGACAGTAAAACCTGTATGGTGAGTTCATTTTTAGAGGACATTAAATCTATATTGCTCTACAACCTGCACATTTACTACTCTAAAATATGCCCAAATGTCATTTCTATAGTATTGTGCCTTGAGAAGATCTACTCCAATGGTTGCTGAAAAGTGAGAGGTGTACTCACTTTTGTTAGATTCTGTATGCATTCTGACCATAAAAATACTGTTACCATGAGAAAGAGGCTACTGAGCATGAGTTTGAATGCATACAATAATAGTTACTACGAATATGATATTTAATATACTTGTTAATGTCATATTTGATTTATTTTGCCAGAGACCTCCATCTTGTGGTTCCGGCAGGTCCTCTTCTTTCAGTTCAAAGTCACTGTCCTTGGGAAAACCCACAAAGTGCTGACGGAGCGTCCAAAACTTTGCCCGAACCATTGTCCTGGTTTGTAAAGAAAATAAATATAGAGAGATACATTAGCTAGAAGTAAAACTAAATATGATGAGTTTTTCCCCCAAAGGGTTTGTATAACCAAGAATAAACCGAAGCTACAATGTTGTATATGAAGCACATTTTTTTTTTTTTTTTTACAAAGGTTTTCATTTTTCAATTTCTATCCAATGTTCTATTCAGTTTATTTCCAGAATTGTGCTATAAATAAAATAATTAATAGCCTAGACTAGATTCTGGACAATGTGATGATATAATTTTGACAGGATCTACATTTTTTTTTAAATAAATATTTATGTAACATCATAGTGTACCATTTTCAGCATTTAAAAATTTCAAATCCTTGTTTCTTCACTGCATTCTCTGTTTTTCCTTTTGCAACAGAACACAATCTTCCCTTTGCTCCAGATTATTTCTGACTATTTTGTCACTTCAGTAGTGACAAAGGTTATACCCATTAAAGAAAGCCACTTCAGACACATTAGATCAGGGGTCACCAACCTTTTTGAAACTGAGAGCTACTTCTTGGGTACTAATTAAGGGCTACCAGTTTGATACACACTTCTAAAATAACAAATTTGCTCAATTTATCTTTAATTATATTTTATTATTATTAATGAATGATATTCATCTATGTGAAGACACTGATCATGTTAATGATTTCTCACAATAATTATCTACAATGATTTCCCAAGGTAGGAAACAGCTATTATTTAAACAAAAAAAAAAGCCCGCGGGCGACTCATGTGGTCCCTGCGGGCTACCTGGTGCCTGTGGGCACCATGTTGGTGACCCCTGCATTAGACACTTCAGATGTTAGCAACTACTGTCTCGTGTTTATCTTTTTTTCTCACATAGGATGATCCCAGAATCCTGAAAGGCAAATCCCCACATAGTTTTCATACCACTGCTGTGTGTTGAAACACTGCTCATTCTTTCCTTTTCTTCCTAAGACACTCATGTTTCTTCTCAGATCTCGACAGGTCTGGCAGGCATCTCACAATGGATGCTAGCCCAGCAAACTGAATCACAACAAAATCTGAGCTGCTGTAAATCCCCAGAGATGCATACCATCTCAAGATCTTATCATCCCTAGATAATTGTAGAATCATACTCTCTGACAATGCAAAAAACCTTAATGTGGTTCTGAACAAGCAGCAAACATTTTTCAAGTCAAGTCTAATCAAGTCAAGAAGCTTTTATTGTCATTTCAACCATATATAGCTGACGCATTACACAGAGAAATAAAACAATGTTCCTCCTCAACCCTGGTTCTACATACAACAACAATCACAAAAAACAGAAAACACAGGGCTAAGGATTAGTAAGTGCATCGTGTGCAACCTGGTGCAAACAGTGCAAAGACAACAAAAGACAGTGCAAGACAACACAAGACAGTGAAAGACAATACAGGACAGTGCAAGACAAATACACAAAACACAAAATAGCGCCGCCAGTAAACCTGTTGTATATTGCACACTGCGTTGTGTAAGAGACGTGAAGTATTGTGCAAAAGAGTCACTTATGTCACTAATCACACTGGAAAGTTAGCATGCAGCTGTTCAAGCCCCCACAAGTCTCCCACAAGACCCAATTGCCATGTTCCATTCACTGGCTTCCTGTAGCTGCTTACGTTAAAACATAAATACTTGTTTACAGAGCCAAAAATTGGCCAGTCCACACATGCCTCCAGGCACTCATCAAACTTTGCTCTGCTAAAAATTTCTTTAATCCTCTTGCAGGACTTGACCAATTGTCCAGACATGAATTAAACCTTTATTTAAGACCGTTCTCTGCACTGACATATAAATGGAAAAATTTGTCAGTGTTAATCTTCAAACTTTAAGTATTCACTAAGCACAAAATTTGCTTCTTTTTTCTGTAATATTACTTGCCATAAGTAATTTTCCACAAGGCTTTATGGTATTAATAGAACATAGATTAACAGATCATAGTCCTTTTAGCATTGTGTGATATGTTTGTAATAGTCACTCTGTTTGGTTAATGTTGATAATGTTATAAAAGGGGTGGATTGTGTGGGAGTTGGCTGTGCAAATATGCAGTGGTTCAGTTTCAGTTTTCTGTGTACGATACAACAAAGATTGAAGCTAAAATTACACACCTGTAAATCATCAAGATATCATCTTTAAAACCATAAACCAATGTTTTTAAGAATTCACAGAGATTATCTAACAACTCCTTTATTTGCCAATTTATTTATTAATTGACTTAGTAACTAACTTACCAAATCTACTACAAACTGCATCACCATATTGGTAAATGACATCTGCATGCTGATGGCAAGGCTCAATTTCCCTCAAATCATTTTTATGGTAGACACAAAACATTTCCAGATGTACCATTGTTGAAGCATAATCAGGGAAATGGTAACGCAAAAGAGTGCAAGTTCAAATACCAGAACTGCCAAGCTACCAATGCTGGTCCCATGAGCAAGGCCCTCAATCCTCACCTGCTGAATATATGAGCTAATTTTTTATAACTGTAAGTCACATTCAAGGGGAATTGTATAATTGTAAGTTGTTCACTGATTGGAATCTGCATTTAGTGCTGTAGTGGTATGATGTGCCTAACAAGTTACTCTTTACATCCTGAAGTTGACAGACTTTACCTTATGGGTCATTATATATTTTTGATTTATGGTCAGATTTAATGTGGTGCAATAAATGTCTAGGAAAAAAAAAAAAGTGAAAAGAAATGCAAGTCATGTCAAAGTTCTTCTTTGAAAAATGTAGTAACACATTCTGGCCAGCCCCAATCATGAATCCATCAAGTTTATACATGTTTGTTTTGTATTGTAACTGTTTAACATAGACAATAGTGTTACACAACAAATCTATTACAAATATTCCTGAGACGTAACACGAAATATGGCTCCGAGCCAACAATCCACACTGGAAAATAAGCCCCAGTTATCTATATAGTGTATATTCTCAGGGTATTGTCTTGTTTGTTGAATTGTAAGACTTGAGGCTAAATATTTCCTCCATTTGGATGATCTGATAACATTGCATTGCATGTTGTTTTAAACATTGCACTTTAAACAGGGTGTGGGTTTGGGTGTGGCATAAAATGATTGCCACTATTTCAATACCATTTACAGATATTTACAAAGTAACAGATACTTATTTTAACTGGGAGGACATTTAAATGCATACAATGTATGTGTGCGTGTGTGTCTGTTTGTGTAAAGCACAAGAATTAGAACAAGACCGATCATGTCAAGCTATTCGAAGTAACATCTAAAAATATAAGAATTTGAAAACAATGAAAAACCTACAGAAACAATAATTACATATTAACCAAGATTATTTTAAATAAGAGATTTTTTAAAATATGTGCAGCCAAGCATTTTTCACTTACCTTGACTTTAAAATATAGGCTCAAAAAGTCCAAGGTATGTGCAGAGCTTGCACAGAGTGAACTTTGCAGCAGTAGCAGGGTTGCCAGTTTGAACAGTATGTCTACAGTCTGAATTATAATCATTGAATAAACTCCACCCACAGCAAACTTCACAGAGTTCATTTCTTGCTTTACATCTGCACAAAAAACTCTCTCATACCAAATGAAGTACCTTGACTGGACAATGATCAAAAATACCCAGAGAAACCACATGTTCAACCCATATCTACAAAAACTCTTTACTTATACAGTACTTGTATATATTTGTAACATGAGTCAAAAACAAGGCGTGACTTCTGTCTGAAAGCTGTTTATTGTACAGAAACATTTTAGTGTTTGTAAATATTACTTCTCCTTCATACTTCTATTTTTTTTTTTGTCAAAGCCTTCACAGGGATCTGTGTTACTATTTAGTTAAAAAAAAAAAAAAAAAAAAAAAAAAAATCACAACAAAATTACACATTCATTTGTGTAGCATGTCTGAATATTTCGTACTTTTTCTGTGCGTCTTACATTTGCGGCATTAAGCAGATGTAAGACGCACACAGAAAGTAAGCAATAGTCTTGGTTACTTTACATCCCCAATCACATATAAGTTGAGACTTTGTGTAAAATGTAAATTAAAACAGAATGCAATAATTATAAACCCATATTTCGCAGTTTCTGCAAATTGGTGAACCTCTGCCCATCTTCTCTTCTGATAGGCTCATTAATAATACTTTTTATACCCAGTCATGTTACTGATCTGTTGCCATTTAACACAATTAGTTGTAAAATGTTCAGCCTTCGGTTGTGTTGTGGCCATCAAATTCAAAACGACTTAATTTTTATCCCTCAAAATGGTATATTTCCTTAGTTTAATCATTTGATACGTTTTATATGTTATACTGTGAATAAAATTTGGGTTTGAGATTTGCAAGTCATTGCATGCGTTTTTTTATTAATTTTTTCACAGCGTCCCAACTTTTAAAAAAAAATTGGGTTTGTAATAATTTAAATGACATTTATCTCTGTTGCATAATTTAATAATGTCCTACATATCTGTTCTTCTCTCTTGCAGCCTGCATCTAACCTTCCAACCTTCTTTACCAACAAAATGATATATTCTTTCTTCCTTTTTCATCACAACGAAATGATGTATTGATTTCTGTTGCCATGTTTTAATAAAACATTCCTTTCTTTCTTGCTTTCTATTTATTTCCATTTATTATCTTAATTCTAATTTAACTGCAATTCAAATCCCAACATTTCCCACTAATAACTGTGGAAAAACTTCTATACTTCCATTATTTATTCCTTCCTCTCAATCTATACTTATAATGTTACCCATGTTATAATGAGGTAAAGCCAAGCTTTAAGAAGTTAAAGTGACTAATAGATGCATGGACAATGTAGTACTTATGTAGCGTTGCTGACATTATTTGAGGTGCTGTTTGGGGTACGCTCTGTGTTACCCGGCTCTCTCCATCCACAAAATGCTTTCTCCAGGTACAGAGCAGTGGCCAAAGACAGACGATCCTGTAGCTTTCCTGCTACAAGCTGCAGTCCAAGGGGCAAACCCTCCACACTAAGTCCTAAAGGACACTGTGTCACCGGCAGCCCGAGGATATTAAAGATCCCTGCACAGAGAAAGATGTTTGTAAGATAAAATCAAGATATTAAGAATTTAAACAAAAGAAAATAATAAAACGTCTTTGTGTACTATTTTATATACGGTCCTTTGGTTAGCTAATAATAAACATCAGATCAAGCCAGGCTTTATCTGTATATCCTAATATACATGCCTGTGTTTCAGTACAGTTTTAACACATCCTCATTGATTTCTCTACACATTTTTTTCTGTCACCATTTTATAGACTGCTCCACTGCCCCTTTCGAGGCTCCAGTGATTGGGTCAACATGAGCAGGAGGCATTTGGATAAAAAAATTTCAATTAATACGAATGGAGCTAGCACCCAAGATAACTGTTTAGACCTATTTATGTGTCCCAACATGTTTTTTAGTGATATCTTTGTGTGTGTGAGGATTATGCAGTCACTTCCTGTAGGTATATTTAAAGTATTCTGTGGTAAATGCCAATGGCTGGTGGAGCCCAGTGGTATTGACTGGTCCCACCATCTCTCAGGGTACATGGAAGACATGCTTCCAGACTCTTCTCTGTTTTGGCACCAAGCTAATGGAACCAACTTTCACTTGATGTCTTAAACTTACACTTTTAGTTTTTAGATGGTTTAGATTAGGGGTGTTCAATTTTTTCCACAGAGGGTCGGTGTGGGTGCTGGTTTTCATTCCAACCAATTAAAGGCAACACCTGGTTGTAAATAAAAATCATTAGATTTTAACAGGTAGAATTTGGTGCAGACTTGCTTGGTTGAAATGAAAACCTGCACCCACACCGACACTTTGGATTGGACACCCCTGGTTTAGAGTTTTAGATGGATAGTATTCTTAGTCTGTGTCCTAATGAACCTGTATTAGAATACATTTATATATATTTTTGGAGAGCAATTTGTAATCGCTCTGGATAAGGGCACCTGCCAAATGCTATAAATGTAAATTATACTGTAAATGTAATGTAAATGTCATGACAGTTGACTTGGTGGTCTTCAATTTTACATTTTTTTCAACTTCAGAAACTGGTTAAAGCCTTCTTCTCTGAATGAATGAAAATGGCACGCCTTAGTCTGTTGAACTCACGCTTGAAATCATTCTGGTGGAATTGATACCAGATGAAAATAGTGCTTTGTATAATGCATTGAATCTGTAATGGAGAATCAAATAAAAAGTGATTCCCACATTCCTGAAACACAAATGAGTGTAAACGCTGACCTGTGTAAGAGAAATTGAAGGGGGTGAAAAGAGGATGGTGGTGTTTGGGTGCCAGCTGCGGGTGTGAAGGATACAACAGCACTCCATCAGTACCCAAAAGCTCCTCCAGCTCCTTTTGCAAACTCTCTTTCTGCTGCAGGATGAACTGAGATGGCTGTGAGCTCTGAAACATCTCCACCATGGCTAAACCTGAGCAGCAGAAACAAAAATGAGCTCCCAGGAAGAGCTGTAACACCTCTATCCATTTCATTCTTACAAAAAAAGAAGATTGTACCTATAGCAGGCATGGTGTGAGGAGACAGTCCTAAAAACCATTTGAAAAGCTCCCACAGAGGCCACACCCTCTTTTCTCCTCCACCCATCAACTCAGCAAAAGTTGTAGGGAGCTGAAATGAACACCAAAGTTTTTAGTTTTCAACAAAAAAATATCAAACTTGATAGAAAGGTATCAATTCTATAGTTTTTGTAAGCCTTTCCACTGAGGAAGAGAAACATCTCAGTTGCTCAACTCCACACAACCACCACATTTTTATGTTTGGGGGATATCTAAAACAGTTAGTGTTGAGAGGGAGTAGATCACAAAACCTCCTTGTGTTACAAAATGTTTTTTTAACATGTCGTCATCACCTTCACAAGTGGATACTTACTCTATCAGAAGCCAGTGGAAACCAACTTGAACAAGTGATTTTAAGTTGTTTTCTTGGCTAGTTTTTTTTTATAAACTGGCTAGTGTGTTAACTAACTAGCAGGAATTCATGCTAACATAGCACTATATGAACACTATCTGAACACACCACAAGAAAACTTAATTTCCAGCTTTATAATTTTAAAAAGATCATAGGCTGGTATTCATGTCCACTTGATCACCTCCAAGGTCACTAACAAACTTCAACAACTCAGCGGTCACCCATAAGAGGATGTGTTCCCTTTTGAGCATAGTTCCTCTCAAGTTTTTTTCCTCATACCACTCAGAGAGATTTTGCTTTCTACTGTCTCCACTGGCTCGCCCCATAGGGATAAACATATAGGGAATCATTTATGATGCTAAATGTATATTTGTAATCTATTTATTTCTGTAAAGCTGCTGTGGGACGATGCCCATTGTTAGAAGAACTGTACAAATAAAATCTAATAAAAGGTCCTGTAAAATGGCACATATTGTAGAATTCAAACAGAGGAAAATGCTAGAGTGAAGTTAATAAGTGGAACATAGTCAATTACCTTTTCACTTCCATCTTACTGTGCTAATTTCAGAAAAACTACACTCATCTGTATGGAAACCCGACCCCCCGGCACACTACATTTTTTTATATATATACACTACATACTACATTTTTTATATATATTGTCTTAAAACATTTATATATGCAGGACCAGATACTGAAGTGATATACAAACAAAACAAGCAAACCTTTCCATCCTTGCCAGGGGAGGACATCATAGCTCCCCATATCTGAAAAGAGTATTTGAGCTGGGGGATGCGTAATTCTTGAACTTGGACTCCTAAGTCAGTCTCCAAATGTTCAACCACCTACAACACACAAACACATTACAGTTAAGAAATTTGTTTGTAGATAAAGCACACACACACACACACACACACACACACACACACACACACACACACACACACACACACACACACACACACACACACACACCTTCTTCTGTGCCTGAATCAGTTGTGGGTCGACAGGAGAAAGAAGAGGTGATCCTCCATCATGAGGAACAGAGAAGAATCTGAGTTTCTTCAGAGCCACATGAGCAGAGAGGGATAATCTGTGAGGAAAAATGATCTGTGTGGAGGTACAGCTGATTTGTTTTTTTTTTTAACAAAAGTATACCACATCTATTAATAATTACAGTGGAACCCCGAGGGGGGTACAAGTGCTTTGTAGTACAAGAATATCGGTGTACGAGTGGTTTTACTAGTAAAAATCTTTGTAGGAGTACGAGCATAGTATATCGTGAAGACAAACATTTCTTTTGACATACTTCATGCTCAGTAGCTTCATAGACAATGTTCTGAGTTGCCCTCTGTTTTAATGGACTGGGACTCCCCTTTCAAAAATTAAGCTCCTTCACCTCTTCCCCAACATCATTTCACCCTCACCCATCAACCACTATGACACCATGTAGGTACAGTACAGTACTCAAGTTAATTTATTATATTTATTATTTATTTATAAAGTAATTTATTTCTTTATGTTTATAATTTATTACTTTTTATGTTTATACTTATAAGTATATTTGTGTGTTAAATTAGGCATAAAACCTTTTTAAGGACTGAAATAAGCGATCACCTGAGGTCTAGAGGTTACACTATATATAGAAATAAATAGTTTTTTACTGATGCAAATGCGTTCAAAACAATGTATGATTGAAGGGTTTTGAGTTTAAGTAAGGCCCTTAACCTTAAACTGCTCAGTTATATAAAATTAGATAAACGTAAACTATTGTAAATATGCTAATGTGTTATAACTGGTGTAATCCACTCATATCCAATCTAAGGTTACTATCTTTAATATCTAAAGCTTCTGAAGACATTTGCTAATCCAGATCATGGAAAAGTAAGTCAAAAATAATTTGAGCAGCTAGCTCTCATGTAATAGAGTTACTTTTCTGCATTGGGTCCTGCCATAATCCTCAGCATGGGCAGAAGATCCTCAGCATAGCGGCACATGGGGCCTGTACAGAGGAAGCCTGGCTGCTGTCCAGACGCTGGAGGATACTGGCCTTCATTATTTACTATACCTGCAGACAAGCATAATTACAGCAAGCAGCATTACAAACAGCACAAGACTAAAGAATTAAGGATGTTCATGTAGAGTTCCTCTTACATGCACACTCTCTTCCTACCTGATGTCGGCTTATGTCCAAAGATGCCGTTAAAAAAGCAAGGTATGCGGATGCTTCCTCCGATGTCTGAGCCCACTCCGATCACTGAAGCTCCGCTGCCTATTATACTTCCCTCTCCCCCTGAAAGAGATTTTATCATTTTTCTGAGTTAAAGGAATAATTCAACATAAAAAAAAAAAATCTAAAGTATCCTATATGCTGTCACTCAGCCAGATATTCCAAGGTTTAATCAGAAAATACCATCTGACATCTAAATAAACAAGCTTAGTTAGAGTTTCAGTAATTCAAAATTGCGCTTGATGTTTTTTAAAATCAGAATTGGCAACCTGCTTCTTCACCAATTGCAAACACAAGTGGTCACTCAAGTGATGGGGAAAAAAATCAATACAGTTTGCAAAATACTTTTTAAACAACAACTAGAAAACATTGCACATCTTATTTTGCCCTTTTCTTTAAAACAACTAAATTAGTACTGGAGCAACCAGATGCTATCTGGAATCACATAATTAGATGAAACTGGAAGTGGATCTGGGTGCAAACAAAGTGTCAAATGATCTTGATATAAGCACATCCAGTTCTGTAGTTTTTTAGAGATCATGAAGATGGTCTGAAAGATATACCAAATTCGAAATATCTAACTGAGCATCTAAGATCTAATAAAAATGTGCGGATTGGCATTAATGAGCATGTGAATATGTGTAATTCTCCTGTGTTCCATCCAGGGATTATTCCTAACTAACTCTTGATGGTCCTGGGATAGGCTACTAATCCGCCAAAATTCTGACCAGGATAGAAATAAGAATCCCCCAACCTAGGAAAGAAATAAGAATCCCCCAAATCCAACACAGAAATAACATGGCAGAACACTGGCTCTGTCTAAAGCAGAACAAATAAGTGGCAGGGGAGAAAAAAACAGCATTAGGGAAGCAACCAGGGGTCCGAGCACAAGACAGAACTGGAGAGATTCACAGCTCAGATAGGAGAAGCTGTTTACAGGACAAGTAGCAAATCACATTTGGAGTTTGCCAAACAATATTTTGGCAATTAATCAAACATGTAGCAAATTCTCTACAGTGAAGCATGGTGGTGGTAGCATCATGCTGAGGTATCTCTTGGCATCTTGTATATTTCTATTTCCAAAGCCTTTTAATGAGATGCTGGTAAAAGAAATATTGGGCAGTGAGAGGGGGAGTGTTGGTGAATACTTGCGCAAAGCACTGTATATGCCCTAACCTGAGCTGCCCCCTGCTATCCTCTCAAGGTCATATGGATTCCTGGTAATGCCATAAACACGGTTGTGAGACTCCAGCCACATGGCCAGCTCACTGCAGTTGGTCACGCCTAGCGGAATTGCTCCAGCCCGCTTTAACAAAGCTACAGGTGGTGCATCCACTGTTGAAACCACAGTCTTCCTGCTCAGCAGTCCTGTAGAATTTGGCATGCCTGAGGGAAAGAGAGAAGGACAGAGAGACATGAAGAAAACAAAGCTGGTACTGCAGAGACAGTTCTGTTGGCTTACACTGTTTTGTTGGGTGTGTATTTGAATGGAATGGATTTGGTTTTTTTTTAAGAATATTTACAATCTAATCTTAAAGAGATACCTGAATTTTTCAAGGTAGCAATTCCTTCAGAACATAATTCAAATGAACGTTTTATTCCGATTTGTATGTCAAATTAGCACAGATAGCTAATGTTGGATGTTTCGATAATAAACTTGTCAATCCTGTAACACAGCTATTTGCCTCTGAAATCATGTTATAGCGCGCTGCAAAAAGGACAACTCTTGAATATTATTTACAAATAATTTTAGAAACGACATTTTAGAAAAGTCATATGAGAATGTATAAATATAAATTTTAAACTAATTTTGTGACGTTGTCAATGGTATCATGCAGTATTGTAGTCTATACTATCATCCACATTCCATTATAATACGATATACAGTAAAGGTCGTCCAACAGTTTAGTTAACCTAGATAGCTAGTTTGGCTCGTATTTGCCGACGACCATTTAATCAACTGATTTTTTTAAATGGATACTGGATTGAAAACCAGATAAACACTTCATCGAAAAGAGTACTGAACTTTATTATCATAATCAAAAAACTACTGAATCATGAAAATGTTCTAAATTAAATATTAATATATCCATTATGTTTATAAATATTACTGTATTACATAAATAACAAATAAGTGCTCCCTCTTCGTGCTGCGTGCAATCTCACGTGTCAAAACATGGCGTCAGTGATTCACCTCTAGGGGCAATGACAGCGGACTTTCTCGGCCGCTATCAAAAATTTATTGATGCCAAATTAATCTGCAAAACTGATAAATCAGTCGACCTCTACTATATAGTGTAACCAATTAACATTATATTCACAATAGATTTTAGCCAGACATGTTTCCCAGGTTACCCTGCAGAGCGAAGGCCTCTTTCACAGTAAAAGGCACTCCGAGAAAAGGAAGCCTGTCTTCTAGTACATCCTCTCCTCCTGTCTCCTCCTCTATCAGTTTATCGACCTGTGCTGCCTCTTGGAGCGCTGCAGCAAACCTGACCGAGATAAAACATAAACGAATGTGGTCTGTGATCAAAACAGAGTCCATGACAGTTATTAAGCAGATAATAAAAGAACACTTCCTCACCTGTCTTTAACCAGAGCATTGATGATTGGGTTGACTTCCTGGATGCGATCGATGTAGGCCTGAACCACCTGGACACTTGTAACCTAGGGTAAAAATAAAACCTGAGGTAGAAACATCCCACTAAATTCTAAACCATCATCAATTACATATCTGATCTACCACTTCCACTTATAATGCATATATTAGTTATGGTTCCCTTTAAAGAAAATTAAGAGTATAGGTTTAAGCAAATATAAATATAATGCCAATGTAAAATATAAGTGCAACAAATAAACAATTAAACATAAATGGAAAAAAAATTACAGCATATGTATTTGTACTATTTTTATAGTGTCATGGTGTAATACCTTTTTTCTGTGCTGCAATCATAATTGTTTGCTTTTTAGATAAGCTAGTTTAGGTATTATGTTTTTCCATATTATTTAATGGTGCAGTTAAATGAACCTAAAAACTTAAAAACTTCCGAACTGTATATAACTTGTGAACAAAAAGTGTCATGTGAATTACTTTCATCCCCAGAATATTTGAATATGATGTAAGATAAAAAAAACAAAAAACATTTGTTTCCCAGCAATGTTTGGATTAGGATATAAGCCTTGAACAATTAGCTTCTCATTTCTCTGGCTGTCATGACCTTTGTACAGTCTAAAAAGACTAAAAGTTCTGAACACAAACTTAAAACCTCGAACACTTAAAATAAACTGTTTCATTTATTACATGAATGATTGCAATGTTTATAAAAAAAAAAAAAAATAAAAAAAAAAAAAAAAAAAAAAGGGTGGGTCCATAAAGCATAGCCAGGGGATGATGATTTTAATGTAGATGCTGATTATTATTTAAATTTTGTGTTGGAAATCCCGAACTATTTTCAGAAAGAAAGAACACTGAAAGAGAAAAAAAGAAAGAAAATAGAAAGAAATCAAAAGAGAAAAAAGAAAGAAAGAAAGAAAGAAAGAGACTAAAAGAGAAGAAAGAAAGAAAGAAAGAAAGAAAGAAAGAAAGAAACTAAAATAGAAGAAAGAAAGAAAGAAAGAGACTAAAATAGAAAAAAGAAAGAAAGAAAGAAAGAAAGAAAGAAAGAAAGAAAGAAAGAAAGAAAGAAAGAAAACTCCATTTCCCATAATCCCGTGAACCAGTTCACCTTGCATTGCTTCCTGAAACAGAGACCTGTCACACACACACACACACACACACTGCAGTGAAAAGGGTGTATAAATGAGCTGGGGCCTGAAAGCTTGATGTGACAGTGTGTGTGTTGTTCTCGGGATAAAGAATGGTGTTAAAGGTGAATCGGTGTCTCACTTGTTTGCGGCGGATCTTCAGCGCGAGCTGGACGGCGGAAACGCGCAGCAGCGGCTCGGTGATGGGGGGAAGCCGGCAAACGTCTCTGCTTCCTCCCTGCTGAGGTGCGAATAACCGAAAAAAGGCCAAAAACGCTTTAACGATCACACACAGCAAACAACTCCAGAACCGCTCCAGCCGTGTCGAGGCCATGACGAGCGGTTTGGGACACCAGGAGGAAGCCTACTGCTGGATCACTCAGATTCAGACAGGATGCTGATCCTTCACTGCCCCCATCATGCAGCACTGTGTTACTACTGTATACAGCAGGTGTTGCGCAACATCTCACCAACTACAGCTGGAACACAATGAAAAACAGGGGTCACCAACCTTTTTGAAACTGAGAGAAACTTCTTGGGTACCGATTAATGTGAAGGGCTACCAGTTTAATACACATAGTTTTCAGTTTGATCTGAAATAACAAATTTGCTCAATTTACCTTTTATTATATTGTTAGGAAGTTTTCCTATCTAGCTCGAAGGACCATATAAGGATTCTCACTATCTGGTATACGCTGATCAGTGGATTGTACTCGCCCCAGCGCGTCAGTAAAAACACGATACAAGATTCAGAACACTCTACTTTACTGGGTATAGAATTGATTGTATATGAGGTGATTCTTGCTGTCTTCTGCTAGCTGCTCTTCAGTGGGTTGCGTGATACAGACTGCATGCCGCGGCTCCGTGTTCTGGCCTTTTATACTCTTGGTGGAGGACGGTGTACTGTGATGTCACGGGTAGCTTGTCATTGCTTGGTAAACTGTATATCTGCCTCTTGTTGTGAAGCATGGAATTACAACTAAATAGGAATCCTTTCTTACCCAAATATGCATAGCATATTTGCTTCTAAATCTTAGCTAAAAGTCTGTCGGTTTGATCTTGGTGTCGTCTCCAACTGCTATCTCTGGTAGATTAATGAGTCGAGTAACTGGCCGTGTGTATAATCGACCTTTAACGTTGACCTCTGCAGACCTAACTTGTCCGTATGCTCCAGGAAATGTCTTTGACACTCTCCCGATCAACCAAAGGGCTCGTGGTAACTGGGCATCAACAATCATGACGACAGACCCAACTGCAAGGGTTTTAGTTTTTGCATGCCATTTGTAGCGAAGTTGGAGATTGTGTAAGTAGTGTCTCACGAATCTTGACCAAAAATGATCAGTGAGAACTTGACTTTCTCTCCATATACGTCGTCCTATGAATTCATCGGCAGGGTATATCACTTGAGGTAAAGAGCTGTCTAGCCGCCCCATGAGCAGAAGATTTGGGGTGATTGGGTCTAAATCTGCTACATTGGAGGTGAAATAACCTAAAGGTTTGCTATTAAGGATTCCCTCTATTTCGATAAGTACTGTTTGAAGAACTTCTTCTGTTACTGTTTGTGCACCTACTACTGTACGGAGGGCATTTTTAAGAGATCGGATCTCCCTTTCCCAGCTGCCACCAAAGTAAGGGGCATTAGGTGGGTTGAACCGAAATTTGATCTTCTGTTTGGCAAGATGCCGTTGAAGTTCTTGGTTGCAATTTTTTAAGGCATCTCTTAACTCTCTCTCTCTCCACCCTGGAAGTTAGTGCCTTGGTCAGATATCAGTTCTGAGGGAGTGCCATAAATCTCCTCAGAGCCATGAGGAAGGAATCAGTGTCTATAGTTGTAAGCTCAATGTGTACACATCGAGTTGTAAGACAATTAAAGATTATTCCCCATCTTTTCTCTAAATGCCTGCCTATTTTGGTTTGGAAAGGTCCAAAACAATCCATACCAGTACTGTAAAAGAGTGGTTTATGAAGTCTCAAGCGTGCTGGAGGAAGGTCAGCCATTTTAGGGTTCTCAGGTTTAGCCTTCCACTTACGACACTCCATACAGTTATGTTGGGATTTTCGAATTGCTTCACGACCTCTTAGTATCCAGACACTCCTCATTTCAGCAAATACTCGTTCTGGTCCTTGGTGACATAGCTTACTATCATAGTCTTGAATGAGTAATTTAGTGGCTCGATGATGAGGGTCTAGGACAAAAGGGTGAACTGTTTAAAGTTCTAAGCCTTCAGCACGACGTTGGCGTCCTCCTACCCGTATAAGCTGACTGGCCTTGTTGAATTCTGGGGCTAAAGTGAGTAATCTACTTGTAGGGGATACGGGCTTACCGGAGCTTTGTTGCTTGTATTCTTCTGGAAAACTATCTTGTTAAATATTGCGGAAGGAGAGATGTTCTGCTGTCACATAGTCCTTAGCTGTAGGTATACTAGATTGATCTAAGTCACTTGGATGTTGGTAAACTATGGCTTCAACAAGGCCTTTCCATGAGTGGTACTCACTAGGGTCTAAGGGCTTTGATGTTTGTGTGACACCACAGAATATACTAGCTCTCCTTTCCACTTTATCTTCAAGAGTCTTAAGAGGTGGCAGGGTTGGCCACTCAGATTCTGCTTTAAGTAAAAAGGGTGGACCTAAACTCCACCTGTTTGGTGTAACAAGTTCTACTAAGCTACGCCCCTTTGTTAGATAATCGGCTGGGTTTCTGGCTGTATCTACATATCGCCAATCATGTGACTCAGTTAGGTCTTGGATTTCTGCTATTCAAGTGCCTACAAAGACTTTAAAACTGCAAGATTCAGATCTTAGCCATGAGAGAACTGTAGTTGAATCGGACCATAAGATCACTCGGCTGATCTTAAGAGTGAGTTCATTTTCGAGCAGCTTCGATAGCTGGGCACCAATAAGGGCTGCACATAGCACATAGGAATGGTTTGTTTACATTTAGGGGCAATTTTGGATCTGTCAATCAGGCACTTCTCTAGTTTCTTAATCTCTTCGTTATATGCAACTCCCTTTTCAGGATCCTTTGCCAACCGCCGCTTTATACTTCTTAAGTTGGGCATAACGGAGTCCTTAGTGGTACAGAGTTGTGGCATATTAGCTTTCCTTAAAAGGGAAGTTGCGTAGCGATTCACTCCATCTACCATCACCCTGGTTGTTCTGGTTTGTAACAGATTCATTGCCACTTGATCCTGCTTTGATCGCGTGACTAATTTCTCATTTCTGTGTGGAATAGTATCACCTTGCCATAGTCTCTCTACGTTTCGGGATAGTTCTTCCATTTGGGGAGTGATAGAGATTTGTAAGCATTGTTCAGGCTGTATCTGCTGCTGCAGAAAGCGCGTTGGACCTTGTAGTGTCCAGCTCAATCTAGTTCTAATAGCTGCTGGACCTCCAGGGGGCCCTAGGCGTACAGGCTCAACGGGTGTTATAAGGTGGGGATGGTCTGCTCCTATCAAAAGGAGGGGTTGTACTTTATCTATGGGCTGTAAAGGAATGTCCTTTAGGTGTTGGTATCTCTGCTAAAGTGTTGCAATGGGATACAAGTGTTCAGCCAAGCCTAAGTGCTCAGAGGTAAAGGCATTCTGGATCCAGTAACTCTGTTGGGGCTGTGATATAGAACGTACTCTAAAGGAAACTGCCGCCCCATTGAGTTTCTTGATATCTTGTCGAATAGTTCTTAATGTTAAATCTTCCTTCTGACCTTCTAACCCTAGTTTCTTAACTGCAGCTGGGAGTAACATAGTCCTTTCAGATCCGTCATCGAGCATCGAACACTTACATCGAACACTTACTGCATAAGTGTTCAGGGCTCGATTGTTGTGTTGTAATACAACGGGAATCACTTTCAGCAGGACACCCTTGGAACCTTCTGGCCTGTCTAGATACAGAGTTTTGTTTGTGGAACTCACTAAACAGGTACTGTTGGCTATTAACCATGAAGGATTTGAAGATGTTTCCCACTGCATAGACGACAGGGCTTCTTTAGGGTACAGTCTTTGGCTTAGTGTGATCGCCCACATTTCCAACAATGCTTGTTGTCTTTGATCCATTTGATCATCTGCTCTGTATTAAACGACTGGAAAGTGGTACACTGGCTTAAATAATGTTCGGTACTGTGACAATATGGGCACAGAGGTCTGCTCTGTTCAGATCCCCGTGCTGGCTTGGACTGATGCGAGGGCGTTGGCACCCGAGTAACTGTTTCTGGAGATCGGTCAGCTCCATGCAGGACAGAAACGAGTTTATTTCAAGACAGAAACGACTTACTTTTCTGATCTTTCCCCTGATTCGATTGCTCAGAGTCTTGACACCGGGATTCAATCCTGATCCACTCTGCCAGATCCGGTAGCGTGTAGGAATCCTGATGGGGCAGGTGTCGTTTAAATGCGGCACGCAAATCCGGGGGTAACTTATGAGTAAGCAGGCTGCATGTGAGGCGCATCTTAGTTCCCTTTTTTTTTCCTTTGAACCTAATGAGTTCAGGAGACCCACGAGAGCCTGGATTTCGAGGGCGAACAGTTTGAAACTAGTTGTGTCTACTGTCTGTACATTAGGAGCATCCATGACTTCTGCTAACTTAGCTAGGGCTAACTGGAAAGGTAGTCCACGTTGGCCATTAAGCATAGTCATAGTGTCTGTGTATAGCTGAGGGGAATTCAGGAATGTGTCTGCTATTAGGCGAGCCTCTCTAAATTTGAGGTGTCCTAAGAGAATCTGATATTTAAAGAGTTCATTTGCATCGGGAGGGAGGATATTATCAAGGGCTAACTTTAAATGAGTGAATTCTCTGGGGTCTGGACTGGTGAAATCTGGAACTGTTGGATGTGGGCCCCTATAAAACATGTCCGGAGATGCGGCACTCTGAAGCCGCCCCATCAAGGGAGAATATTGTGAATTAGGTAGATGGGCATATGTATCTACTTCTGACTTTAAGGGACTCTTACTAGGGGGCACTTGTGGTGTATGAGGCACTGGCTCTGGTACCGCTGCCTCAGGTGGTTTAAAGATAGTTCTGGGCAAAGGGACTGGAGTCTCTATGACCTCCTGTGGTCAGGGAGCTAGCAGATCTGCCTGCGTATTTACTGTTAAATTCTGCATATTCTTATAAAGGGTTTTAAATTGTCGGAGTTCCTCGTGAAAGGCCACTTGATTTTCATACAGTTGCTTAACTATCTTCTCCAGGTCTTGAAGCTTTGAGTTATGCCTGACGGATGTGGGTGCAGCCTCGTCTGGTTGTAACAAAGGCTTCTCCTCTTCATCACTTTCGAAAGGCTGTGTGTTAACATCCGAATGCGGAGCGCTAGTAGCTCCCGTAATTGCGTCGATATCACCAGTATGTGAACTTAAAGGAAGAGAAATACTGTAATCGAGGGGTAACATAGTAGATTCATCTCTCATCGTGCTTAACTGTGTTTCCTCTTCTTGTTCACATGAACGCTGTGTAGAGTATTGCACCTCATAGTCTTTGAGGTGGGATGGGGGCTGAGTTCTGCGTCGTGGGCGCGGAAACTCGCTTGAGGGTTGTTCTGACATCCTACTTCTGTGGTAAGCACACTTATCCGGCTCGAAGGACCAAATGTTAGGAAGTTTTCCTATCTAGCTTGAAGGACCATATAAGGATTCTCACTATCTGGTATACGCTAATCAGTGGATTGTACTCGCCCCAGCGCGTCAGTAAAAACACGATACAGGATTCAGAACACTCTACTTTACTGGGTATAGAATTGATTGTATATGAGGTGATTCTTGCTGTTATTATATATAATTAATATTAATATATACTGATAAAATCCAGTTACCAGCATGACACTAAAGGTAGTTGTAATGGTTCTTTTTTACTTAAGTACATGTTAAAGCCCAGACTTCTTTACTTTAACTCGAGTGAAAAGATGTAATCACTACTTCAACTTACCAGAGTCTTAAAAAACATCAGTATCTGTACTTCTACTTGAGTGAAGGATGTGTGTATTTTTGTCACCTCTGCATTGGACATTGTCCCAAAGCAGCTTAACTGAGATAAAGCGCTTATAACGTTTTAATTTATATCTTAGTGCCCATAATTTTATCCTAAATGAGGGCTCCAGTGGCAACAGCAGCAATGAAAAGCTCACTGAGATACTATGGGTAAGAACCCAAGATGAACCAGACGCAAAAGATAACCCATTCTCATTTGGGTGGCATCCGAATCATTATAGTTCCATTATTATTGAGGTGTATTGTTCAGTGATGGGTGCTTAAGTGCAGATCTGCTCATGCAAACTGCAGTCCTGAGCCGTTGTAGCATACTGTTTATATTAATTACAGTTAAAATCCATCCTCATACTTCTTTTTATTAGTTCAGTGACTTCTGGATATTTAATCTGTTTGTGTGAATCCAACCTCAACTGGACAGAGTGGGCTCAATTTGAAGAAAGCTCTATCAGGATGTTAGGCATCAGGATGTGGCTCCAAAAAAAGAAAAAAGGGACAGGATTGCAGGTCACTGGTACCTCAGAAGCATGTTTAACTTGACAAAGAGTGAGAAATGGAGAGTGGATGGGTGGCAGGGAGAGAGAAAAAAAGGATTGATAAGTATTCTTAATGTTACATGAAAGTTAAAGACACTTCAGCCACCAGATTTGAAGCGACGTTTACATTTGAATATAAATGTTTTACTCATATTAAATCCCTATTCGATAATAACGTTTGGCTTATTAACAGAGGTCGAGGCACAGATAGTCGATCGTTAGACCTATCGGCTATCGGCTAAAAATCCATATCAATAGGCTTTTCGGATTCCAGTCCGCTGCCATTATGAGAATCGTTAAAGCCACGTGCTGGTTGTTTTTACACGTGAAAAGTGCTGTTATAACCATAGACTAACTATTTGTTAGATTCACCCACCAACCATATGCATATTGATAAGTAAGTAAATGTTTTGATTTTAATAGCAGTAAATATGAAAAAATGTCATTATGATAGGAATGTTTTATAATAGGCTATAGTCTCTTAAACATTTATTTGTCTGTACAGTGTTTCAGTATCAATGCATAGTGGCTTCTGTATCAGTGACAAAACTACAAGGTGTTCCCCCGATGACAAGCTCTATTAAGTGCAAGTCATGGTGGCTCAAAACTAAAAGGAAAAGTTGCAAAGTTTTGAATAATAAATTAGTTGAATTACATGTATTTATCCCTGATTAGCAGCCTGGGGTGACTGTGTCAACGAAAAACTCCC
The DNA here is from genome assembly GCA_039877035.1 of Silurus lanzhouensis. NCBI lineage: Eukaryota > Metazoa > Chordata > Actinopteri > Siluriformes > Siluridae > Silurus > Silurus lanzhouensis. Next base: position 1,180,169 of record JBCEWE010000087.1, read on the forward strand.
TTAGATGAATGAGGAAGAAACGTTTAGAGGAAACAGACTCAAAAGGGGAACCCATTCTCATTTGGGTGAACTCAATCGTGTGATTATAAATCTTAAAACAATACAAAACACTGGAGAGTGAGAACTACCATGAATAACAGAGTGCGTGTGATTATGATTAATGTCCTTCCTACAGTTTTATACTGTCAGTTTGACTTTATATTTAGTCTCTGATCCCCCCATGTTAACGTTTAAGCAGACCAGGAGGGTACAAAGTTAATAACTGTAGGCTCAAATACTGGGCAATACCACAAACCAAAGGAAAAACAAAACATCTTCCACTTCTGACACAATTTGTTAGGTCTGTCTCTAAAGCTAACTACTCCTCCAAAAGTCTCATCCCACTCCCCAGGGATTTCTTTCATACACATCCTGGTGTCTGTGTGACGGATATTCTCGGTCCCTTATTGGATAACTGAACAAGAACGAGTGGGATGAGACTGTCTGAGTTGCAGACAGCTTAGAGACAAACCTAACAACAACAAGATAATAAACTAATCTAGCATTATTAGGCATAATAAATACATTTTAAAATCTCTACAATAATACTGGTTGTCACTCAGGCCCATGTAATTTTCTGTTACAGACAGACCTGGCCCCCTATTAAAGAAAGGAAATATTATTTGGCCCCTGACATTAAAGGTCACTGAAAAATTAGTAGTGGGCTTTGATCATTATTGTGCAATAAATTGGATTGTACTACAGTATATGTTTCACTGAACTAGAACTCTGGAAATAAAACTGCATTCATTAATAATACAAAGAAAATGTTTCTTTCTATTATTTATTCTTTACATTTTAATGAAAATGAGAAGAGCAATGGCAAGATTAATTTTGATATATTTTTTTTACTATAATTAATAGCTTAATGCAATTGCATTTATTTTTAGTCCCCAGTCAGGTTTAATTTTTGCCCTAGGAAAAGGCTTGGGCACCTCTGTTCCAGGGTCTATTTTGTGTCTAAATAAATATTTACTGTATGGGTCAGTGTGGGTAAGCCAAGTCAGATCTATGTCACACTGATGTTTTTGTCTACATCAGGTACATTCTGTAGGGTAACATTTTCACCAATGTGCAAATCCACACAGACTCAGTTTGGGTTGCCAGTACAAGGCAGTTTTTGGTTCAATATGTACAGACCACTCTGGACCATCTATGATTTTCTTATTAGTGTGACATTAGCCAACAATACTGGGCTGATCTAAACTACACGCAATGGACAAATGTTGCACCAATGGTTAATGGGTTGAGACAGTTTCCTAAATTGACCCTCACTAGTCTCTTGTATTGTTTCATTCATGTCTGATTCTGATAAAAGGTAAATTTTTCATGTTTCTTATTTGGAACAGGTGCAGGATTTTCCGAGATTGTTAGACAAAGTAAAGCTGACATCTCTTTGCTTCAGCAATGTATAATAAAGTGGACATATACATAATAAGCTAATGCATTAATCCCTGTTTTGTGAGAAGGGTTCTGTTTAAAACTTTAAAATGGCTCTCGGATGAAATTAAATAGACAATACAGTAAAACTCATACATACTGTATATGTCAGCTTTCATCAAGGTGGGTCTCCACCCATTGCCAGATGGATTTTACTGGAGGAAGAACTCACACCCTAAAAATCTATGATAGTAACATGAAGTAATGATTTAAATTCACATCAGCTTTATAAATTCTGATCTCTAATTAGGAAGCCTGGAATTAGGAACCTGAATTCGATTAACTAATAGTAATGCACATTTCTTCCAGAGTATAAGAATTGCATGATTGCAGGGTGTTTACGCATTTATATAAAGAATAGATATTCCAGATTCAGTAAAGCAATTTGACAAATAATTTTGGGAAAAAAGCAAGTATGCTAACAGGTCTCAACACTGTCCTCCAGCACATTAATAAGGAAGTCAGTCTCATAATTTTGGGGTATCATGAGAAACAACTATTAGCGGTGGTTCTTCACAGAGACACCAGACATTGCCTCTTATAAAAAGATGACCTACAGGCACATTCAATTCAATACCATTCCATTTTTTTTTAAATAGTGATTTTTACAATAGACATTGTCTCAAAGCAGCTTCAGAGAAACAAATTCCTGATTATTGTAAATTTAAAATGTACATGAAAATGATCCTACAGAACATTTAGGACATCAACATTAAAATGTTACCTTTGTCTGGGAAAACAGTAAAACCTCCAAAGAACTCCACCTTCTCAATCTTAAATATGTTGTGATCCTGTCCTTTTTCACAGCCAGCCTGTTTTTGTCCATGTGACACAGAAAAGTATATTGTTAGTAAGATATCGCAAACATTTTCAGCTAAATCTTTTAGCTAATTGCTTACGGACACATGCTTCCTCAAGGTAAATATAACGGGAGTCATGAAAACAATAATGAGTTATTTCAAGGATTAAAGATGTATTAGAGCTCAACATTTCATCATATCATGTTTGCACTGGAGTTTAAAGCTCCCTGTCTGTTTCTTCTTCTAGACAGTATTCACAGAAGGTGATGGAATTACAATGAGCTTCTCTGTAAAAACAGGGCAGAAATGCAGTATTGAAAGAGTCTGAAACACACAAGTCTGCATGCAGGACTGAACTAACTTACATTAGCATCATTATACTTAGCATTTAATACATTGAAGATTGAAGCTCGACAATGAGCTCATTTTGGTGCTTCTGGTACATTCCTGTTTTCTGCAACCACTTGATTGGTTTTCCCAGTAGCACAGGACATAGCTGGGATTTTTCTGTATTACTCAGTAAAGTGCGATGTTAGTGAAATAACACCTGACTGCCATATAGACTGAAGAATAAATTCTTTAGAATGATCAATACTTTTTAAACCTGTTCTGCTTAAATTGTGCACTCCTTTTCGTTTGTTGCTGATGTGGTACCCTCAAGAATACACCTTTTGTAGCTTTAAAAACCTTGATGATTGTTTACAAATTTCTGAATTTCACTGCTTTATAAAACAAGTCATACCAAGTAAGAAAACATAACATAAAAATAGATCATGTTTAAATGTATATAAAATCACATATATACACTTAATATTGCTTTTATTACTGACTCAATGAGGGTTAACCATGCTATATAACATCAAATGACAGCCAGAGTTGTGACAATGAAAGTCAATAAACCATTATAAGGCATCGAAAAACATATATAAAACCTTAAGACACCAATCCTGCATTATGTTTACCAGTTTTAACCATCAAATGCTGTATAAATGACATAAATAAAAGTCACTCTGGATTAAAGGTTGTCTGTGAAATGGCAAAAATATAAATGTATATTCTTGTCTATGTGTCTGGAGAAAAACCTATAAAAAAAAAAAAGTCCCACTTGGGATTTGTGTGAGCATGCTGAAGCGTGTGACACTTACAGAAAACCAGTGCTGAGCCATTGTGGGTAAAATAGGTATTTCCCAAATGTGGCATAGCCTCTAGTACTGTAGTCTCACATTTTTGTGTATGCATATTAAAGTGTGGGGTTATTTACAGAATGGAAATGTTGGGCCAGTGTGGGTAAAATATGTATTTACTGAATGAGGGATAACCTGTAGTGGTCACACACATGGTTCGTTTTGGTGTACCAATATGTGGCTACAGGTAACCTAATCTCAGCCAATGTGGGAGATGTGTGGGTTTATTCAGCCACCTGCTGCCACAGATATAACCCCTGATCTACTATATATTTGTGTGTCCAATAAACAATTTGATAATTACAGGATTTGGTGGATAGAAACATTTGGAAAATCCCCTGTATTATGTAATAGGTTAAATAATAATGTGTTCAACATTGATTTTGAAACTGAAACCTTTCATTTGTGGCACTGGGTGTGCTGGAACTTATTTGAATGCTGGGCACATTATTGCAGGAAGACATGAACTGTGACTTCAGTGTGTTTTAATCCAAATCTACAATGAATATAAATATACCACAGTAATGAATTATTATTTTTTTTTTGTAATTATCCTGCCAGAACAGGCCAATTATCAAATTCTTCTTCTTCTTCTTCTTCTTCTTTCGGCTGCTCCCATTAGGGGTCGCCACAGCGGATCATCCAGGCCAATTATCAAATTATGGGAATAAATAGTGTACAAGGAAAATCTATCTTCAAAAATCAATCTTCCAACATTCTAAACAAATGTATGCACGTATGTAATTGTAATGGTTCAGTTTCATTGTAAAGAAAGGTGATTCTGGTTATATGTTGACCTTTAAACGCCCTCTTGTGGCGAGGATTGTGTATAGTAACTTCTGTTTGACTCGTGTTGAGTTGAGTTGAGTTGAGTTAATTGGGAAGTATCATGGCTGAAGAGCAGCTCGTATGGTGAAGTCGTGACCCGCATAAGGCTATAAGTCACTATTATTTGTCATATAAATATGACGTTTAGTAGGATAAAGATGTTTGACAGTAAATTCATTAATCTAGCGATGCAAATGTTGCTAAAAACAAAATGTAAAGTGCAAAGTGTGAGCTTTAGGTAGCGCCGTATGCTAGATGCCTTTTGGTAATAATTATTAGGCTAAAATGGGTTTCGTTGGCGTGGATTACAAGCTATTACCTAGAATTAAGTATATAATTCCAAATGCACGTGACAATGTAACGTTTAATGTGTTGATTTAATGTTTCTTTCGAATGCTTTTAGGCAGTAGGTACTGCTCAGTTGGCTATGCACTTCGAATGTGATTTGATTACAATTTTAATTGCTGTATTTTCTATGTCTGTTTACAGTTTTAATTTTAATGTTAAAGTTAAACGAGAAAAGATTCAGGAAAGCTATTGGAAGAATAAAAGCCATGAATCAACATCTCGCCTGTTCACTGTCTGTCTAGCTGGATAGAGAAGTTACACGTTTAGTGTGGACAGAACAGTAATACAAGTATATAATAGTGTATATCTTTGCAGTGCGCAGTGCTTTAAGGATTTATTCTGGATTCACGCTCACATCAGCAGGCGCTCAATGCCGCCTCGGACCGCGCATGCGTCACACCCCGGCGTCCGTATATCCCGCCCCATTTTCAGGCGCGCCCCGAATCCGGACCAATCAGAGCGCAGGATTAGAAAGCGATTTGGTCGTGGTCGAGACGAGCCGACGTTGATCCGAAGACGGGCCGAAGCGGAAAAACGCGACCGAGGTTGAAAGATTAACGATAATTACGACTTCCTGCATCCCCAGGTGTATCAGCACAAGCGATAGTGTTGAAAAATAAGGTAAGCAGCGGTTTAGGTCTCTATTTATTATCAGGACTCAGTAGGATGTAACCGGCAGATTGCGGACAGATGAATGCTTTAAAACCCGAACCCTTTACTGTATATAGATGAAAAAGATTTGGACGAAATAATTCTCCATGGATATGAATATAATTGATATTGCTTTAGATGTTAAAACAGGATAAATCTATGTAATTTTAGGATTTCTAGAATATGTATTTCAGGCTGATGGATCTCCGCAGTGGATCCTTCTGTATAATAATCCCCCTAAATGATCACAGCAGGAATGTGGTGTAAATACCCCCCCCCCCCTGTATTTCACACACTCATGTTACTACAATTAAACTCTCTGAATAACTGAGATATTATTATGGATGTTGGATTTATCACACATAAATTAGCGGTTTGCAGCATTTTAATCTTGCTTTAAGGGTTTCTATGGTTGCCAGATTGAAACCACTGCTGTAAATGAATAAAGACACAGACTCAGGATGTAAATAATTTCAATATTCGAGCACATTGAATTTATCCTGTCCTACCGTGTTCAAAATCCAATTTATGCTGTCTAATTGGGTATTGTATAGGTGGTTGCATTTATCAGACTCGTGGATAGGGTTAATATAGGGGTTGCCAGATTGTATAGCGTTTGTAACTGTCTTCAACACCAAAAAAGACTTAAAAGGTGATTGCATTACTCATACTTATTTATTAAATTAATATTGAAATTATATCATAGTATATTATATTATATATATTAACTCTAACAGTGATATGTTCAGGTGGTTGCATTTAATATGATTATATCTTATTTATATGGTTAATAGAGTTTCACAATTGTATAAAGTGTATACGGTTGTCAAATTCATATTGCAGTTATATTCAAACTAAATGATCTATACAAAAATGAAAAAAAAAAATTCTATAACAACAAACAAATAAAGCAAAAATCAGTCTAGTTACTAACAATGACTGACATTGTTTTAAAATATTCGCTATCAGTTTGATCTGTGTGCTTTTTAGATTTCAGGGGTGTAACGGTACATGTATTTGCACCAACATTTTTCAGTACATCCATCCATTTATCCATCCTTTCATCCATCCTTTTATCCATCCTTTCATTTTTTCATCCATCCTTTCATCCATCCATCCATCCATCCATCCATCCATTTATCCATCCCTCTATCATCATCAGTAAACCCTTTATCATGGCTCAACAGTCCCAAATGAATTCAGCCTTAAACTGTAACTGAATTATCTCTAATGTAAATTCTATTTACATTCATGAGGAAGTTGTATTAACCGGATAAAAAAATAACCCAGTTAAACCAAAAATTCACTTAATTTAGCTCTAAGGCAAATTGACAGATAAGTTACCACAGAGATTGTCATCTTTTTTTAAATATATAATTATTATTATATATTAATTGTCCTTTGTAATTGTCCTTTCAGCTGCTCCTGTGCATTTTCTTTGAGGACATGACCAGGAAGAGGAGTGTCAGGAGTGTTTCTCCCCTTATTCTTAGCCAATGAGAACATCATTCCAGACTTATTATCTTTTTCATCCTAAGAATGTGCACACTCTTTCGCAAAGCAAAGAAATCTCAGGGTAATCCCACACACTTAAGGCCTCAAGACCAGAGGATATAAAAATCACAACTACAATCCTTTGATGTGTTCTTAGTAAAAAATTTGGCGCAGCAGTTTTTTCATCTACTGGAATACAGATTTGTTTGGACATCAGCCAAAGAACCAAGACGCAGATTCAACGAAAGGGATATTTATATTTATTGAGCCATGGGGCGAGTGTCCAACAGGACTTCATCATAACCTATGTTAGCGTCCATCATTATGGATCAGGATGAGACAAGCACAGAGATTTGGGAGCCACCTCTGCATGGACTCCATGGACCAAACCGCATGCGTCCTTCATCATATCGGGCTCTGCGGAGCGCCGTGTCCAGCCTGGCGCGAATCGACGATTTCTTCTGTGAGAAGATTGGCTCTGGTTTTTTCTCTGAAGTTTTCAAGGTGAGTTTTTTTTCCCAAAATGTTTACTATAAACTGCTTGATACTGACTGACCATCAATATCATTTTACTACTATGTCTGAGAACCATGTGTGCAATTTTAATGTGCTTAAACTGTTAATTATTACTCTTTATAAATGTTTTTAAACAAAAAAATGAAGTAACTTTAAATGGTTAGCTGTCTTTTATAAATTTTGTGACATTTGTATTTGTTAACAAATGGCATATAAATTGTGTAAATGCTGTTGTATATAAATAATTAAAACACTTAAGGTCATGCTGTTAGTCACTGTTACTGCCCAGAAGGTGATTATTTTCCAAAAAACAGCACATCCTGAAGTTGTTTTATTGCTCTAACACCAGTTTCTCAACAAAGTAGTTTGGTTTATTATAAATATATTTAGCTTTTAACAATTTCCACCATGTTGTGGAATTTCTATAAAACCAGTTTGTATTTACTTGTGTAATAGTAGTTATAAATAGTGGTTTCCTAAAACCTGACCGCTTTCTCACTACATAAAGGTATCTTGTACTTTTACAAAAAAATAATTATAATAATAATTGTTATAAAAAATGATGAAAAATTTTGAGTTGTACAAAGTGCTAATAATAGAGAGTCTTTCCATAAATGGTGTTTAAACATCTCGTCACCATGTTCTTTTGTTCATAATTTGTTTATCACTAGGTTTAGATTTTGTAGTGCTTCTGCCATACAAGTCCTGGTGAATCGGTTATATACTATATGGAAAAAAGTTTGTGAACAACTGACCATACAAATTATATGTGCTATTTAAACATGCTATTCCACATGTTATCCACATTTCCTGTTATAATAACCTCCACTCTTCTGGGAAGATGTTCTACTAGATTTTGCAGTGTGAATTGTAGAGAATTGTGCTCATTCAGCCACAAAGGTGGTAGTAAAACCAGGTGCTCATGTAGGTGAGGAGGTTTGGGGAGCAGTCAGTGTTTCAATTCATCCCAAAGGTGTTCAAAAGGATTGAGGTCAGAGCTCTATATAAGGCCATTTTTGATATTCCACTCCAACCAATGTACTCTACATCATCATGGAGCTGGCTTTGTGCACAGGTGCATTGTCATTCTGGAAAAGGTTTGGGTATTCTAGATCAAATGTAGGGTAAACCTTAAGGCTACCATATCCAAAATAATCCTGTGTGCCTTTAAATGTCTGGTACAGTTTTGGAAATAACAGCATATGGCTTTAAAAGTGAAGCATTCCATTAAATTTGTCAATATAGTGTACATATGATAATATACATACTATACATGTTATAATTGTCAAATGCAAATTCATATGAACCTGTAATTTGAATTGCAGCCAGAACTTTGATCACAGCTGCTGCAATAGAAAAATAATAACACCACTATGTCTAATAATTAAACTCATTCAAACGTTATTCCAATAAATAACGGCACCGCCCTGCATTCCTGAACGTTTAAGGTATACGACCCCAGTTTCTTCAGTAATAATAAACACACCTCTTTCCCTTCTTTGAAAATGTTATAAAGCTCCTAAACAGTGTGAATCGGTAACCTTGAACACACACACTTTTTTCCCCGTCACTTCCTTTTGCATTGTTTAAAAAACCTCCACTGTAACAGTGTACAAACACTATATGACGCCTGCTTTGTTTGCTCTTAATATGAGCTGTGTTGAGTCATTCCTGACACAGGACTAAAGAGCATACCTTTTATTGTGCTTGAGATATAAAGATTTATGTATAAAATTAAAATTATATAGACAATTCTAGTCAGAGGACGCGATATAGAAACTTTTGTATGAATGTTTCATTTAAATTTTGCATATGTTCATTACAACCACTTCCTCTAGTTTTTTTGCAGCTCATTTACAGTATTTTTTTTAACAAATGGAAAGGATATGAACAATCCAATTTATTGATCTGAATTGCCTTTGTAAGATTGTCTAAAATGCAGTGTAACAACATATGTATATGGCTTTTCATCTTGTCTGTGCTCTCATGCTGGAGTAATATTGATCAGAATATTAATCAAGGTTGTAAGTCTTTCTTTTTGCATTGATGTGTTGGGCAAAAGGAGTGTTAAATCACGTTTTACAGCGCCTGAGGTTGACGTGTAATTGGGGTGTGATATTTAGCATTTGACATTTACACTGTTTAATGTTGCACTTTCAGCACAATGGATTTATGGGGTCTGTTTATTTTTTGTTTTTTGCATAGAAGTGCTGACTGTCATGAATCTGATTTGCCTACACAGATAGATGTTTGGAAATTGGGCCAATATAAAACTTGTTAAATGAACATTGATTAAGTGTTTTAACAGTTGACCATGATATTTAATTGTATTTTATAAATCTCTATAAACAGTAGATATTATCACAAAGCAGCTTTACAATGTTCAATAGATGTAAAAGTATTAACAAATTAAATAAACACTTTTCTAAAAAATAATAACAGACTTGCTGTTATTAAGCAACTTAATTTAGGATATTTTTTTTTTGTAATTGAATAAAAAACTATTTAATGAGTATATTTTTCTACTTGCTGCTTACTCTGCAGTGAAATTGAAAAAAAAAGATGTTTATGGATTGTGGAGCTTGTGCTCGTTCATGGTGTTAGTAAAGTCAAGTACTGATGGGTGAGATGTGCAGTGGTCCAATTTATTCCAAAGGTGTTCAGTAATATTGTTCAGAGCTCTATAGAGAGCCACTCAAGATCTTCCATTCCAAACCATATCTTCATGGAGCTAGCTTTATGCACAGTGGCATTGTCATTTTGTAAAATGTTTGGGTCTCCTAGTTCAAGTGAGGGTAAGCTTTAATTCTACTGCATCCAAAGATATCCTATAAAATTGTCTCTAACGTTGTGGTAAGAACCATATATGGCTGGAAAAGTCCAAATACTTTTGGTGTACATATTTAGTAAATGCATCATCAATAAGTCCAAAAATATTTTTACAGTAGTTTATCATACTGTAGATATTATAGATCTGCTCTGTTGTGAAAATAGATACACAATGCTGAAAGCTTTTTTCCCCAATTTGACCCTTAAATAGGGCATTATTATACATATCTGATCTGACAGTTAAAACTATAAATGTGTAGACAATATAGTCTGTTTATCAAAGTGGTTAGAATGTACAGCAGTTTTTCAATCGACATTGTAGGGCATAATTTCATTCATGGTATGCATGGTATAATATCTCTAACAGACTCAATTCCTTTCTTAATGTGGAAATACTGGTGAGAAACCTTATAGTACACATTTACACAAGATGAATTTCCGGTAAATAGCAGCCCAGTCTCAGGTCAGTCTCAAGTCATCTAGGCTTTTATGATCATTTCAACCATATACAGTAGAGGACAATGTTTCCCCAAGAACAAGGTGCTACATCAGACAATATAAATGAACAAAAAGTAACACGAAACACAGAACTACACATGAAATAAAGTGCATGTGTGTGACATTTAGGAAAAAAAAAATAAGATGGTGAGACCATGCACACAGTGACACTGCAGCACTGTACAGTACTTTACAGACATTTTTTGTTAGTGCAGATGGACACCTCGTCTCCTTTGAAAGACAGAAGTGTGTGTGGTTAATGAGAGCAAGAGCTCATTGAGCTTTATATGTTAATATTAGTGATGTGCATTTCCATAACTGAGGACAATGCGATTTGTATTTTTTGTATTTTTTACAAAATATGATGCCATGCAATTCATTACAGTATATAAAGTTCGCTTTGAATTTTTTGGTTCAGACAGACAACAAATCAAATTTACTTTGAACGCAAAGTTTAACAAAGATTAAATAAAGCCAGATGCTCTTTTCCTCTTCTGTCTCCAAAAAGATGCAGCTCTACCTCTGCCATGTTAACCTCAGTCTCCATAGTGTTGTGAGACACCATATTCGTGTAGCAGCAGTGGTGCTGAGAAAACACGCTTGAGAAACAGTTTAGCGAAGAGAAATCAATCAACATCTAAAATAGTGGTCACAAATTATTGGTCACTTTCTAAATCAAGTTTATATAAATACTACTTAATACTAAATACTACTTTCTAAATAGTAGTACAGCTCATCTGCTAATCATTATATATATATATATATATATATATGTGTAACATGCATGGTGTTATAAACATGCTTCACTGTTCTTACCATCTCTAGTATATATGTATGATTTTGGTAGCTTGTGAAAGATTCTCATTGTGAGAGCAGGCCAGGTGGGGTGAAGGAATATCCACAAATCCTATTAGTGCTGAGCAGCCAGTAATGCTTCTCTTGTTTTCTGACACAGTCTCTGTCGCTTATTCTTTGTAAAGCATAACTTCTGAACATGCAAATCAGCAACAAAGTGAAGCAGAAACCTAACAACCTATTCAGCATATCTGTGTGTAGTGCTCTTCTCATTTAAACGCTCTACTGTCCTTTCTTGGAGTTGCAGTATGAATGACAGACTGGTTCAAGGTGAAGGTGGGACTGCATCAAGGATTGGCTCTGATCCCTTTCCTGTTTGCAGTTTGTAGGTTGACGGACGAGGTCAGACTCAGTGGACTATGATGTTTGCGGATAATAGTGTGATTTGTGTGGAGCGGGTTGAGAAGAGCCTGGAGAGGTGGGAGTATGCGCTGGAGAGAAGGGGAATGAAAGTCAGTAGGAGTAAGACAGAGTACATGTGTGTGAATGAGGGCAGTGGAGTGGTGCGGTTGCAGGGAGAAGAGGTGGAGGAGTTTTTAGTACCTGGGGTCAACAGTGCAAAGTAATGGAGAGTGTGTATAGAGGTGGAAAAAACAGTACAGGCAGGGTGGAGTAGGTGAAGAAGAAGGGACAGTGCATGTAGGACGTTTTGGGGACAAAGTAAGGGAGGCGAGCCTGAGATGGTTTGGACATGTGCAGAGGAGGTACATGGGGTATATCAGTAGGAGAATGCTGAAGATGGAGCTACCAGGAAGGAGGAAAAGAGTAAGGCCAAGAAGGAGGTTTATGTATGTGGTGAAGGAAGGCATGCAGGTAGTTTTAAAAGAGGCAGATGTAGAGGACAGAGTTGTACAGAGACGGATGATCCGCCGTGGCGACCCCTAATGGGAGCAGCCAAAAGAAGAAGAAGAAGAAAAAGAAGAAGACTGTCATTTCCTGGAGTGTGAACACAATGTATATATCTATGCTTTATAATTACACTAATCTTGGTCTAATAGGTGCACAATATTGAGTGTATGAGCAAGGATTTGTTTTGATGTTGCCTACATGTATTTCGTTTTATTGTGTAAAGTAAAGCTGTTATGTTGAGGAATATAATACTTGGATTGTGTTGTTAAAGGAAGATAATCAATGAAGTTGTGGTATGAGGTGGCCGAGCTCAAAGTTACCTTTACGACCGCAGAGATGATTGTTTCTCCAATAACAGCGTGTTCTAAAGTCTTGTACTACTCCTATACCACAAATTTGCTATTTACTAGGGATGCAACGTTTTTTTTTGTCTTTTTTACTGCTGATTTTTCCGGAAGTGCGCCCGCATGCACAGACTACATTTGTAGGCAACAATCATTTGTGTGGAAGTATTTGGAAATAAGTATTTAAGAAGTAGCAGTATTTTGCACAAAGACAAGTCTTTTTCTGGCGCTCACCGAAGTTCTGCGAGCGTTCCTGCCCGCACCCTGCACAAGCGTAGACGTTGAATGTTTGATTAGCTCAGCTTTTCACATGTTGGATGAGAAACGAAACAGACTAACTTGTGACAAAGCCGAAATGCTTCTCGTTTTTTTAAAGTACCCGCATGCACTTTTGAAATGCCAGAAGAAATCAGTTCTGTAGGCTATATGATTATTCTTTTTTTTACCTTAAAATTACATTTACTTCATTTGATTTAAAAAGCACCTGCTGTAGCGTCTTTGTTTTACTCGTTGCACTAAACGTTATTTAAATTAACATTTTGGAATTATTTATTTATATAGCCTACTTTGATTTGATTTTGTTTCACTGGTAAATACTTTTTTTCTTAAAAAACAAATGCTGAATGCTGGTTGAGTAACATTTTTGTGTATTTTGTTAAATGTGTTAAATGTGTTTTGATTGTGTTGTTTGGATTGTGGAACTTTGCTAGTTTCAACCCAATTTAAAAACAAACACTAACACTGCTTTTTAGTACCATCTATGTTTGTAGTGAATGTAGCCTACTTACTGTGCATTTACTGCTGTTAATTTCAGATAGTTACAGTTATTGTTTTTAATAGGCAATACCCAGTTTGACCTGTTAAATGAGGAATTTTTTAACTGAAGCACTCTATAGTTCAGACACCAAAATAACATGTAGAGTAAGTGAATCAGCTATATTTATGTACAATTACAATACAAATTAAGCCTTAATAAAAGAAAAAAGTGACAAGTTTGACAAACTGTGAGGTATGAGGTGAGACTTAGACAGTGGTGCTCATTAGCAGAAGACATTAAACAGGTGCTAACAGTCATGTGACAAGCGTTGGTAGGATGCAATGACTGATGGGAAATGTTATTACTTAAATTGCAACAGCTATGTTTTATTATTTTTTTGTATATTAGGAGATCCTAATGTTTATTTGTTAAATTCATAGTGCCCATTCTTTTCCTCATTTCTGTTCTCCATATGGATCAAACCACAACTTGTAACATATAAACATTAGACTAATGCATGTTTTCCTCATCACTCTGGCCAGCATATTGTAGCACAATCTGCAGCAAACAGATTTTATTTATAATATGGAGCGCACACACACACACACACACACACACACACACACACACACACACACACACACACACACACTCAAAGGGCCCATTAGTTTTCACCCTGCAGCAATATCAGCTATGGATATTAGATTTTCTGCCAAGCAGCACATCTGTATTATATCTGTAACAGTCAATGATATTAAAGTATACACCAGTGGGTAATACTCTAGAGCAGTTTTTCAGAGATGTTTCTGTCTTATTTGTGTCTTGTTTATGCTCTGGATTTTCTACGTTTCTTGATTTGTCATTCCTGCCGTATACATGTGTGTATAAAACACGTATTTTAGCCAAGTTTAGACTTAGGACCTGGCTAATAGATTGAATTAATTGGAGAAATGGAAGAAATTGAAAACACAAAAATATAGGGTACTTCAGCACCAAGCTTGAGAAATGCTGCTCTGTTGTAGCTTGTGTATACACACAATAATGTGTACTATGCCAGTGAGCTTCATTGCTGTAGGCTCTCAGTTTCATATTCAGTAGTTTCAGCTGAGCAACCAGATCATCTACATGTTGTTTTTTTTTTTTTCAGGTATTTTTACTTAAATATATTTATTGTATTTTTTTTTAGCTTTTGCTTTAAAAATATAGCTAATGGAATCCAATAGTATGTGAACATGATTGTGACAAGGATTTCCCTGGTTTGACTTGATTTGAAATGACTGAATTGTTAATATTGCAGCGCAGTATTGCGGGTTTATTTGTGATACCATAAAGCCAAATGTCTGCTGTGTGTGACGCAGGTCCAGCACAGGATCACAGGGCAGGTGATGGCTCTGAAGATGAACACGCTGGCAAGCAACAAAGCCAACATGCTGAGAGAAGTGCAGCTAATGAATCGCCTCTGTCATCCTAACATCCTCAGGTCTAACACCAACACACACACACACACACACACACACACACACACACACACACACACACACACACACACACACACACACAACACACACACACAAAATTTTCCCCTCAATTATGTGTGAGTAATCTTGGATTGTTCAATGCTGCATATGTAACTGTTCTTTAACAGGTTTTTGGGTGTCTGTGTCCATGAGGGACAGCTTCATGCCCTAACTGAGGTGAGCTATATTTCTTTAACATAGAAGCTTCATACAATTAATGCAGTATATAAAATTCAAATAAAAAATGATCATTTGATTTGCATGGCTATAGTACATCAATGGGGGTAATCTGGAGCAACTACTGGACAGTGATATTTACTTATCCTGGGCTGTGCGAATAGGACTATCTCTAGACATTGCACAAGGACTACAGTATCTTCACAGCAAAGGGATTTTCCACCGAGATCTCACCTCCAAGGTATATACACACAGAATATATATATCCTGTATTTTTTTTTTTAGACAAGTCTAAAACACATGGGATGTGCTTTGATAGGAAAATAGTAATTTAGGATATAAAACAGGGTTATTGTTTGAGTAGTGACACATCATCATATATTTTGTTGTACTTGCATACCAAAACAATTTGTTTATTAATAGTATTCTTAATGCTTATTATTTAAAGAACGCCACTTTCAGTTGATGTTCATAGAATAATAAAATGCAGCTTGCGTTGTGTGTCACAGAACTGTTTAGTGCGCTGTGAGAACGGTGTTTTCACAGCTGTGGTTGGAGATTTTGGTCTGGCGGAGAAAATCCCAGATTACAGGTCAGTGACCCCCCCTTTCACCAATTTATGAGAATTCCTTTGCCCCAGACCTTGGAAGTTTTTATAATGAGATTAGAGCATATAGAAATATACTGACATGTTTTTCCCTGGTTTTTACAGTAATCACATATTATTCATATTCACTATTGCTACTCTGGTACATTAAATCCTAAGCAACCAGTTGATGTTTTACCTCTTTTGATGCATACTGAATTGTCATAACCTTTTCTTAGTACTTTCAAATAGCTTTATATTTATAGACTTAACCTTAATTCCTTTTTTTCAGTTTGCTTTATACATTTAGAGCAAAATGTGGAAGAATGAATAATTATAATTGTCATTTTAGAAATTATTTACTGTACATATCTATTCATATTTATACATAGAAAAGCAATGTAGTTTTTAATTTAACATTAAAATGTTATATCTTTATCATTTAACCTAATTTTGACACCTGTTTTTATTTAAAGAAAAAACGTTTATATAACTATAATTTATATAACTAATGCTTAATGTTACAATCAAAAGCCAAAACATACTGAGCAGAAATGAAGCTGAGTCACTGCCTACAAAATGCATTTTAAATTAATACAACCAATGTAATAATGTGCCATAAGACGCATCGTAATCTTAGAGGTTTTCATGCTAAGCAGACAAAATTTTAAACAAATGTGTTTTAAACTCAAGAGTAATTTGTAGTCTGTTAATTATGGTATTCTGAATTGATCTTTGTGCCTCCATATGTATCCTTTGCCTAATTATACAACAATTAATTTCACTAGTTTTTGCCAAAGCAGCAAAAAGCTTTTTTGGCATGTAACTATAAGAAGACTCAGAAGACTAATAATCGCTGTGAGTTTGAACTTCTGTGAGTTCAGCTCATTTATTGAGTGAACTTTTTTGGAAAATGTGCAAGCTTGCAAGTTTTCCTAGCATGTAAGTGCTCTACAAATAAAATAGTTTGATCCATTTTCTTTCTTGTTATATGATGTGACTGCATTAAACAGTAATGTACTGCAGGTGGCATCATGCCCAGTTTGGTCAGCATTCATTCAATATATCTAAAGTTTTAATCAGATATACCTCAGTTTATGGCAGTAGACATAAACACTGTGTGGTATAAGGTTGATACTGATTCTTGTTCCTGACAATATATCCAAATTGCTTTCTCTTATATAATCTAATAGGAAATGTTAATCTTTATAAAAATCTCTCTTACTTGACTATGAAAGTCATTTTTTGCTTTTTTTAAATTACAATATCTCTCGAGAATTGATTGTCTGAATCCTCGAGAGGAAGTTTTATTATAGAATTTGTCATAGTAACAATAACAGCAGGGTTTCAATGGCCTGTTTATTTAATAAATAGCCACAGTGAGTTTCCATGGCTTTTTCATATAAAATTGTATTTCAGTTGTATTCGTCATGAACATTTCTACCATTCTGCTGCTGGTTACTGCTGGTACCTACAATTTTAAGTGTTTTTCTATATTGAAAGAAGTTAGAAGTTATGCTAATCTCTAAGATTTTTTTGGTTATGGCTGCCAGTTTATTTTTTTATATTATACAGTACAGTTCATTATTGTGTGAATTAGGAAAATAGTAATTAAATAAAGCAATGTAAGTCTTGACCTGGGAGATTTAGGCATTCATATATTTTTCACATATGACAATTATCTAAAACCTGCCAATGTGTTGCAGTGACGGAGAGGAGAAGCAGCCTCTGGCTGTGGTCGGCTCTCCCTACTGGATGGCTCCAGAGGTGCTGAGAGGAGAGCTTTATGATGAGAAGGTATTTACATTTACATTCATTTGACTGACGCCCTTTTCTAGTACGAACTCACAAAAGTTCTTTGAAGTCCCTATCGTTGTCGTTTGTTAGGAAAATCACAGAAGTCTTTTTCACGCTCAAGCAGTTTATATTTTATGCAACACAAAAACACATGACCTCTGTTCACTATTTTCTTTTGGGTGAATTTGCATCAGGACTCTAAAGGTCCTTAATAATACACGAAGGAAGTTTGGTCGGTGACCCCTTATGGACAGTGTCACTTCAGGAGAAGAATGTTCCCAGAAGACACCGCAGTAAAATTCTGTTTCCTTTTCAAATTTGTGCAAAGTACACATGTTTACTGTTAGTTTGTTAATGCTTTGTACAAGAATTTAACATTTATGGAAGAAAACTACAGTAGCAGTGTTTTGACAACATATCATTAAAAATACTATCAACTCAGGATGAATGCTACGAGTAGAAAGGACTTTTGGCCATATTTATTTCATAGAGACTGGTGAGATTCCATTATAGCACCTGTTTTTCATCAAAAAGTATGATGTAGTCTACTCTAATAAAATATGAGGAATGTGTTATAAGAGGAATAAACCTCCCTGGGGCATGTTAGCCATAAACCAGTGCTAGGTGTGTGATCTTCATCATTGTCTTTATTGTATAAAGCATGCCCCGCTCTGGTTTATCTTGCTTATACAATGACCATTTACCAGCATTGACAAGTTAAAGCTGCCATCCATTTTTGCAGTGCAAATGTGACTGAATAGATAAAAAGAATACAATGAATGTAATTGAATTTCCATTAGTTATTTTATGTATAGGTTGTCTGCATGCTCAAAATCAAACATAAAGTTGTGTAACAGGATTATTACAGAGAGAGAGAGAGAGAGAAAGTGTGTGTGATTTTATATATATATATATATATATATATATATATATATATATATATATATATACACAGTGCCCTCCACAATTATTGGCACCCCTGTTTAAGATGTGGTCGTGGACTTCTAAAAATTCTCCTTTTTTTTTTTAAAACAACATAGAACCCAAATGCAAAAAAAGAGAAAAATCCAACCTTTTATTTAAGTACATTACTTTGGTGGTAAAAAATCACACATTTAGAAAAAAAAAAAAAAAACTTGAAATCATGTGTGCCACAATTATTGGCACCCCTGATGTTAATACTTTGTACAACCTCCTTTTGCCAACAAGACAGCACTTAATCTCCTCCTATAACATTTCACAAGATTGGAGAACACAGAGAGAGGGATTTTTGACCATTCTTCTTTGCACAATCTTTCTAGATCATCCAGTGTCCTGGGTCCTCTCTTATGCACTCTTCTCTTTAGCTCGCCTCACAGGTTTTCGATTGGGTTGAGGTCTGGGGACTGAGATGGCCATGGGAGGACCTTGAGTTTGTGACTGCTGAACCACTTTTGTGTAGATTTTGCCACATGTTTTGGATCATTATCCTGCTGAAAGACCCAATGACGACCCATCTTCAGCTTTCTGGCAGAGGCCATCAGGTTTTTATTTAAAATATCCTGGTACTTCAAAGCGTTCATAATGCCATGCACCCTAACAAGGTTCCCAGGGCCTTTGGAATAGAAACAGGCCCACAGCATCACAGATCCTCCACCATACTTCACGGTGAGCATGAGGTGCTTTTCGGCATACTCATCTTTTGTTTTACGCCAGACCCACTTAGAGTGTTTGTTGCCAAAAAGCTCAATCTTAGTCTCATCTGACCAAAGCACACGATCCCAGTTGAAGTCCCAGTACCGCTTAGCAAACTCCAGACGTTTACGTTTGTGAGTGTTAGTGAGAAAAGGCTTTTTCCTTGCATGCCTCCCAAACAGCTTGTTGGCATGTAGAGAGCGTCTGATGGTTGTTTTGGAGACTCTGTGACCCCAAGATGCCACTCTTTGATGCAATTCTGTGACGGTGAGCTTGGGAAATTTTTTTACTTCTCTTACCATCCTCCTCACTGTGCGTTGTGGCAAGATAAACTTGGGACCTCTTCAAGCCTTGTTTGTCACTGTTCCAGTTGTTTTAAACTTCTTAATGATTCCTCTGACTGTAGATACCGGCAAGTTAAGGCGAGTGGCTATTTTCTTGTAGCCATTGCCTGACTTATGAAGGTCGACACACATCTGCCTTACTTGAATGGTGTGTTCTCTTGTCTTTGCCATGTTGACAAATGGGTAAGAGAATTAGGCCTCTGTGTCACGTCATATTTATACCCCAGGGAAACAGGAAATCATGAATTACTAATTAAAAGTCCCTAGATACCCTGACCAACCTTAGCAACTACAGAAAAATATATAAAAAAAAAAAATAATACATTTTTCAGAGGAATTGTTAGGGGTGCCAATAATTGTGGCACACATGATTTGGTTTTTTTTTTTCTTTTCTAAATGTGTGATTTTTTTTACCACCAAAGTTATGTACTTAAATGAAAGGTTGGATTTTTCTCTTTTTTTGCATTTGGGTTCTATGTTGTTTTAAAAAAAAGGAGAATTTTTTAGAAGTCCACGACCACATCTTAAACAGGGGTGCCAATAATTGTGGAGGGCACTGTATATATATATATATATATATATATATATATATATATATATATATATATATATATATATATATATATAATATACAGTGTTGGGCAGTAACGCGTTACCGGTTTTACAGTAACTAATACTGTAACGCGTTACTTTTAAAAATAAAGTAACTTTGTTACTGTTACCGTATGGTGCGTTACCCGTTACTTTTTTAAATGAATTAATTTCGGCTGAAGTGTAGACTACAGCCTAACCTGCTTACAGCAGCGTCGCATTATAGGATTGATGGATGAACCACTGTAAACAGGAAGAAGACGCATTGTAGGATTGGTGGATGAAGCACTGTAAACAGTTTATAAACACCGTTTATTCAGGTCTGTGCGGCAGTAATGGCGAGTCGAGGCGAGAGCAAGACGAGTTTCTCAAAGTGGAAATATGCTCATTATTTCACTTTAGTTGAGTATAAAGACAAAAACTTTTAAGGCAAATGTAAGCTGTGTCTTTCTGGTTCGAAGCACGTATCTACTGCGATAAACAGCAACTACAATCTGTTGAAACACCTCCAGAACCTCCATGCCTGAGGAGCTAGAAGCTAGAAGCTAACCCGGTGTTCTGTTCTACATTGTGGATAGTTTTCATACTTCAGCTGTGAAAGGAAAATTTTTAAGAGCTCAACACAACAGCAGAAGCCACTTTAGTTTTTGATTGTGAATATATTATTCAGCTTGTTTTGTTATTTATTTCAGAAATCCTTGTGATATTCAGTTTGTGCTGGTCTGACTTTAATAAAATAGTGTTTAAAAATTACTTTGTGTTTAAGTCAGTTTTGTGCTTGTATAGAACATAACGCATAAAAGGGCATTAATGGGAACATTAAAGAACGTTCTTTAAAAAGGTAACTAAAAAGTTACTTTTAACAGTACTTTTTTGTGTAAGTAATCAACAAAGTAACTAAGTTACTTTGAAGTAACGAGTAACAACACTGTGTATATATATATATATATATATATAGTAACATATAGTGTAGGTCATATTTGTGTAGAATAATAAGGTTTTTTTTTTAAATAGAATGATATTTAAAATAATTCTTCGTCATGTTCTCATAACAGGTGGATGTGTTTGCGTATGGCATCATTCTGTGCGAGATTATTGCTCGGATCGAAGCTGACCCAGACGTCTTGCCTCGAACAGAGGTACTGCTCAAAACATAACCACTATAAAATCCCTGCATCACATATTCCCTGTACTTTCACACTGTTATAAAGTGTCATAAACTACAGATATACACTGCATCCCATATACATTTTTAATGTTACTGAATTCCATGTAAAAGGATCTTCTTATAACTGCATAAATACTGGTGAATTCTTCTTCCTTCTGACTTCCTTCTAACTTCCTTCTTTGGTCTAGCATGCAAATCAAATTCAAATCCTGTTCAGGCACAACAGCCTTGAACATCTCTGATTCACTATTTGCTAGGTCAGAGAAGGTTGACGATATAAAACTTTTTCTAAACACAATTTTCTCATACAATTGATTGTAAGATGTGTTTAATATTAATTAATATCAGATAGTCACATTAATCACAACTTCTATCATTCTGTAGGACTTTGGACTGGATGTGGAAACCTTTGAGCAAATGGTTGGAGACTGTCCACCTGCTTTCCTTAGTCTGGCTGTAAACTGCTGCAACGTATGTGACAACAACAACAATACACACGTGCCCACACACACACACACACACACACACACACACACACACACACACACACACACACACACACACACACACACACACACACACACACACACATTTGTGTGTTTGCATTTTGTCTGTCAGAATATACACTATATTTGTAATGGGTCACTTGGTCATAAGTAAGGTATGTGATTTTTGAGCATCACATTTAGTCCCAGTTTGCTCTTATAATTTCCTCCACTCTTCTGTTAAGATGTTCCACTAGATTTTGTAGTGTGTTTATGGATATTTGTGTTCATCAGCCACAAGGGTGTTATGAAAGGCAGGTACTGATGTAGGTGAGGAGGCCTGGGGTGTAGTCAGTGTTTTAATTCATCTCAAAGGTGTTCAGTAGGGATGAGTTTAGATCTCTATAACATGCCACTCAAGATCTTTCTCTCCAAAGCATGTTAACCATATTTTCAAGGAGCTCACTTTGTGCACAGTGGCATTACCATGCTGGAACAGGTTTGGGTTTCCAAGTTCAAGTGAATGAAAAAATTTATTATAGCGGATCTAAAGTCCTGTACAATTGAGTGCCTCCAGCTTTGTGGTAACAGTTTGGAAAATAACCACATATAGAAGGAAAGGTCAGGTGACCCAATACTTTTGGAAATATAGTGTCATTTACTTTTTTTGTGCTTTTTCAAAAATATCATTAATGTACTGACCAAAATTTCCACACTGGAATATTTAATATAAATAAATAAATAAATGTACACATACATGTGCTCTGAATAAATTTACAGCATATATTTAATTTAATTCACTTCACTTATTTGTATAGTGTTTTTAGCTTTACAGAAATAAATAGCCTATAAATGTACATTTTAATGTCATAAATTAGTCCCTATAAATATATCCCTAATGTTCAGAGCAACAGTTGCAGTGAAAAACTCTCAGAGATGGTATGAGGAAGAAACCTTAAGGAGAACCAAACTCAGAAGGGCACCGATCCTCATCTCGGGAAAATTAAATCCATTCATTAGAGTTCCATCATTCTTGAGGTTTACTGATAAACACTTGAATGCAAAAGTGCTCATGGCAATTGCAGCCCTAAGCCATTGAATTAGATTGTTTATATCAATACAGTCCAAATCTATCTTCACAGATCTTGAGTTCAAATCTTTGCAGTAAGTTTCCCAGCATGTTTCTCCTTGAAGTTAACAAGACGTTTTGGAGAAAGCACAAAATACAAAGCCCTCTGCTCTAAATAAATGCATGTTACAAAACACTGACACTAGAAAAAAAAAAAACTTTCTTTCGGCTTCTCCCATTAGGGGTGGCCACATCCATATTCATGATCCACATGTTTTTTTACGCTGGATGCCCTTCCTAACGCAACCCTCCCTATTTATCCGGGCTTGGGACCGGCACTAAGGGTGCACTGGCTTGTGTATCCTTAATGGCTGGGGTCAGTTCCCTGACCAGGAATCGAACCCGGCCCGCAGCAGTGAGAGCCACCAGTTTCTCGTGTCAAAACACTGACACTAGAAACTCCTTCCAAAAATATTTTTTTATTAAAGGTTTATTTTATTAAATGTTTGCTTTTACTCTGTGTATTTTGTACTATATTGTACATACTATTAATTTTGCTAGTAGTTACTATAGAAAATGTAACATATTTGAACAAGCATATTAATACAGACAATTCATCAGCACCTTCTGGCAAATTATATTTAAAATTTAATTTAATCTTTTTAAATATTAAATAAAATCAAAATGGTTTTCTAAAAATGCAGGCTGTCTGTATTAATTAGGGGTGAAACAGTACAGAATATTTACGGTTCATTACATACCTCTGTTTTTAAGTCATGGTTTGTTTCAATTTCCGTAGTTAGAGGGGAGGAAATTCAAAACATGCATTGCTTGGTTAAACAATATATAAAATCATATTTTATGATATGTTATAAATTAATGCAATACACTATTTTATTACATTGATTATATTGAGTAATCAATTAAATTGGCACAAATTAAATGGCACAAATTAAATTTATTAAATAAAATTAATGAAAAAAATGTATTAAATAGTTTACATTTGTTTGGCCCCATTTGGGTACTACAGATGTGTATGCAAGTGTGTGTGTTATGATGCTGTTCTAGTAGAATTGTTCTACTTATTTTAGCTTACTTTATCAAATGTGTTTATTCCTTTCATCCTTCAATTTTTCACTCTTCGATATGTGTAATTGTCATAATTTTCTCCTTTTAAGAGAAATTATTGAAGCTGGAAATAAACGCTAAAGAATCCATAAATCCTATGAATAGTTTTCATGCATGAGCAAAAATAAATATTATTTCTGGTTCCAAGTGAGTAGCCACAATGACACTGCACCAACTCTTGTTTCCCTTTTTTTTTTTTTATACCCCTGACATTGTTGCATATGTTTTCAAACTTAATAATAATAATTCAAAAAATGCACTCAAAGTTCGAGGCAGAGACTAAACAAACTTGCGGGGCTGCCACTTAATACATTCCTGAGGAACCTCAGATTGTACACGTGAGAGAGATTTTTGTACGAATACGTGTACGGTTACACCCCTAGTATTAACTTGTATTTGAATAGGTTTGTTAATCTTAAAAATGCATTCAACTTTAATTCTTTTTTATTTTACCCAATAATGTGTATATAAGATCACATTGATAAATGATGCTGCATACAGATTTTTTTCTTCCATGTTCAAACCAGAACATTTCTGCCCTCTTTTGGTAGATGTGTGCAGAGAGTCGTCCTTCTTTCTCTGACATTGTTGTGACCTTGGAGAGGATGGAGAGGGACAAGGCTGAGACACCAGTTATTTTAGGTGAGAAATGCTTTTTTTTTATTTTTATAAAAACAACTATAATACAAGTAAGTAGTTTATACTGAGACATAATTGGCATAATTATTTGTTTAAAAAAATGTAAATCATGACAAGAATCATTACATGTGATTTTAAATAAAAAAAATAAATGATAATAAAAAAAGTCATAAAAAATGTATTACAAAATATTAAGGTTACTGAAATTAATGCTTATGTTCACTATTTAATATTTTATTTTACATTGTTATTCAAAATGACCTGAATGTTGTGTATATATAATATTTACTAAATTAAAAAGATGATTATAAACCCAAACATGACACTATGAAGATAAAAAAAAAAAAAAGTTGAGTTAACATGTTGTAGCCTGTTGTAGTACTCGATTAGTTTCTAATGAATGTCAATTCATATTGTGCTTCATTTTACTTTTCTTTTTCCACTGGAACGGCATCGATGTTAATATTAAAGCTTTGGTATTTTTTTAAAGCTCCAGTAATGCCTGTAAAGAATATTTTTATAGCTTATAAAAACCCTGTTCAAAGGTTGTTCGAGATATACTATATGGACAAAAGTATTGGGATGCCTGAAATTTCCAGCCATATGTGGTTCTTCCCTAATCTGCTACCACAAAGTTAGAGGCACACAATTGTATAGGGTCTTTGGATGCAGTAGCATGAAATTTTCTATTTTATTCCTCCATTTCACACCAGTGCTTTTTGATTTCCCCAGAACCTATTGCTGTTGATGAGAGCCCATACAGAAGGCGGGGTTCAGTCCAGTTGGGCACCCAGCGCCTGGCACGGAGTCAGTCAGCCTTGTTGCCCCCAGCCTCAAGTCCATGTGTGGGTACACCGGTGCGCCTCAACCCCTTCTCGTTACGCCATGACTTAAATGGTGGCCGCATCAAACTTTTTGACACACCTAGCAAGTCACTTATCTCCCTGACCTTCACTTTGCCCCCACTTCCTGAGCCTTCTAACTCTCCACCAGTGTGTGGAGCATTAAAGCTTCGAGGGCCACCTCGCCGGTGTCGGTCCTTACCCTGTACTCCTGAACTGGGTCGACCTTTTAGCTTATTTCATGAGCCTGAACCTGAAAGTGTAGAGGATACAGACGGAGAAATACAAGAGACAGGAACAGAGATGACCAGCTCAGATGAACCTGGGCAGGACCCTGGCTTGGTACTGGATCTGGAGATGGTGTCTTTGGAGCGGGTGGATGAAGAAGATGAAGAAACAGAGGAAGAAAAAGAAGAAGAGGTGGAGGGACTCTGTCACAGTGAACCTATGGACTGCAATAGCTCGCCTGATGCAACAGAGGGCGCCCTGAGATCAACAGCAAAGCCTCTTCTTCATGGTTCTTATTCATCCTCTTCTACCTTCAGCCCTAAGCCTAATGGCTGGACAGTACCTATTTCGAATGGGCCTCCATCCCTTCCGCCCTTGCCCCGCCTGGACAATAACAACAGCATGTTGGGAGTTGGACGGGTGCCCTGGGTGCGGCTCAGCGGCTACCATGGTCATCGTGCTCCCAGCCGCCTGGCACCTCCTCCTGAACAGGATGACATCATTTCCTGTCCAGGCTGTTGCCTGGTGGGATTTAGCTTACCATCTGTGTGCCTACGCGGAGCCCCGCCTCCTCGCCGAACCCCGCCCCTCCGCCCATATAGGAATCTTAATGGGAGAGAGGCAGGAGCTGGAAGGTCAAATAATGGACTAATGTGTCGAGGTGCTAAGGGTTTGGCTCCACTCACAATGACATGCGAACCGGGATTGCCACTTCCAGAGGCACAGACATAGGTAGTTAGTGTGCCTTCTATGTGCTAACCTTAGTGCTGTGGCTGTACCAATAACCAACAGGTTAGACTATTAGTGCTAATGTGCAGTGAACATGTAAGAGGTGGTGTAGGAGTGTGTGTGTGTGTGTGTGTGTGTGTGAGAGAGAGAGAGAGAGAGAGAGAGAGAGAGAGGTGAAGTGTTATAGAAAAACAGATATCCAGTATGAAAAGTCTGACTGTGGTACTTTAGGATACTAAACAAAACAAATTCTTTTTGTGATGAATTTGAAGAAGGTGCGTTTTTAGCCACATTAGACCTACAGTTTCATAAGTCACTGTGGTAAAATTGCCCTGAAACAGTGTGTTTGTGTGTGAAAGACAGAGGGCGACAAAGAGCGTCAGAGAATAAATGTGATAAATTCCGCTTATTAATTTATTAAAAACTACACTCAAAAACTGAGGATTATAACTATAATAGTGTATGTGTGTGTGAGAGAGACTCGTTTATTCGTTGAATGAATGAATGAGTGTGTGTTTGAGTGTGTGTGTTTGTGTGTTAGTTTAAATTTGTTTATATGTCTGGAAGCAATGAGTGCAATAAGTCAACACTGATTAGCAAAAGTGTATATAATGTTTCATTTCTTTCTTTTTTTTTTTAATTGAGAAAGCACCATTTTGAATCTGACAGAAACGTGCATTTACTTGTGTTGTAAATTCATTTTTTACTGTCACTCTGTAGTGACAAAAGAGGATCCTTGCTGGTCAGGTTATTTTGCTGCTTGTTGAAGTTACAATGGTGTACATGTATTTACAGGTTACAAAACCAGATCACACAGGATAAACTATTTAAGTTTCAAAATATTATTAGAAAATAAAATTCTATTTGAAATTGTAGTGTAAATCACATGCAGGATTGTGACTGTAACTGTCAAAATGAGGCATTATTAATTTATATGAAAATGATAATTGTAGTAGAATTTCAAGAGAAATAAAAAAAAAGACACAACATGTCCTGTGTGTTCTGGTTCACTCTCCGTCTGATGTAACAGCATGACTGTCAACTTAACATCATGAGTCCATCTAAGAGGTTTACTCAAGCTTGCATAAGTCCACCTGCTCATGATGTGAGTGCTGAAAGCCTGTGCTGGTAGTGCAAAACACTACACTATAACATAACATAACATATAACATGGTGCTAATCTGCACAGTGCTGTTTTACGGCTAAGGGTATACCTAAAGAGGTGCTCTTTCCAGGTTTCATATCTAACAGAAAGAATCATTTAAAAATGGCATGTCCACAGAGAAACAGAAAAATGAATGTTGTTCCTAAAACCAATCGAATACACAAAAGCAAGATTTGATCCCAAATTAAAATTAAAACAAAACATACTGTTCAATCAAAAATATATTTGATGACTCTGTTTTGTATGGAAAGTGTTAATCTGGCCATAATCTACTTCTGAGGCTATAGAGTTTGTACAGTTTAGTTACAATTTCTATCTATTGAAAAATATCTTGTGATTGACATGATGGATGTAAAAGGCTGAATAGCATTTGATCCCTAAGTGTGTATTTACTGTGTAAAGATTAGCTTCTTCCCCATTCAAAGCACTTAGCACAATGATTATCAACATCAATTCTGGGGGAAATTCGCTTTAATAAATGGTAATGATTTATGTTATTTATGAAACTGTTTTCAACATTAAAAATATTCACTAAAACCCTGTTTGGCTGCATAGAATCATTGTATACAAAACTGTCTATGTGTGTTTTTAAAGAAAACTCTGGGTAGTATTAGTGCCATAGATTCACAGTTTTTATTGTGGGTTATTTTCTATTATGTTGTGTTGCTGTTTAACATCTATTACTTAACAATGGGATCCTAAACCCTGACCAGAAAAAGGCAATTACTGAAGTAAAATTAACGAACACATCATCTAATCACTAATTCACTAATTACTAATAATTACTAATTCACAATATCTTGTTTTTAAAAGTGCCAACACCACTCATTAAAAATCAGTTTCTCTTAAACTGGTAACTGTGGGATTATAAAAAGAGAGATAAAAAGTGTGTTTGCTGGCTAAAAAACATGACTAGATTTTGACGATTCCTAACAGTAATTGTTATTAAATTTATACGTGATATAATAAACAGTTAAAAATATATTAATTAATAAAAACAAATAGATGTTTAATATAATGATCATGGCAAAACTTTAATAAATGAAAATACAACTATACAACTAAATACAACAAACTATTAACAAAGTTACAACAACAAAAAAAAACCTGACCACAGAACTTGAGAAATGGCATAAACCATGAACGGCAACAACAGTGAAAGACAAAATGTGAGTATATATAAGTAAATACTTTTGCTAATTACTGTTAACCTAATTGAAAAAACAGGTGACAAACGTGTGGCATAAACGTAGGAAATGTAAACTCTAATCATGACAGGAAACTTGCCAATATTGCAGATATGTAATAAGATTCTAATTGTAGATTTGTGATTTTATATTTTATTAAAGTAGGTCGAAAACATTTTTGTCACTATTTATTTCTGCAGAATTCGGAATTAGCACTTCCAACATGCTTAAATTACATTAAAGTCTGCTTCTTTTGTTGAATTTATATTGATTTATAGTTTTATAGTAAATCTTTTTAAGGTGTTGAACCACCTGCGTGGGATTGTTGTGTGAGGTCATGTTTCCTGTTACACATTCTGAAGAAATTTGCCACATTTGGGATTTGAATAACAAATTCTTACCAAGCTTGTCACCTTAGGTGAACAGGACCATGTTGTGCTTGCTGGCATCTTTCCCAAACACATTTAGAACATTTTTCACTATCCCTTTGTCTTCTTGAGTAAACATTCCAGGGTAAACCATGGCCAGGAAGATGTGTGGGCCAGGAGCAGAGAGAAAAACTCAAAACATGATCAACAGTGTGCTACACTCTCAAGCGTAACACACTGTTATGTTCATTATTGCAAACTGAGTTAGGTTACTTTTAAGCCAGCTGTTTTTACAGAACATGTATCTGACAATTGCAAGCTTAAATATGCGGATGAGTTCCAAAAGAACATTTTCTAAAACTTGATTACATAACCAAGGAAATTACTCAATACATTACAAACCTAGCTATAATAATAATATACAATATTGTGTGCTATATTTATTAATTCAATAGATTATTGTGAGCTACATATTATGTAATGAACATTTAAACATAAGAACATTGTGTCAAATAACAGCCATCTCAAGGGTAATTGTTCACTATCACAACAGTTTATACAACATTCTTGTATAGTTAGGTATTTATATTGGAATCCGCCATTTCCAGTTGAATTCAGTTCTATCCACAGTACCATATTTATTTTTTAAATAGCAAACAAAATACAGGCAGATGTAAGGTTATGTGCAACAGTGTAAAGGTTTTTTATTTTTTAATCATGAAAAATGGATGTAACTGTTTACACTTGCCATATCTCTGAATAAAAGCTGCAAAGTTATATCGTTGACTCCATCACTGAATCCAATAAAACTGTGTACACACGTGTGTGTATGTATGTATATATATATATATTATATATATATATATTATATATATATATATTATACACTATATATTTCTCAAGTGTAAATCTTCCCAAGAGAATCACCACAAACACGTGAGGTCCCGGTGCACACAGGGATATGCATGTCTTGATCTTTTCCATGGTTTTATCATTTGTAATCCTAGAGTATCTATTACTGCAATCTTCCTTTTATTTATTTGTGCTTTGCATTTCTCACACTCACATATGAGCTAGACAATCCACATTTGAATGCTTCTTTTCCCAGGATAGTGTTTCCTGCAGCACTCTGTCCCACTCCTGTGTTTCCCATCAGCACAATCCTCATTTCACTAGTATTCTCCAGCTTCCTCAACACTGCTGAAGAAGAGAAAATACAGCATTACTTCTGCATTTATTTCACAAATAAACTGTTGTTAATTAACATCAATCTTAATTAATATTATTAATGTATTTTTTTTATAATTTGCTTTAATATATAGCAGGAGACAGTCATCTCTGTTTTATAGTTAAGTATTGTCTTTCATTGCCTAGAGATTGCCACAGTTCAACTTTCCAATATACACCAACATTACAGTTTACATTTACTGTGGTACTCATAGCTAGAACAAATAACTAGCACTGCACAATTATATGTATAGTATATTACTTTACATATAACTAAATTTTTTTTGTCTTAAAAAATTACAATTCATAATAATAAAAAACAAGCATTTAAATAAGTTCCATTTCCCATTTTTTATATCTATTTGATATAAAGTTTGTCGGTTGAAGGCCAAAATGATTTGCTGGTACTTTGTTCATATAGCTAAGGTACTTAATTATCTTTCTGGCCTTGGTCCAGCACACTTGCTTTGGACTGTCTGCAGGTCATGGAGGTCAGTGCTAATGGCATGAGCAGCTGATTGCACCACTCTCTAAATGACCTGTCCATAAAAAAAGGCCGTAATGCATCCTGTCAAGATGTTCTGGATGATGCAGATAAAGTGTTTTTGTACAACTGAGGTAGAATATAAAAGAACTGACTTTGAATGAGGTAAACTCATGGAAAACGTAGAAAGGATGACATTGGATGGTCAGGAGTCCCATTTTTAATGTGTAAGAGCATTTGAAAATAGCAATGCATGAGCTGTTTGTCATCAGGCACACTCTGTGGGCTGGTATGTCTTGGTGAAGCTGACAAGGTTGCAAACTCGAATGTTATTAGTGGACCTTACATTGGCCTTAAAATTGTTGGACTTGTTCTAATTAACAAACCAGAATGAACCCACATCGAGGTGTCGTTCTTGCCCACATGAAGAAGCCGGGGTTAAGACTGAACAGCAAAAAAAGTGTGCATTCTCCATCACAGAGAACTACAGATTTAGGTGTAGTATGGGATGCGACCCTTATGCGGGCGCAGTTGTCCCCTGCTCATGTCAAATCGATCCTCATGGCTATCAAGAGAGTGAGAGAAGGCCAGTCACTCACTGTGAGTTTGATGGCAGCAGCATCCAATGTGGTCCCACTTGGCCTCCTGCACATGAGACCCCTCCAGTGGTGGCTCAGTGCCTGAGGGTTCCCTTGGAGAGGAAATCCACTTTGTAGGATCAAGGTCACACAGCGAGCCCTATGTGCCTTAGTTGTGTGTAGAGATCCCGGGTTCCTGTCTCTGGGCCCTGTGCTGGGAGTTCCTGGTGTAATACTCGAGACCGAGACTTGGGGAATGGCGACTCCACCCAGATGTGGTGTAGCAAATCTGGGGGAGATTTTACAGAGCACAGGTATGCAACTCAAGAGACATTGCACTGTGTCCTGTACGCCTTGTACAGACCTGGTAGCCCTTCTCGAACACCCTTCCTGGGAGATTCCTCTCAGGAGTAAATTTTGTTATCATTTGCTATAAAACAAAAATCATAATTATACCCAGAACTTTCTCTGATTTCAATTGCTCTACAGATAATCATGTGTATATATATATATATATATAAAAATAAGAAATGGATTGCCAGATGCGGGCAAAACCGTGCGCAATACCAAAGGCATATCGGGAGTCTGTGTAGATGGTGACATCTTTTCCTATGGAAAGGACACATGCACAAGTCAAACGAGTTCAGCGGCCTGTGCAGAAGAAAAAGGCGAAGAGTAAGCTTCAACAGTGACATCAGGTAAGAAACAGACAGAGTAACCACACAGAAATTCACTGTCATACGGCTTTGAACAAGAGCCGTTCACACTCGTGTCTAAAGGAGTGGAAGACAAATCTGGGCGTATACTAGTAGAGCAGGGGTGGCCAACCAGTCAGAGACCGAGAGCCACATTTTTGACTGTGTTACCGCAAAGAGCCACATCATACACATGGGCACACATGAACATTACCCATCCCTTCCTCTTACACTTACACACACACACACAAACTCTGTTTAACCAAGTCTACAAACAAAAATATAATAATTTACAATAGCGTTTTTCTTTTACTATGCATGTTACTTAGTGGGACTTTTGGCAATCCTTGCCTTGAACAATCCCCTTCAAATCTGCCTAGTATTCCGTTGTTGCCACTCGAAGCAATTCTTTCACATGGGTGTCAGTCAGAACAGATCAATGCTTTAATTTCACGTGTTTCAGGGTAGAAAACAAGGACTTTGTGTTTTGTTTTTTGTTTTTTTATGTGCGTGTTCACTTCGCTTGAGTTCAATACGGTATTTTCATCAAATGCGCATGTGTGAGATGAATATACCGCAGGGGTGGGCAATTAATTTTTACAAGGGGCCACATGAGAAACCTGAATTGTGTCAGAGGGCCACACCAACGATAACATTTTAGGGATGCACCGAAATGAAAATTTAATTCAAAAGTGAATGAAATCCATAATTTTTTTATGTTATGCCTTTTGCCTTGGCACCATCACTGGAAAACTTTCTTGCCTTTTCAAAAACATCCTCTACAGACGGAGTGCGCATGCTCGGATTGACTTTACTTTTCTGCGCCGCTTTCTTCTCATATTTAGAATGGCAATCGTGATGTTTGGATTTCAGGTGATACATTAAACCCGACTTGGAGAAACTCTTTGCAGATACACCCCCTCTTGAAATTTCAGCATTGCATGTTTTGCACATCGCTATCCGCACACCGCAAACATGTTGCTCTTATCCAGATAACCGTGTGCTGCTGCGCTTTTTTATTGCGTCATTACAATTGTGTTTCTGCCATGTTGTTTCGGTGATTTAGGTATTTCCGAAAATTCTCGGTGCATCGCTGTAATTTATGATTGGCCTCATGCCAAGGTCTGATATACCGCAAAATTTCCCAGTAGCTGCAAGCTCATTTCAGTCTTAAAAATACCGTATTGAACTTAAGCAAAGTGAACACGCACATTAAAAATCAAACACACAAAAATCGATATGAACGTGAGAGCCGCATGAAACCAGCCAAAGAGCCGCATGCGGCTCGCGAGCCGCGGGTTGGCCCCCCCTGTAGTAGAGTAAACGACCTTGGAGCAGCAATCATGTGTGGTGTCGTGCAGTGTGTCATCTTGTGCATTAATCAAACGAGCATGGGCATGACCTAAAGTGTCGAAAGAGGAGGTGGCCTGATTTCCAGATTACTGGTTGAGCAAAGGATAGTTTTATAGCCGGATCTTCTCTGTGCTGTCATGTGTTGTGTGTGTAAGTTCTAAAGGACCTGTTTCACCTGATGTGGAGAATGCAAGATCATAGGATGAGACAACACTAGTTTTTCAGCGTCTTGAACCATCACAGCACAGGCAGCCACCGCACGAAGACACGCAGGTAAACCCTGAGCCACGGGGTCAAGTGTTTTGGACAGGAACGCACATGGTCTCATGCCCCCCCCCATGCTCCTGTGCCAAGACAGCAGAGGCAGTTTCGTCCTGTTCACATGCATAAAGGTGAAAAACCTATGATATTTTGGAAGTCCGAGAGCAGGAGCCGAACACAGAGCTGACAGCAAAGCCTCACACGCCTTATTCATCTCAGGTGTCCACGTTAGCGGGTGCTGCAAAGGATCGTTGTGTGAGATCGCAGAGCGGAGACGTTTGTCGTGAAAAGAGCAGTCAGGTATCCATGGACGGCAGTAATTAATCAGTCCCAGGAAAGCCATGAGAGCATGCTTTGTGGAGGGACGCCTTGTGTTAAGAACGACCTGAATACGATCTTTAGAGAGCTGTTTGCTGCCTTGAGAGAGTTCAAACCTTGGGTATTTCACAGTGGTTCTACAAAACTGGAGTTTGGTTTTGGATACCTTGAATCCTTTTCTGGCCTAATGACGCAGGAGGCACAGGGAGGCTTGTTCACAGAGGTCCTCGGAGACTGCGGAGATCAGGAGATCATCTGCATACTGTAAGACAACAGAGTCAGAGGGGAATGCAAGATCACAGAGTGCGTCCCTTACCACAGCGGAAAAGACTGCTGGGGAGTTAATGAATCCCTTTGGCAGACGTGTCCAAGTATATTGGCGCCCCCTGTGCGTGAAGGTGAAAAGAGGCTGCGTCTGCTTTTCTACAGGAATGCTGAAAAAGGCAGAACACAAGTCAATCACAGAAAAGTGTGTATGATTGCATGGAATTGAAGGGATAATAGAGGCCACATTGGGCACAATAGGTGCAACAGGAACCACAACATAATTAATTTTTCTCAAATCCTGAGTGAAGCACCAAGTGCCGTCCAGCTTAGGAACCGGATTAACGATGTGTTGTTAAGAGAGGATACTGTTTGAAAAACACAGGATGTAAATGTTTTTAGTTTAACTTCATAAGGAGGACAATGAACCAAGCCCACATCGTCCTTATGCTCCGCCCAGAGGAGAGATGGCAATTCTGCCAGTGAAGAAGGGAGTGGTAATTTCTGTGTGGTAGAGATAAAACAGTCATTAATGTTCATGTTAGAAAGATATGACAGAGGAGCAGAGTCAGGAACTGAAACCGTGAGTTTAGAGCCGGAGAAGGCGAGAGAAATGTGCAGCCTGCTCATGAGATCTCGGCCCAAGAGATTAAACGGACAATCAGGCATGAAAAAAAAAAAATTTGTGTTGGAAGGACAGGTTACTACGTTTGGTGAGCTGATAATTCAGGACTTTCTGTACCTCCGAATGACAGTTATGCATAAAAGTCGTGAGGAATAGAGGGTTACTTTCTGTGTCTTCTAACTCCATCGCTCCCAATAAAGTCCAAGTCTCCTTAAATCGGGTCAAATATTTGAAAGTAGTTTCACCCTTCTCCTGTTTACAGTTAGTTACTTGAGAGAGATCTCTATTGGCCTGCTGGCGCTGGAGTAGGAATTTGGTCAACTCCTTTTTTAACGCAGAGAGAGCATCTCGCTCAGCCCAGTAATAATAATAGAAGGTGGTTTTGCTCTTACTTTTTTTTGACCCTTCCCCCTCGTCTTCCACCTCCGTTTTTGTTTCCATTTTAATCTCATCATTCCTAGGGTGTAAACTGGGCACCGTGTCAATAAGCGTTTCTTTGTCGTAACTGTCCCCTAGTACTGCATGAAGGATAAACCTATAGTCTGCGCCTGTCAACTGATTATGGTGGGTGGAGCTCATTAGCATGTCAATGAAATGCAGAGGTTTAGATGGGGACGGAAGAACCCTGATAATGTCTCTAAGTTCCCCGATCGATGGCGGATGTAATTTGAGGTCACGGGCAGATTTTGACCCTACGCATACCGCATTAGTGTGGGTTTTGTGCCAGGGAGGAGGATCGATCTCTCGGACCGAAGGAGACACAAACCCGCTATCCCGATAGGGTGGGGGTGGAGCATTTGGCGATAAAGATGGATTTGGCTTGGCTTCGATTCTGGGCAGAGACTTAAGTTCTCTTTTTGAGTTCGGTATAGAGTGATATTCATTCCAGATTGGTTTCATTTCTACCCATTTTTGATAACTATCACCCATGTAAGAATAACCCCAGTTAGGATCACAAAACCTTCATAAATTTGGGAATGTGCAGATTTCAGGTATTCAGACTTAAAGTTACCACCACGAGGATAAGTCAGAAATTGAGGTTGTGGTTCAGTCCACCCTGCTAAATTGTCTAGCCAGGGGGTAGTATAAAACGTGAGACCACAACGATTCATCCAGTCCCGAGGGGCTTCCTCAGGATCTGGTTTAGGATATTTCGTTCCAGAATTACCCATGATCCAATACAGGTACAACTGTCTGACAATGTTATATACAAAGTTTGGAAGCCAGAGATCGAGATAGATAAGGCGGTTTAATAAAATCTTCGATGTCTCAAGTTACTGTGACTGCAGAGACGGTTCAGCGCGCGCTACACGATGGTACAACGTCGACAACAAGTTCGCTTACGAATACAAGGTGCGTGCCTACACATTGAACAGTATGACAAGATACCAAATCAGCACAACACTGATATCAGCATACGAAGTAAGTGCCTACACATTGAACAGTATGACAAGATACCAAATCAGCACTTACCCGAACACTGATATCCCGGACGAGCCCCCAAGAACTGTAACAAATGTTTTATCCTCTGCCACTTGGGCAGGATTGCCTTCTGTCCCCTGGACAGGATACCCCTGAATTCAGCATTTCCTCTCGATCTCTACTCTCCTACGTATACGGGGAAGTCTCAGTGAAGCACACGAGTCAGCTTTCAGAGAGAAGTTCCAAAGTTTATTGTCTTACACATGAAGATATACTTCCAAAGTGAAGGAGAGAAAGGGGGTGGGCTGCCAGGTGTGTGTGTGTGTGTGTGTGTGTGTGTGTTTGTGTGTGTGTGTGAACAGAAGAGAAAGTTAGGAGAGACAACTCCACAAGGTCATTTTGAGCCTGCAAAAGATAAGCCTAAAACAGAAACACAGGAACCACTTTGTGTGTACGAGCAAAGTAACACATGCCACAAAAAAGGAGAGTTCAGGGTATGGTCAACAGAAACATACAAAAAGGTTATTCTAGAAGCATACATCAAAATTACTATAACTACTAATGGCAACAAGAAACATATTACCATACTGTGAGAACATAAAAACGGTTAACGATAATAACTCCACATCTGGTCATGTTATTCGTTTAGCAGAAGCAACAAAACGTGGATTAGCCATAACAAAAGGCAACAGTTTGGCTTTTCTCACAGCGTAAGCATATAAAGAGAGGATATAGACAAAAACTGAGTGTTCTGGGTCAACCTAATCTAGGACTAGTGATCAAGGATATCTTACAGGAACCTTCCGTGCCATGCATGATTTCAAACCATGACGTCTTAGTGTTTTACCAACAGTAACCTTGGAAACGGTGGTCCCAGCTTTTTTCAGGTCAATGACCAGCTCCTCCCGTGTAGTTCTGGGCTGATTTCTCACCTTCCTTAGGATCATTGAGATCCCACGAGGTGAGATCTTGCATGGAGCCCCAGTCCGAGGGAGATTGACAGTCATGTTTAGCTTCTTCCATTTTCTAATGATTGCTCTAACAGTGGACCTTTTTTCACCAAGCTGCTTGGCAATTTCCCCGTAGCCCTTTCCAGCCTTGTGGAGGTGTACAACTTTGTCTCTAGTGTCTTTGGACAGCTCTTTGGTCTTGGCCATGTTAGTAGTTGGATTCTTACTGATTGTATGGGGTGGACAGGTGTCTTTATGCAGCTAACGACCTCAAACAGGTGCATCTAATTTAGGATAATAAATGTAGTGGAGGTGGACATTTTAAAGGCAGAGTAACAGGTCTTTGAGAGTCAGAATTCTAGCTGATAGACAGGTGTTCAAATACATTTTGCAGCTGTATCATACAAATAAATAGTTTAAAAATCATATATTGTGATTTCTGTTTTTTTTTTCCAGATTATGTCTCTCACAGTGGACATGCACCTACGATGACAATTTCAGACCCCTCCATGATTTCTAAGTGGGAGAACTTGCAAAATAGCAGGGTGTTCAAATACTTATTTTCCTCTATATATTTACTTAGATAGGTAACATATATATATATATATATATATACACACACACACACACACACACACACATGTTTAGATAGGTAACATATATATATATATATATACACACACACACACACACACACACACACACACACACACACACACACACACACATGTTTATCTGTAGAGCAATTGAAATCAGAGAAAGACCTGGGTAAAATTATTAACTCTAGTTTCTATATTGGTGCTTATGTACATTACTTTTATGTACAGATTTATAATTTGTGCTGGGATTTACACTCATAATTAAGACTGTATGAAATTGAGAAAATTAAGACATTTTCGTTTGGAAATCAATTCAACTATCATTTTTCATAATTTTCACTGTGTAATTTTAGATAAGAATTCAAGGAGGTTGCAAGAAGGGAGAAGGAAGCTACCCCAACCTTCAATTTAAAACCTCTCAATTATATGTGATCCTTTATTAATAAACCCTTTATACGCTAGATGTCCTTGCACTTTAAATAAATCTTGTCCAATCCATGCATCTCACATTTGGCCAATAATCATTATATTATATCAATAATATATTAACTATTATTATTATTATTATTATTACAATCTCCATGGCATCAGTATTCCCTAATGGCTGTAGTCTCTTTCAGCAATACAATGCTCCTTGCCCTTGCAAAAACAAATCCCGAATGGTTTAAGAATAAATGACAAAGTGTTCATGGTAATGACTCATTGAAATGAGGTTGTGTATCTCAGAAATAATTGCAATAAATAAATATTGTACTTTATTTACTTTATTATCATCTCACAGATTAGCATTTGGTATTAAGGTTTCTTATTTTTGACAGGCAGAGATGCTTTGCTCCCTGGTGATGCTCAAAACAAAGAGCTTAGTGTTATCTAGACCAACTGCAGAGTATGTTTCTCTTACTTAATTCTAACAATAAACTGTTTATTAGATTAGATTAGATTAGATTATAAAATTCATGAATTAATAGTTTATTTTGGAGTATCACTGGATGGCTTTTTTAGTTACATTATATGCAGCAGATAAATACTTGGTGTTACATCATTTACATTTGCGGCATTTGGCAGACGCCCTTATCCAGAGCGACTTACAACTGAGCAGGGGAGGGTTTTAGGGCTTTGCTCAAGGGCCCAACAGTGGCAGCTTGGTGGTGGTGGGATTTGAACCTGTGATCTTCTGATCCAAAGCCCAATGCCGTAACCACTGAGCTACCACCTGAGCTACCACTGTGTTACCAGAGACGGTAGTCTCTGCTTTGAAGATCATGCAGATAATATATACTTGAATAGAGTATTTTAAACCTAGAACATGATTTACATATGATTTACTTAGATAGTTAACATCATGTGGAGAGCATTATGAAAACAAGGAAATAAAGATATCTAAACTAAAAATAATTTTTCATACATTTAAATATCACCATTTCTATCTCTTTCACTGTTTAATTTTCAGCTGTTTTTAAAAAATACTTGCGTGCATTAAAAAAATAGCGTTGATTGCAATCATAAGGGATGTACATGAACATTTCAAGCAAACAAGTCTATACTTTCTGCACCTCCAGCCTATTTTGATCAGGGATTAACCATTTGAGCACATTATTTCTGAGTGTGTTAATTTCTCTCCGAAGACAAATGTTATTTGTTAACCCCCATGTGTGCTGCCACTCAGTTTCCTAAACTAAGATTCTTACCTCTTACCTCCTACTATTTTGCTTGCTTGTTTAATCTTAAAATAAACATTAGTTTATAAAATGTAAATAATTACATTTTTTTTTTTTTTTTTTTTTTTTTTTTTAAACCGATGGATGGATATATATATATATATATATATATATATATATATATATATATATATATATATATATATATATATATATATATAACCCAGCCATTAGGGAGGCACAAGCCAGTGCATTCTTAGTGCC
Source organism: Silurus lanzhouensis (assembly GCA_039877035.1). Classification (NCBI taxonomy): domain Eukaryota; kingdom Metazoa; phylum Chordata; class Actinopteri; order Siluriformes; family Siluridae; genus Silurus; species Silurus lanzhouensis. Next base: position 1,219,993 of record JBCEWE010000087.1, read on the forward strand.
GGTCCCAAGCCCGGGTAAATGGGGAGGGTTGCGTTAGGAAGGGCATCCAGCGTAAAACATGTGCCAAATCAAATATGCGGATCACAAATGAGAATTTCATACCGGATCGGTCGAGGCCCGGGTTAACAACGACCGCCACAGGTATCGTTAGCCGACAGGGTACCGGTGGAAATTGGGCTACTGTTGGCCGAAGGAGGAAAAGGAGAGGAGGAAGACGTCTACAGAGACGGCAGGGAAAGGAGCAGTGTAGGAGAGTGGAGGTTAGGGTTGGTACTTTAAATGTTGGTACTATGACGGGTAAAGGGAGAGAAGTAGCTGATATGATGGAGAGGAGAAAGGTAGATATGCTGTGTGTTCAGGAGACCAAGTGGAAAGGGAGTAAGGCCAGGAACATTGGAGGTGGATTTAAACTGTTTTATCATGGTGTGGATGGAAAGAGAAATGGTGTAGGGGTGATTCTGAAGGAAGAGTACAGTAAGAGTGTAGTGGAGGTGAAGAGAGTTTCTGATAGGGTGATGATCGTGAAGGTGGAAGTTGAAGGGATGATGATAAATGTCATCAGTGCCTATGCTCCACAAGTTGGCTGTGAGATGGAGGAGAAGGAAAGATTCTGGAGTGAATTAGATGAAGTGGTAGATGGTGTACCTAGGAAAGAACGGTTGGTGATTGGGGCGGACTTTAATGGGCATGTAGGTGAAGGGAACAGAGGTGACGAGGAGGTGATGGGTAGGTATGGTTTTAAGGAGAGGAATGTGGAAGGGCAGATGGTGGTAGATTTTGCTAAAAGGATGGAAATGGCAGTGGTGAACACTTATTTTAAGAAGAAGGAGGATCATAAGGTGACTTATAAGAGTGGAGAAAGGTGCACACAGGTGGACTATGTGCTATGCAGGAGATGCAACCTGAAGGAGATTGGCGACTGTAAGGTGTTGGCAGGGGACAGTGTAGCTAGACAGCATAGGATGGTGGTCTGTAGGATGGTTTTGGAGGCGAAGAAGAAGAGGAGGAGAGTGAGGACTGAAAGAAGAATAAGATGGTGGAAACTGAAGGAGGAAGAGTGTAGTGTGAGGTTCAGGGAAGAGGTCAGAGAGAGGCTCAGTGGTGTTAAGGAGGTGTTGGATGATTGGGCAAATACTGCAGGAGTGATGAGGGAGGCAGCAAGAAAAGTACTTGGTGTGACATCTGGAAATAGAAAGGAAGACAAGGAGACGTGGTGGTGGAATGAGGAAGTGCAGGAGAGCATAAGGAGAAAGAGGTTGGCAAAACAGAAGTGGGATAGACAGAGTGATGAGAAAAGTAGGCAGGAGTACAAGGAGATGCGGCAGCAGGTTAAGAGGGATGTGGCGAATGCCAAGGAAAAGGCATATGAGGAGCTGTATGAGAGGTTGGACACTAAGGAAGGAGAAAAGGATTTGTACCGATTGGCCAGGCAGAGGGACCGAGCTGGAAAGGATGTACTGCAAGTTAGAGCAGTAAAGGATGGAGAGGGAAATGTGTTGACTAGTGAGGAGAGTGTGTTGAGAAGGTGGAGGGAGTATTTTGAGCAGCTGATGAATGAGGAAAATCAGAGAGAGAGAAGGTTGGATGATGTGGAGTTGGTGAAGCAGGATGTAGATAGGATTAGTAAGGAGGAAGTGAGAGCAGCGATTAAGAGGATGAAGAGTGGAAAGTCGGTTGGACCAGATGACATACCGGTAGAAGCGTGGAGATGTTTAGGAGAGATGGCAGTGGAGTTTTTGACCAGATTGTTTAACAGGATTTTGGAAGGTGAGAAGATGCCTGAGGAATGGAGAAGAAGTGTGCTGGTACCAATCTTTAAGCATAAAGGAGATGTGCAGACCTGCAGTAACTACAGGGGTATTAAGTTGATCAGTCACACCATGAAGTTATGGGAAAGAGTAGTGGAAGCCAGGCTGAGAGAAGAGGTGACCATCTGTGAGCAACAGTATGGTTTCATGCCGAGGAAGAGCACCACAGATGCCTTATTTGCTTTGAGAATGTTGATAGAGAAGTATAGAGAAGGACAGAAGGAATTGCATTGTGTATTTGTGGATTTAGAGAAGGCGTACGACAGGGTGCCAAGAGAGGAGTTGTGGTATTGTATGAGGAAGTCAGGTGTGTCAGAGAAGTATGTGAGGGTGGTGCAGGACATGTATGAGGACAGTGTGACGGCAGTGAAGTGTGCAGTAGGTACGACAGACTGGTTTAGAGTGAAGGTTGGACTGCATCAAGGATCGGCCCTGAGCCCTTTCCTGTTTGCTGTGGTGATGGACAGGTTGACGGACGAGGTCAGACAGGAGTCTTCCTGGACTATGATGTTTGCGGATGATATTGTGATTTGTTGTGAGAGTAGAGAGCAGGTTGAGAAGAGCCTGGAGAGGTGGAGATATGCGCTGGAGAGAAGGGGAATGAAACTCAGTAGGAGTAAGACAGAATACATGTGTGTGAATGAGAGGGAGGGCAGTGGAGTGGTCCGGTTGCAGGGAGAAGAGCTTCAGAAGGTGGAGGAATTCAGGTACCTGGGGTCAACAGTGCAAAGTAATGGAGAGTGTGTTAGAGAAGTGAAGAAAAGAGTGCAGGCAGGGTGGAGTGGGTGGAGAAGAGTGACAGGAGTGATTTGTGATAGTAGGGTATCTGCAAAATTGAAAGGGAAGGTTTATAGGACTGTGGTGAGACCTGCGATGTTGTATGGTTTAGAGACAGTGGCATTGAGTAAAAGACAGGAGGTGGAGCTGGAGGTAGCAGAGCTGAAGATGTTGAGGTTTTCGTTGGGAGTGACGAGGATGGATAAGATTAGAAATGAGTTTATTAGAGGGACAGCGCATGTAGGATGTTTTGGTGACAAGGTGAGGGAGGCGAGATTGAGATGGTTTGGACATGTGCAGAGGAGGGACATGAATTATATTGGTAGAAGAATGCTGAGGATGGAGCCACCAGGTAGGAGGAAAAGAGGAAGGCCAAGAAGGAGGTTCATGGATGTGGTGAGGGAAGACATGCAGGTGGTTGGTGTGGGAGAGGCAGATGTAGAGGACAGGGTGGTATGGAGACGGATGATCCGCTGTGGCGACCCCTAATGGGAGCAGCCGAAAGAAGAAGAAGAAGAAGAAGATATATATATATATATATATATATATATATATATATATATATAGTGGAACCCGGTTATGTCGATGTCCTAGGGGGTCGCCAAAAAGCATCGAGGTAACCGATGATCGAGATAAACGAAAATCAAAATGGCGGCAATATATTAACGTGCTTGAAATTTCTTTATGTACATGATGTGCGTTAATAAATGAGAATGTGCATGCACGTGTTTTTGAAGGGTTTTTTATACAACAGCGTTGCTGCGATTTGTTTGATGAAGGCATGCTATAAAAATATATACAGTACATGTTTATCTGTCAGGAATCCACCTGCCACGCCCCCTTCAGCCCCCTTCAGCGTGTCAGGTGTTTTCTCGGCTGCTTTTTTTTTTTTAAGCTCCGCTTCAATCGCGCACATATGGTGCTCGTTTATCATCATCACCAGCTCCTATTTAAACTTCCACACTCTCACTGTCCGTTATTGTTGGTATATGTTGGTTCACGGCGATCGTTGTTATCGCGCATGCGTATCCCGGTACGTGTCTTCCCACCGGCACTCTCTCAACGGCTGCTCTTTTCTTCCCAAAGCGCATCACAGATTCCCTATATCTATATATATATTTATATATATATAAATATATATAAATATATATATTTATAAATATATAGATATATATAAATATATATATATATATATATATATATATATATATATATATATATATTTATTTATTTATTTATTTATTTATTTATTTAGAGAGAGAGATAGAGAGAGAGAGAGAGAGAGAGAGAGAGAGATATCTTTTTTTTTTCAAGTAAAATGGATCTTCAGCAGAGAATGGACTTGCCTGTCATTAAATGGTAGAATCAATCCAGTGTTTACTTATTTCATTTTATCCCTTTCAATGATTCTAAGAATTATTTCAAGGACCTCAATACAGTTATATCTGAATTAATATTTTATAAGAAAACCTCAAGGGTTAATCTAGTTACACATTCGGCCCCATATGCTAAAGGTCAGCTGAATCTCCCAAATTTCAGAAGTTTTAAAAATCGCAACTGGACACAGACCTTGCATCTTACCTTGAACTTCTGACCAAATTTTCTTCGGATGTGACTTCTGCAAAAACTGCCTCCTACAAGGAAAAGCTTGAGGCCTCTGCACAAGATCCTCCTAAGCTCCACAACAACTTCACTACTCAACCCCCTGACCCACATGCTTCATCCTCCCTGACTGATGAAGACTTTGCCTCCTTTTATAATAAGAAAATTTATTCCAGATCTTTGATTCGTCCCCAACAATGCCTACACTACACAGCCAGGAATCCCCTACTCCGTCACTGTCAAATTTCTTAACCATAGCAGAAGAAGAGATACTGCAAGTCATTCAATCTTGCAATCCCACCAACTGCCTTCTGGATTCTGAACTACAGTTCAGACTATATTACAAGACCTCCTGCCATTCTTCTCCATGATCATCAACAGGTCCTTAGCATCTGGCCATGTGAGACGCAACCTGCTTTGGATCCATCGGATATCAATAATTACAGACCGGTATCACTTCTCTCCTTTCTTTCTAAAACTGTCTGTTTATCGCTCACAGAAGATGATCCAAACCAATCTGGCTTTAAAGTGGCACATTCCAGAGAGACGGCCCTTTTGGCTGCCACTGAGAAACTACGTGCTGCTCGTTTAGCCAAGCTGTCATCTGTACTTATCTTCCTAGGCCTTTCAACAGCATTCGAAACAGTCAACCATAATACTCTCTTGTCTACACTCAGGAGACTCATTATCTGTGGAGCAGCATGGGAATGGTTTGTTTCCTACCCAGAAGATCGCTCATACCAGGTAACATGGAGAGGGCCCACATCTGGCCCACGCAGACTCTCCACTGGTGTTGCACAAGGCTCAGTACTTGGTCCCCCCCTTTTCTCCCTCTATACCCACTCTCGGTGAAGTCATATCCTCACATGGGTTTTCTTGCCACTGCTATGCTGATGAAACTCAACTCAACTCTCCTTTACTCCCTCAGATACCACAGCTTCCGTTTGGATCTCAGCATGCTTGGCAGACATATCTTCATGCTCATCAACAAAAACTCAACCCCAGCAAAACCGAACTGCTGGTCATCCCAGGAAATTCATCTCCAGGTCAGGATCTCAATATAACTCTTCATAACTCTCTGCTCGCCCTTTCAGCAACTGCTCACAACCTTAGGGTAACTATGGACAATCTCCTCACATGTTGCTAATGTGACTTGTTCTTGTTGGTTCCTTCTCTACGACGTCTAAATGAATAAGACTCCAAGGCTCTTGTTATTTCGAGACTGGACTACTGCAACTCTCTGCTGGCAGGTCTACCTCTGAATGCTATTCATCCAAAATACAGCTGAACTTGTGTTCAACCTGCCCAAGTTCTACCACCCCACCCTACTGCTTAAACACATTGTTACTTGTAAACACACCTCTTGATAGTAATCCCAAAATCCTATTGCTGACAGAATTCTGCAATGCTGGATTATCAAAGGAATCAAAAATGGCCGGTGACCTTTATGTTAATGATGTATTTGCTAGCTTCCTTCAATTATCCGAATTATTTGGCTTGCCTAGGCATAACTATTTTAAGTACTTACAAAGAAGAGATTGGATTAGAAGTCAATCAATTGGATCATTCCCAAATGATCTGAGAAGTACCCTCTAAGAATTAAAAGCTTTATACTAGATATACTTCTGCAAAAGTCCTAACATCTTCCATATACAGCATTCTTATTAAAAATCTCCCAGCCTACTATAAATTTCCAATGAAAGAAAAATGAGAATTAGATTTGGAATGTTCTTATGATGATAGTTAATGGGGTAATCTTCTAGAACATTTACAAACTGTACTGTATCCACTAAACTTACCGGCTATGTGTCAAAGATGTAAAATGTCTCTTAAAAGCTTTTTGAAAGCATGTAATAGCAATAATTTCTGAAATATCAAGTAATCATATTGATTCGGATTCTAAAGTTTGGATAATTGGTGATGTTAGCTAATTTCACCTAACTTATCATGAAAAGTATTTTAATTTGAATGCAGGAACTGCAGTGCAAAAAAAAAATAAATAAATAAAAAAAATATATGTATACACCTGTAAATAGGCAACCTTCTCAGAAAGATATATGGATTAATGAGCTAGTGTCCTATAGTATTCCTGAAAAAAATATTGTATTTTAGTAGGCAAAAACCCACAAAGTTTGACTATTTGGACCACTTTTCTTAATGTTTTACCATTGTTAGACCCTATTGACTGACAATTCACATATTTACCTTTTATTTTAGTTATTACTTTTCTTCAAGAATCAAGATTGACTGACAATTCACATGTTTACTTTTTATAATTGTTTTTTTTCTTTTCTGTTTTTACAGGAAGTTACATTTACTTACATTTAACATAATCAATGATCTTTGTGTTTTTACTTTGTTAACAAGTTTTAAAGATATTACAAACATATTGTGTGTTAATTTTTACAATGGATAAAAAAGGAATGTGTTGATACATTTAATGTATTTGTATATTTCACACCTGTATATTCTTAAAACACATTATAAAATCGTTTTAAAAACATGCTTAACTGCTGTGCTACAACCTGTTTTGGGATCTGAAAAGCCAGTGCATGTCTGTTTCTTGCCGAATAGTGTTCAGGACATTGACATAATCTCAAAAGTCTAGTATGAAAACTATGTTAATCAGGTATTTTATTACCATTTAGTAACCACTACATTTTATTATAGCATTTCTTTTGGTAAAGTCACAAACCCACATGATTAATGGCCACAGAGAATTATGGCAAAGTGTAATATCTAGAAGATTATTATGGTTTATGGCTAGTGATGGGTTGTACATAAGTGATTCATTAATTTTGAACGAGTCTTCAATGTGACTCAAAAGAACGAGTGGTCTCAAAAAGTGATTTGTTTAAAGCATCACAACATCTTTGTAGGTTATGTACAGGAAACAGAATTGGACTCTTTTTGTCCAAGTTGTTCATTCTTTTATCATGTGACTCCCACTGATGCTATGCTGTGCATTACACAGGAAAAGAATTGAGTAGGTCATCTCATGAGTACTCTGGTTCAAGTCGTTCGTTCTTTTATCACATGATTCCCATATATGCTATGCAGTTATATATACATATAAATGATTGGAACTATAGTTAAAGAACATGTATGTACAAGTGTTGGGGGATTTGCTTAATAAAAATGTAACATTTTATATTATTTCTGATCAAAAAGACGAAATGAACTAAATGACTCACAAAGGTATTAATTCATTTTAAAGAATAGGACCAAGTCACTAAAATGATCCGATCTTTCCATCACTTTATATGACACAAATGTGATCTGTGTTACATAAACCTTGAAGGTATATTAAAAACACGGCATTCAAATGAAGCATTTTAATTAATTTAATTTAATTAATTTAATTGTTTAATTCTTGTTTAATTCTTCTACTTCTTATTTACATACAGCTACAGAGATTATTCAATGACATTATTTTTGTTAGAGAAAGAGAGAGAGAGAGAGAGAGAGAGAGAGAGAGAGAGAGAGAGAGAGAGAGAGAAAATACATTTGTATAATTGTCCATATTATGCCAAAGGCTGCACATGTAAAAGTAGATTAATATTAAGCATTAATATTGATAGTTTTGATAATGATAATAAAGTTAGCAAAACAGAATTAATGTAACAGCCCTACTAAATAGTTACACATATGAATGGAGATTACAATTTTTTTGCATTGTCTAATCTCTTTGTAATGAAATTCTCAAGAAGTGTCCAGAGAACCTGTGTGATTATGGCAATATATTTATTACTCTTTTCTGCCTGCTCTCTGGCTTGTCTCTCCTGCTTCTCCTGGAGCTCAATATATGCTTCAGACAGAGCTTCCAGCTTCAGAGCCTCAAACTGCCTACATCTCTGCTCTTCATTTTCTTTTAGAATTCGCTGTTTCTCTTCTTCAATCGCTTGTTCTGCCTTCAGCAGCATTTCATTGGTATAATATTTTCCTCCATTTTCTGACACCATGTTGTCAATTGTTTCTAGTAGTTGAACAACTTGTGTTTGATCCCTCACCTCATTAAAAATCTGGTATCTCTGGCCACACATTCTGAAGAATTCTGCGAGATTTGAGTTTTGACTAACAAAATCTTTCATGTTTCTTTTACCAAGTTTGTCTCCATATGTGAACAGGATTATGGTGTGCTTGATGGCATCTTCCCCAAATATATTCAGAAAGATCTCCACTGTCTTCTTGTCTTCCTGAGTGAATCTACTTGGGTGAACCACAAACAGGAAGACATGTGGGCCAGGAGCAGAGAGAGGTATACAGAACTTAATCCTATTGACCGTCTCCTCTAGAGTAAAACTTAGATCAAACAGCCCTGGTGTATCAATCACTGCGATTTTCCTTCCATTTACTTGTCTGATGTTCTTACAGCATTCTTTGGTCACAGATGCTGCTGATATGTCATATTTAAAGGCCTCTTCAGCCAGAATGTTGTTTCCAGCTGAACTTTTCCCAACACCAGTTTTCCCCAAAAGAACAATCCGAAGATCTTCATGGGATTTGTGTTGCTCATGCACTGTTTAAAAAAAAAAAAGAGACGCTAGTGTTATTGCTCACAGGAAAATAGAACGCAAGTAAATTTTTCATGCATGTTGTGGTTTTGACAATTTGAGATATGAACAATTACAAAAACACACTTTAAAGTGGAACATATTTTATTTTTTCATATGAATCCTTTGTACAACAATCATTAAAGGTTCATTACAATCATATTTTATGCCACTGGTTTTGAAATAGACATTCAAATATAGAAAAGACATCTAAAAATTAAATAAACAACAGAATTCAATCATCTTATAGTAAACAATCGAAACGAAAGCAGAACACACAGATTTAAAAGTATACTAGCATTTCAAAGCTTATAAATCAATATATAAATCAATGAGGTTATAATAAAGAGTTGCTAAAAAGAAAATGTGGGTAATAATTTTTGACCCACCATCAATTACTGATTATCTTCTTATCTTTTTGAGATTCCTTATCAGTATACCGCATAAGTTATTTACATAATTTTCTAAGGATCCACCAGCCTGTCCCTAACCCGATACTTATAGGAATCAGCCCTTTCCAGTTGAAATGCAATCCATGTAGCATTTGCCAAAATTGTGCACTTGTTGTCGAAATATCTTCAGGTTGGTCAGGAATTGACTCTGTGACCTTTTTAAGGACAACTTTCTCTTCTGACAATGACTGTAATAGTGGCTCTTCTGGGATAACATTCTCTACTGAGGCTAACTGTGATAGTGACTCTGCTGGTACTTGCCATTTAGCATACATCATTTTATATGCTAATAATGCTACAATTGGCAGCATAATACAGAGGATTGTTGTTGTCTGTGGATATTGCACATGTTTTGCACTCTTTACATAAAATGGCTGTTTTTTCCTTCTCTTGATCATGTTGTCTATTTTCTTCAATAAATCACTGACCTGAGTTTTATTTTCTGTTTCAGCATTATTGAACACATGGTACTGTCCTGAACATTTCCCAATCAGTTTCAACAAGTTCTTGTCTTCTTTCACAAACTGATCTATTGTTTTGTTCTTCAGTTTATCCCCATAAGTAAAAAGCACCATGCAGTAGGGATTCATATTTGAGCCCCACATTTTAACCAGCTCATCCATGACTTTCCTCTCTTGCTCTGTGAAGCGTCCCAGCTGAATAATGATGAGAAAGGCATGGGGTCCTGGATGGCAGAGAGTCACAGCTTTGTCTATCTCCTGCTTCATCTCTGTATCAGAGAGTCTGCTGTTAAAGAGACCTGGAGTGTCCACCACCGACACATGTCTCCCACATACCAGACCCTCCCTGTATTCAGTTTGCAGTGTCAGAGCACTGGAGCTGATGTCTGACTGAAACACTTCACTGCCCAGGATGGTGTTTCCTGCTGTACTCTTCCCCACACCCTGAAGCCCGACCAGCACCAGCCGCAGATGCTCCTTGGCTCCTAAAAAAAATGGCCTTTAAATACTCAAAGATTTTTTTTTTAAATAGGGCACATCATATAAATTTAAACTACAAACTACTGGCACTTCAAAAAATTGTGTTCAATCCATAAAAGGAAAAACACACTGCATTGTTTCACTTTATGTAATGATTTATTGCGTTTGAAAACAAATATAACAAAGAGAAATTACTGTACATCATTGTCTATTACATTTTAATTGTGATTTGGTGTAGGGCTGTTTGCAGGTGAAAAATTTAACATATCTAAGTTTGAGATCTTTTATGGCATTTATTATAAATTTTAACCCATAATTTTATCTAAACATTTTAGATATTTAAATGGTTAAATCAATCAAAACAAAAGCCACCGTAACCTCAAAAAACATTTGTTTTACTATAAATGATGGTTTATTTATAGAAACTGAAAACCTGCACATAGATATCCTTTCGGAACAAAAAAACCCTTGTCAAGTCTACTTCATTTTAGAATTGATTAATAATAAATCATTGTATCATGCAATATCCTCGGAGTGCTGCAGCAGCAGTAAGACCTACAACTGCAGTAGCTACCCCAACACCAATGCTGTTTTTCATGTAGTTAATGTTACTTTCTGCTTGCTTCCTTGCCTGCTCAGCAATCATTTGAGTTTCTCTTTGTATTCTCAACTGTTCCTCTTGAATCGCCCTTTCAGCCATTTGCAGCATTTCATTTGTGTAGTGACTTCCACCATTTTTTGTACTCAGCTGTTCTAACTGTTCAAGCAGCATACTAACCTGCATAGGGTCATTTACTTCATTGTTGAATACATAATACCGTCCACTAGTGGTTTGTATAAAATTCATCAGCTGAGAATTTTCTCTAACATATTCATGAATTGTCTTTTTGCTTTTTGCCAGCCTGTCTCCATGTGTGAAGAGAACCATAATGTACTGTGAGGAGGCTTCACCAAAGAGTTCCTTGATTATCTCCATTGTCTCTTTCTCTTCTGGTGTAACTCTTCCGAGCTGGAAAACCGCCAAAAACACATGAGGTCCCGGTGCACACAGGATTATGCATGTTTTGATCCTTTCTACAATTGTCTCATTTGAAATATCGGTGTCAAAAAGCCCTGGAGTATCTATTACAGCAATCTTTCTGCCATTTTTTTCCCCTTTAACTTTTTTACAGTCTGAGGTCAAAGATGAGCTAGACAAATCAGATATGAATGCTTTTATTCCCAGGATAGTGTTTCCTACAGCACTCTTCCCAACTCCAGTCTTTCCCACCAGCACAATCCTCAGTTCTTTGGTATTGTCCTGCTCCCCCTGCACTGTTAAAGGACAAGTACACCATTACTCCTATATTTATTTTACATGCATTGCACATAAGGCATGACAATGCCCTTTAACCTTTTTCTTTTTGCATAAGAATTTATTTTGTATATTACCTTTTTAAAATTTAATATACAGTGTATTTTAACTACCGTACATTTCTATGTCTGTTGTAATTATCAGGGGCTATTACATATCCTAGAAATGAAGTCAAAGGTCTTAAGTAAATCCACTCACCAGAAAAGCAAGATCAATGTTATAATGCCTTTAAATGCTATAATAGTTCCCTTTCAGGAACTCGAGATGTGTCAGAATGCTTTGGGAATGCGACTGCGTCGTTCATGCTCTGAATAATGAGTGTAATCAGTCAAAATTGAAGGCAGGCTGTCACCGGTGGGGTGACGTCACTAACAGGAAGTATAAAACAGCCTTTTTGTGGCTTGTGGGATTGGATCACGCTATTTCTCGAGGGAGCCGATTGCCAGCACTGCGCTCGCGCGCCCATGCAATCGCGCCGCTCCCGGCAGGCACTCTACGAGAAGGGAGTTCACTTTACCTTGCGGAAGGTTTGGAGACAGGCTTGCCCCTTTCTCCTGCCTACTCTGCCAGGTCCAGCTGTTGTTTGCAGGCTTCAGAAGCATGCCTTTCAGTGGTTTCCTTCCCACAGGACAAGTCATATGTACATATGTACTATTCACAAATTATAAAATAGTTACACTTGGGTGGAGTTTTGCAAAACAGAGGCAAGTCTCAGTTACGTGTCTTTTTTTTTTTTTTTTTTTTTTTTTTTTTACCTTGGTTTCAATTTAAATCTTTATCTTGAACAATTTCAGCTCAAGAGAAAAAGCAGTCAGGCCTCTTTTTGAGTTATATAATCGTGGCACAGTTAAAATTTATGTTATGGGTTATAATTATACACTTGCGCTTTGAAGTCAATATAATTAACACAAGAAATGTATTATTTTGTAAAATTATTATTTTTGAATCCAAAAGTTAAATTCAAAAATATTGCTTTTAAAATAATTTAACATATGACTTTTAATTCTAGCACATTTTTGACTAAATAATTTTTAATAAAATACATTGTAACATGACAAATGTAACATTTTCAGATTTTATGGTGCATAAATCCGTATCTCATGGCTTTATCATTTGATTATATGTGCAAAATTAACTCAGCATCTAATACAAAAATAAAATAGTAAATAATAGGATGCATTTGAGAAAGCCAGAGCTAGTATATAACCTTTTGTATCTGCATTAAAGTAGACCTCAGCAGATCTCTTTTGATCTCAAGCCCATACTATTTTTTTGCATTTTGCAATATATGCCATATTTAAAATTTAAAAGTGAATTTACAGTGATTAATGTGATTAATGTGAACTTTTCATGCACAGTCTAGCTAGATGTTTATTTCCTTGTTTTACATCTTTTCAGTCATATATTCTTTTTAATAAATTAGTCTTTATATTTTAGATTGGTTTTGCATCCTATTACACTTCAAAGGAAAATAAATAAAACAAAAAATGTAAAGCTGTATAGTTATAACTAGCACAAATTAGAATACACTATACAAATACACAGTAATATTTACAATCATTGATAATGTTTGTTAAAATAGATTAAATGTCATGTCTTATTAGTTTTGTATTTAATGTATTTGGATTTTTCTTAGACCTTTTCTGAGAATATGCTGTACCAAGGTAATATAGCATTGACTTAGAGTTTAAAATCCATTTTAACCTATTTAAAACAAAAGCATTTTTTAGACTAAATAACTTTCTGGTAAAAGGTTTAATTCGACTCACCTGCCTCAGTTTCCATTGCACTCAATTTAATGGGGAGATAAAATGCTTCTCTGTGCTGTAGTGTTTTGTTGTGAAGTTGTATGGGGTATTTATTTGCTGTTACTTTAGCAGCTAGTGTTAATATACTCAAAGTGTTAGAGACTCAAAGCACTTTTGTACGTCACTCTGGATAAGGGCATCTGCTAAATGTCGCAAATGTAAATGTAAATGTAAATGTATACTCAGATCATGACACACCCTCATTTGTTCTAAAACACAAAAGTGTTTCTAAATCATCTATGCTGTGCATGTTTATTTTGGGGGGATTTTTTGAGACTTAGCCCCCCTTATAGTTTACAAAATAAATTAACCTGGTTCTGTTTGTACAGCCAAACTTGAATTAAAGATAACATTAATTAAGTAAGAATAACTTTAATTATGGACATAGTTGAGGTGTGCCATATGACCTTTTACCTAGGATTTCTAGGTTGTTTTTAAAATCTATTTAAATTCTTTTTTTTTTAAATAAACAGAACAGGCAATTCCTCAAGGCAATTTTATTGATCTATATCTAATATCTTATTATTAGATAATACAGATAAGGATAAGCAGATCATAAAGACTTTGTGTCTACAATAATTATTTTTTAAAATTTCCTTTGTATTGCCATTTTATATTTTAAGAAAATGAAAATTTACATACATTTTATACAATTGTGTATTCAAATGGTCCCCTGGTGGTCTAGTGGTTAAGATGCAGCGCTCTCACCGCTGCGACCCGGGTTCGATTCCTGGTCAGGGAACCATCCCCAGCCACTCTCAGTGCCGGTCCCAAGCCCGGGTTGCGTTAGGAAGGGCATCCAGCGTAAAAACATGTGCCAAATCAAACGTGCGGAGGATCCGCTGTGGCGACCCCTAACGGGAGAAGCCGAAAGAAAGTTTAGTTTTTATACAATTGTGTATTCACAAATGTAGTTGATTACACAGCTATAAAATAAAAAATAACACAACTTTATATCATATAAAGAAATCATATAAATCCATAAATCCCACCAGCCTTTTTAACTAACTCATTAATACAAACCTCCTTCCACTGCCATTAAACATGTTTGTTGGTGTACAAATTTCTTTTTTAACAGTGGAAATGGTGTTAGTATTCTTAGACCTAACTTACAACATTTAGACTAATATGAGATTTTAATTTTAAGGCAATTAAACAGTAAGTTGCTCTGAAATAATAATGTCTATTTAAATGTTTTGCTAATTACTGCAGTTTAACTTTAGACTTCCCAACAGGTGATTTTCTGGTCATTTCCAGGTCATCCACTGCCATTGAAAGCATCTGTTACTAAAATATACTTATGGGTCTTGTGTGTGTTCAAAATTAATTCTTAAAAAGCAATTTTCAAAAAATGGCCTAGAAATCCTATATACACAAACCAGATGGCAACCAGGTGCCAACTATGGCAAACCAAAAAATAAATATCTTTGTTCATAATATCTGTCAGTCCAGTTTGGCTCCACAAACAGGTTGGTGTTCTTTTGTATGATTTTAAGGAGTTTCATAGATCCACTATAGCACTAGAAATACTGACTTTTTTATTTTCTGTTTATTTCTGTTGGGTGCAGGGATCACTAGTTTTACTAGCCCTGCGCAAATTTGCGTAAATTCCCTGGACCTAACACCTACTAGCACCACTGCTGAGATTTTCACAGGCCTTCAGCTCCATTGTTCTCCTTCTTTTGTTATGAAAAACACACCCATTACCTGTGAAGCCTGGCACATTTGCATTTGTTAGGCAGACCAAGGCAGGCCGAACCTTTGTGTGTGAAATGGAAACCTTCTGAAATGCTTGCCGTATTTATACAAAAGACACACATTTACAATACAGTGGTACCCCACTTATCGACCAGTTTGGACATCAAACTTTTCGCTTAGCGAACAGTTTTTCGACCGAATATTGCGCCCGCTGAACGACCAAATGCCCGCTTATCGACCTTTTTTTTTTTTTTTTTTTTTTTTACCCCGACCCACGTGGAGCGAGGGAAAGGATCTTCCCAGTCTCGCCTCAGCCTTCGTGGAGTAAGCATCTATCGTAAATTAAACTTCGGTTTGTGAACAATAAAGTGTTATTTAGCAGACAATAGAACATTTTAGTGCGTGTATATTGTATATTGCATGTACATTCGTTCTTCGACCTTTTCGCATTTCGACCGGTTTTAAGGAACGCATTAGGGTCGATAAGCTTCGTACCACTGTATATGGATACACAAGTCCGTTTTATTTTAAAGTGTTTCAAACTTTACAGCGTTTGCAGACCCAGTGTCCATCGTCCCTGCATTTGGCACAGGTGAATTTCTGACATGTTGCACAGGTAAACCTGCTGCGATTCCTGTTGCAGCTCTCGTCCACCTGGCACTGCGTTGTCTGTACAGTCCCTGGCACAGCAGCTGCAGCAGCTTCAGCAGCCTGCCTCTGTGCCAATATTTCCTTGTTCTGCATGAATCGGCAACGAAGTTCCTTAGCTAGAAGACTCAGAAACAATCTTCTTTTGCCTGTCCACCCTGTACATGCCTTGTACAAAATGTAGGAATTCACCACCACCAGGTCCAGAATATTGTAAAAAAACGCTACTGCCCACCTGCGTGTTGCTGCTCTTACGGAATACATCCGCACCATTTGGTCCAACACGTCTACACCACACTGTAAAAGCAGTGAGCGAGAGAGCGAGAGAGAGTCATGAGTATATGTCCTTTTTCCTATAGGCCTGTATAGTGCACATCAAAAAACATTGTAGCACTGGTGTAAAATTATACACACAATCACATACCTTAATGTGGGTATAGTCTGTTATCGTGTTGGGTTTCCTCTTTCTGCTGTCACGTCTAGGAGCTTGGAACTTAGAACACACAGTCTTTTTTTTTTTAGGTGCATAAATTGTCATAGAGACACCGCCACTTCTAAGCACCGAAGCACCTCTCGCTGTGCAGTATCTTTTGCAAGTTGATGAAGTTCATGACGGACTTTATTCACCGTGCCCAGTAGCGTTGTTTTGCGCTGCAGCAGTCTGTGCGACAGTGACAGTGAAGTAAAGAAATTGTCCATCGTGACATTTCTCCCAACCTCCAAAAATGGCTCCATCAGATTCATGACCACGTTATCTGCCAGCCTCTCTCCCTTCTGACGACTGGGGTCCCTTCCCAAGTAAGGAGATGCATTGCAGACATATTTGGTCTCCAAATCCGTGGCCATCCAGAACTTGATTGCCAATTTGTCTGGCTTGGTTGCGATATACTGTGTGAAAGGACAATGAACGTTGGTAGGGAACAGCTGTTCATCTATGGTCATGTGTTCTCCTGGAATGAAACTCTCAGCACAGTTCTTGTTGAAGCTTGTCCAGATGTCGGAGATCGCAGCAAATTTGTCTGTTTTCACCCGTTCTGCCCACGTGTCCATGTCATCAAATCGAAGGTGTTGTATAATTGAAATGAATCTATCTCGGGGCATTGTCTCTTTGATTACTGGCACCAGAAAGCTTTCTGACCAGCAATCCACAATCGCACCAATGAGACACATGATTGCTCTTACAAACAAAATTGAAATGAATGCCATCAGTTCATGAATTGCCAAATTTCAGTCCGGCTCTGTTCTGCTGGCTTGATGGACCGTGCACTCCCTGATGGTCTGCAGCATTCCCACGTCTAACAGGCAAAGGAAGCTTTGGAGCACGCTTGTAATTTTACGTTGTCGGAAGATAAACAAATAGAGAATGGTAAATTTACATGAACCTCACTCTAAATGGGTTTATATAAATATCATTTGTACTATGGCAATGACAAACCTTAGCAGACTCTGTTGGTCTGTCGGAACTCAGAACCCGTCTCTGAGCAGACACATCACGGGTGGATTCTTTGTTTCAGTTAATTTCCAATATAGCACTCTTAACCTAATAAAATTAAATGAAATGACCCTCAAAAGCCAATGAAAGATCTTCAGTCTTGGATGAGAAAGAGCAAAAACTTATTTATTCCAGACATGTTCTGATGAGCCTATAGAAGGTGGTCACTTCATCACATCAAAATGATCAAGCGCACACACACTTTGCACACACTCATTCTTATACCCTGGTGTTACATGACACCTTTACTTTTTTCCTATTTTCTTCATCCTAGCAAAGTCCCCTTCCTGTGATTCCATATTTGGGTTTTCCTGTTCCTCAATTACCCTTATTTACGCCCTTTTCTCTATGTCACTTAAGAAAAGAATGTGTATAGAACTTTTACCCCCTCTGGTACAGCCAGGCACCGTTCTGCCTGCTTTCAAGTTTTTATGCGTGGACAACCATTTTGTGGCCTACTTTATCTTCCCTACATCTACTCTGTGTAAGTGTTCTGCTTTTATTATGCTATTTGCTATTCCATTTTTAATTAAATTAAGCTATATTATTTTACTGAAATTGTCTATTTGTATATGTTTAACTACATTATTCTACATGGTTATGTTAGTGTCTAGGTCATACTTCATTTATATTATCTGAACTGACTGTTGCATAATGTGTTAAGCTTCACAATTATAACGATTGTAAGCTTATTACTTTTGTTGTTACATTGGTTATATGTTTTAGTTATTGTGATCTCTGTTTGTTTCTTTTATTCAGCTCCAACTTACAGACATCCTGGGACATCTCTTAGGAGCATTCTTCACTAACAGCATCGTAACATCTTACCTCTTCTCTGCACAATAAACATGCTTAAGCCTTGTATATTGTTCTTTCTTGTCTATCCAACACACTCATAACACCAGTCAGACTCTACTCTACTCTATTTATTAATATCTGATCGCTATTGTTAATTATACTTGGAGTACATAGACTACATGAGACTAATTAAAACACATAAGCTAAAATAGGTTTTAATCAAGCTGCTTCTATTGTATCTAATAAGTTCTATACTAATTATTAGGTCAATTTATTGGATGGATATTAGTTGGATTAAAACCCACTCTAGATAAGGTTAATCAGAACATTTTTCTCGACAGGTCCAGCTTGCGCAGTGAAGCACGAGTGATTTGCTACTGCACTGGGCATTCCAATGACGTCCTCTACCCACACAGTGCCGTCTTTTGCCGTCTGGCTCAGACAGGGCTTTCCAGTACCACAGTGCATCTTTTATGGAGGCATGTTGGGTTCTTGTTCCGTCTTCTTTTTGGATTCTTCTGAGAAGGTATCAGTGGACTGCTGGACAAATGAAATCTCTCCTCAATCAAAATCTGCTTCGTCCATTTCCTGAAGCCAGGCCAAAGCCTGTTGCGCAGAGAGGTTCTTTCTGCGTAGCAGTGATACGGAGGCCATCCTGATGTGCGTTCTCAAAAATGCGAAGAAGAAATGATTCTCCCGCCTGGGTCGGTCTGCTTTTATGCACAGCACTGTGCTGTAGTCTTGCAATGCCACTCCCTTACATACACAGTCACAATGGACAGAATGGACCATAACTTCACTCAGCTTATGACATTTGTGTACAAACATACATTGGAGACTGAAGTGTTAGCAAGTTTTCATTTTATTTATGTCATTGTATTAGCAACTTTTCATTCTGTTTTCACACATTTTTTATAAATAAAACAGACTTGTGTTTCCATATACTGTGAATGTGTGTCTTAAAATTTGCAGGTCAGTCAATGTGTGGGATATTTTGTATAGATACGGAAGGCATTTCTGAAGGTTTCCATGTTACACAAAGAGGTTTGGTTTACTTTGGATCTGAGCTACTCTGAGTATATGCAAATGCAAATGTGCCAGGCCTCACAGGTGATGGGTGGTTTGCACAACAAAAGCAGGAGGAGAATAGAGCTGAAGAACTGTGAAAATCTCAACAGGGGGGAAAAACACCTTGGGACTTGCACCAGAAAATAAAAAAGTCAGTATTTCTAGTGAGTGTTAGGTCCAGGGAATTTACACAAATTTGCGCAGGACTAGTAAAACTAGTGCTAAAGGAGCTGCCACAGAATAAACATGTTCAGCATAAATGTAATATAGACAGTTTCATAGCACAAAAATAAATGAGGGATGGGCACGGCTTTGAATATAGGACAAGACATTTAAGCATTTTTTTATGTTTTATTTCAGACTTATTATTTTTAACCTCTTTGCTTTATTCTACATCAACTTCTCCAACCTCTGTCACATTTTTTTTTGTGTCTCTAGAAGATGCTTTCCCTACGATACTATGTGTAAATGACAGAATGGAGCGGGAGTGTTCCTCAAGGCAATTTTAGAAAAAACTATTCATCTTTATAAGATAATACAGATAAGAATAAGCAGATCACAAAAAAACTACACCATTTACACAATATATATACACATACATAAATATTACTTATTGGGTATTTAGTCCTTTTCATAAATATTGTAAATTTGTATTATATCAAAAAAACAATGGTTCACCCCTTAACGTAGATGTAAAAAGGGGAATGTAACATAATACAATTGTACAAACACAACACACAACAAGCGTACAGTCTGAACTTGAGGGGGAGCCTTTGCCCTGAGGAAAACTTGGGGGCGAGCCTTCGCCCTGAGGAGAACTTGGGGGCAAGCCGTTGCCTTCTGTGAGAGCTGGGGGCGAGACGTCGCCTTCTGTGAGCGAGCCGTCACCTTCTGTGGAGCTCGCATTGTGGGGAACTTGGAGGCGGCGGTTCGATGTCCTTCTGCCGGCCAGGCGGCGGTACGATGACCTCTTCGCGGCCAGGTGGTGGTACGACTACCTCTTCGCGGCCAGGCGGCAGTATGACGCCCTCTTCGCAGCCTTTGAACTGAGCTGTGCTCTCCTGGGGACTCGGGAACTTAACTGAGCTTTTCTAGGGACTCGGGAACTGAGCTGAGCACTCCTGGGGACTCTGCGGCTGGGATGAGCGCTCCTGGGGACTCTAGAACGGGGATGAGCTCTCTGGGGGACTCTGGAACGGGGATGAGCTCTCCGGGGGACTCTGGAACGGGGATGAGCTCTTCGGGGGACTCTGGAACGAGAATGAGCTCTCCGGGGGACACTGAGCGGCACCCTCGGCGGAACTCTGGAGCTGAGCGGACACCCTCGGCTGCACGGTCAGCTTGTGGCAACTCTGAGACGCCATGGCGCGCCATGTAAAGACCCAGAGGCAGAGCCGCGTGCTCATGGAAGCTCTGGGATGGAGCCACGTACCTGGGGAGAATCTGGAAGCCATAATCTGGATAATATAAATCTAACATAATCTAATATATATATATATATATATATATATATATATATATATATATATATATAATAATTGCTTAGATATGGTTGCAAGTCAACTTGCCAGCCTAATGAAACTGAGCTGGACTTTTACAACTTGATCTATTTTGTTTCTCAGTTTGTAATAATTTGTAAACAGTACCATGCAGTTTTGATTAACATATAAATCCAACACTTCCATCTGCTCATCCATCACAGTCCCCCCTTGCTTTGTGAAGTGTCCTAATTGGATGATGTGGGGTCCTGAATATTAGAGTAACCGTGTTGTTACTGTATTTATTTTACATGCATATTTTACATTTAATTGTTTGCAATTTTTATCAATCATACATTGTTTTATGTGTCTATTAATTGTTATTTTTCAATATGAAATAATGTCGTTTTTTTATGTTATAGCTGTGTGGCCATAACTAACACAAAAATCAATACACAATTATAATAAAAATATACAATATATTATATTAAAATACATTTTTCTTTTTCTTAAAATATAAAAAGGTAACACAGGAAATTTAAGAAAATAATTATTGCATACACAAAGCAGCTGAACCTGAATTAATTCACCTTTTACAGTTCCCCTTCAGGAACTTGAGCTGGGTCGAAACGCTATGGGAACGCCCCTGCGTGACCGCGCTCTGAACCACGTGTGTAATCTGACCAATAGGCGTTTGGAACGTGACGTCATCAACAGGCGACGTCGCGTAAACAGAAAGCTACAAATGGCTGCGAGATGGACAAGACGCTAGCTTCTGCTTGTTCAGGTAAGCACTGTTTCGCTGTGTTTTTCTGATCGAGTGATGGCTGGCAGACAGAATTACCGTAAGTGTGTTCATCCATGTCCTCGTTTCATAAGGATTCCCATGATCGGTGTGTTGTTTGCCTGGGAGTGGAGCATGCACAATCGGCTCTCGAGGGAGTTGATTGCTCGCATTGTAGCCGCATGGCTATGCGCACGCTTCGCTCCCGGAGAGCGCTCTTTCAGAAGAGCTCTCTCTCGCTGAGGCACAGCGGCGCCGGCGCTCGTGGGGCTTGCAGGCCGATTTAGCAGCGGGGTTGAATGAGTCGAATGAGTCCGCTTCAGCTTCGTCTGCTGATTCGAGCTCCTGTTTTCTCGGAGAAGCAGGCCCGATGGCTGCTTCTTCAACCGGTGCGAGCAGCGCGGCATTACATGCCTCTCCTTCCGAGGAAGGAAAGTTGATGGATGCTAGCGAGCCCGTGGATTCCACACAGCCTGTGCTGTATGAGGAACTCCTCGAGGTTGTGACGCGAGCCGTAGCTAAGCTGGATCTAGTTTGGCCAGTGGAGCAGCAGAAGCAGCGCGCACCCAGTAAGCTGGATGAGCGTTTTTTTTGCATCCTGTGTCACTTTCTCGGTGCCGGGGCCTGACGTTTTTTCACGATCTGCACACCAAGGTGTCCAGATCCTGGGAAACCCCGTACTCAGCACGTACTTCTTCTCACCACTCCTCGCTCTACGCGAACGTGGTTGGGGCTAAGGCGTGCGGCTACGGGGCGATGCCGCGTGTTGAAGAGACGCTAGCCAGCTATCTTTCTCCTAGCGTAGCATCATCACTGAAGGCTCCGGTGTTCCCTACTAAGCCGCTACATGCTACATCGGCTTTAGTAGGGAAGGCTTACGTGGCCCTGGTTGCCACAGAGAGGCATCTGTGGCTCACCTTGTCTGACTTCCCAGACAAGGATCTAGCTGTGCTCTTGAACGCACCGATGGCTCCTCCTGGACTGTTTGGTTCAAGAGTCAGGCTTCTACAGCCCGTACTTCGTTGTTCCGAAGAAGGATGGTGCGTTGCTTCCCATTCTAGATCTTCGCTCCTTGAACCGCTCTCTCTGGAGGTTTAGGTTTAGGATGCTCACCCTCAAGGGGGTCGTGACTCAGATAAGGTCAGAGGACTGGTTCATCACTATAGATCTGAAGGTCGCGTACTTTCACATCTCCATCCTTCCTGCACACAGGAGGTTCCTGAGGTTTGCTTTTGGGGGCGTAGCATACCAATATCGGGTCCTCCCGTTCGGCCTGGCACTCTCACCCCTGTAGCGTCTGGCACAGATCATTTAGATTTCATGTCCCAGGCATTCCTTTTAACCTTTGACATCTTCACCTCAATCAAAAGTTGAAACTTTTATTGGGGGTGGTATATACGTAAAGTGTCACACTCCCCCTTACAAAGACACGAATCCTCTAATCCTAAAACACACACCCACACACAACTGGCTCCAGAAGGTCTGGATCCTATCACAAGACGAGATAACCCCATGCTGGTTCTCTGTTTGACCGCATGGAGACCCTCGACCATAAAACACCCACACATACACATGCACACACACACACACACACACACACACACACACACACACACACACACACACACACACACACACACACTGATACAATAAAGCATTCCTTTTTCTAATTAAACAAAATGAATAAGATGCTCCACATCCCACGACATTAACCTATACTTGTATGTATCTCCTTTATTGTTTATAGTTGTACGCTAAAGATCCTATTAATGTAACTCTATTAATGTGTCTCTTCTATTAAAGCTTAATTGACTTAGAATTATCTGTTCTTTACTTTCCTGACAAGGGTGCATTTCATTTGATCAGAATACGACATTGTACTAACATCCGTTATACGTTAATTACTGGTCCCAGCACGTTAATGTATACCTGTTCTAATGCTGTATGTCCTTTTAAGGCCTGGTGTCAGAATTTATACAAAATTATCTGCTTTTCACTTTTCCTAATGAAAGTGCATTTTGTTTTGTGTTTTCATTTTTTTTTTATCAGAACATAAAATCGTAGTAACAATAGTTACACTTTGACTACTGATCTATGTATGTAATGTACCGCTGCCGTTATGCCGTCAATCCTCTCGTGTTTAGTATCCAAATGACCACAAAATTATCTGTAACCTATTTTTCAAACAATGGTACATTTTATTTGATCACGAAAGTCACCATACCGTCTTAATACACTTCAGATAATACTTTAAAGTTTTATAGTCCAAACCACGCCCACAGACACATGAAACAAAGGGATGTTTTTCCCTCCAAAATCTCAACCCATAGTATTGGCAGTTCCCCCAAAGATGGGTGGAGTTCGAGGCCTTTCAAATGTCACAAACACCACCAATCGTTGGTCAGACGTACGAAACAGCTTGGAAACGACTCCCTCTTCCTTTAAGATCTTCCGGCAAAGCTTCACTTCCAAGAACAACCACTGCTCTGATCTTCAGGAGAACCTGGAAGAACATCTGACCCCACCCTAACTGGCTCTTCAAAGATTTCTTTGTCGCATCCGGATTCTTGTGCAACAAGCCAGCAAGTAACCGTTTTCTTTACCAACAACTTTAGATGCATATTTTAAGTCTTATTGAATCTTCGGCTAAACGCCAGCATCGAGATGTCGTCCTCGCCTGCATTAGGGTGCTTGGGATTTGGCTAAACGCCAGCAAAAGTGTACTTTCTCCAGCACAGAGAACCACCTTTTTGGGCATAGTGTGGGACATGGCCAGGATGCAGGCATGGTTGTCGCCTGCTCGGGTTGAGGTCATCCTCACCGCCGTTGGGAGAGTGCGGGAAGGCCAGCCACTCACTGTGAGGCAGTTCCAGAGGCTGCTGGGTCTCAAGGCGACAGCGTCCAGCATAGTTCCCCTCGGGCTCCTGCACATGGGGCCCCTCCAGTGTTGGCTCCGGGGCAGGGGGTTCTCCCTCAGGGGAAACCTGCATCGTACTATCAAGGTCTCCTGGCGTGCCCTTAGAGCCTTGGATGTCTGGAAAGACCGAACTTTTCTGTCCCGTAGCCCAGTGTTGGGGACTCCGTGTCATCGTGTGACACTGACGATGGACGCTTCCCTCACGGGGTGGGAAGCGGTCATGAGTGGTCACTTCGCCCGGGGTCTGTGAAGCGGCCCACGTCTCTCGTGGCACATAAATCGCCTAGAGATGATAGCAGTGTTTTTGGGGTTGAAGCACTTCCTCCCGGACCTGAGAGATCACCATTTGTTGGTCCGCACGGACAATACTGCGGTGGTCTCTTACATCAACCAGGGGGTCTCCGATCTCGCCCCTTGTACAAGCTAGCGCGAGCGGACCTCTTGTGGTCTCGAGACAGGCTCCTATCTTTGAAGGCCATTTACATCCTGGGACGGTTGAATGTCAGAGCAGACGCCCTGTCGAGGCATGGGCCGAGGCCTGGGGAATGGCGTCTCCACCCCGAGGTGGTGGCGCTCATATGGCGGAGGTTCTACAGAGCCCAGGTGGATCTTTTTGCGACCCAGGAGACCTCGCACTGCCCCCTCTGGTTCTCTCTTTCTTATCCCGTTAGGGCTGGATGCCATGGTACAGTCGTGGCCGAGGTTACGCCTGTACGCCTTTCCCCCGATCGCACTGCTCCCTAGAGTTCTGGAGAGAGTTCGCCGGGATGGAGTCTGTGGCTGTGGCCCCTGAGGGGGCACAGATCGTAGCGGCTGGTCTCTCTACCGAGGTGGTAGAGACCCTTCTCCACTCCAGAGCTCCCTCCATGAGGAGGTCGTATGCCACACGATGGCAACTGTTCACGTCTTGGTGCGAGCACCATGGCCTGAAACCTGTTAACTGCCCGATCGGTTCGGTTCTGGAGTTACTACAGGAACAGTTTGCCGCAGGGTTAAATCCTTTGACCCTGAAGGTTTTCGTGTCGGCCATCACGGCATATGGCACTGGTGACACGTTTTCTCCGTGGCACCCGGAGGCTGAGGCTGGGATGCGACCCAGAGTGCCTGTCTGGGATCTGGCAGTTGTGTTGGCGTCTTTATCTGAGCCCCCCTTCGAGCTATTAGCCGATGTGGCCCTTAGGTTTCTGTCTATTAAGACCACCTTCCTCTTGGCGATTTCCTCCCTGAAGAGGATCGGGGATCTGCAGGCTCTGTCTGTGGCCCCGTCTCGCCTGGAGTTTGCCCCTGGCATGGCCAGAGCGTTTCTCTATCCGAAACCTGGGTATGTACCTAATGTGCCTTCGGCTCTCTCACGTTCTGTCGTGTTACAGGCATTCTGCCCTCCGCCATTTACAGCCCCCGAACAGGTGCGAGCACTGGACACTTACCTCCGCAGAACGAGTCCGTGGAGGAAGTCAGAGCAGCTGCTTGTCTGCTATGGCCCTAACAGGAAAGGTTTCCCGGCCAATAAGCAGACTTTGCGCAGATGGGTACGAGTACGAGTCCTCTGTCCTCCCCGCACCGCTTGGGGTTCAAGCTCACTCCATCCGGAGTGTGGCGGCCTCTACGGCCTGGTCCGCTGGAGTGTCACTCCAGGACATCTGTGACGCTGCGGGTTGGTCCACCCCGCTGACCTTTGTCAGGTTTTATGACCTTGAACTCAGAGCCACCCGGGGCTCCTCTGTCCTACATGCTGGTGCCGAGGCCCTCACTCTCTAGGCAGGGTCTGGTTAGTGTGGCGTGATTGGACACTCGTTTCCATAGCGTTTCGATGCAGCTTGAGTTCCTGAAGGGAACGTGTCTAGGTTACGACTGTAACCTAGAGACACTGCGTCTCCGTGCCACACTCCCTGCATCCCTGCAGCGCTTACCTTTTCTCGCAGGAGCTAGCATCTTGTCCATCTCGCAGCCATTTGTAGCTTCCTGTTTACGCGACGTCGCCCGCTGATGACGTCACGTTTTAAACGCCTATTGGTCAGATTACACACGTGGTTCAGAGCGCGTCACGCAGGGGCGTTCCCATAGCGTTTCGACGCAGCGGCTCGTTCCCTCAGGGAACTAGGGTTACAGTCGTATCCTAGAGACGTTTTCATTGCACTTATTTTAATGGCAAGGTATAATGTTTGTCTGTACTAATGTTTTTTAGTCAAGTTGTTTGCTTTTGCTGTATCAACTGCTATTTTATACTTGGATCTTTCCTCAAGAAACCTCATTTATTTTTGAGCTATGAAATTGTCTAAAATACATCTATGCTCTTTTTCTTCTTCTTCTTCTTCAACATGTCCAAACCATCTTAATCGCGCCTCCCTCAACTTGTTTCCAAACGTCTTACTGTACATGTGCTGTCCTTCTAATCAACAAATTTTTAATCCTGTCCATTCTCGTCAAAACCTCAACATCTTCAGCTCTGCTACCTCCAGTTCCACCTCTTGTTTTTTACTTAATGCCACTATCTCTAAACCATACAACATAGAAGGTAAAGTCACCACCCTCACATACTTCTCTGACACGCCTGACTTCCTCATACATTACCACAACTCCTCTCTCCACCCTGTCATATGCTTTCTCTAAATCCACAAACACACAATGCAACTCCTTCTGACCTTCTCTATACTTCTGTGTTTGACTTGTTTGCCACGAGTTCGGTGTTTGTATTTCTCTCTGCGTTTTCAAACTTTTCTATCTATCTATCTATCTATCTATCTATCTATCTATCTATCTATCTATCTATCTATCTATCTATCTATCTATCTATCTATCTATCCATCCATCCATCCATCCATCCATCCATCCATCCATCCATCCATCCATTTTTTCTCTTTTAATAATCCTAAATTGTTTTTGTCTTCCTGACTTGTGCCTGTGGTCAGTTAACTCGACCATCACTTGTGTTGACTATATTCATTGCCTCTCATTAATATCTCTGTATCTTAACTCTGTTCGTGATTATAAGCACTATGCCGGCTGTGTGTCTGACTTTGAGCGCAGGTGAGGACTCTTTCGAGTTGCAAACGGTGGCATTGGAGATGGAAGCTTTGGAGAAACAAATTCGCGAGCTGCATGCAAAGCATGCCCAGCTGCGAGAGCGGAAAGCGGCGCTGGAAACATCCCGGGCAGACGCGCACTCATCCCAGGTAAATTCTCGGGTTGTCCCAGGCCCAGCGCACCTACAATGCGGCCCGCCCAGGTACCGTTCACTCCGGCACCGGTGCACCATGGACCTTGGATGCGGCAGCAGCGGAAGCCGCGAGCCAAGCCCCGGGCCAAGGATATCTCCCCCGCCACCACCGGCCTTCGAGATCTCGACCGAGAACCGCTTCGCCCCTCTCCGCAAGACGAAACGCGAGATTCCATCGTCCGGCATGTCCGCGCTACCGGAGCTAAAGGTAAGGTGCACACTCGCTGTTTTCCTGGTGCCCGTGTTCTCGATGTCGCTGCGCAGGTACCCGCGATCCTGAACGAGAACTTCGGAGCTGTTGTTCTCCATGCCAGAACGAACGACACCAGGCTGAGGCAAACGGAGATCTAAAAGAGGGATTTCAGGATCCTGGTGGAGACGGTATGCAGCACATCGCCCACAACGAGGATCATTGTGTCATCAGGACATGTTTATAAGCATGAGCCCCGTCAGTCTGGTCGTGGGGTGGTGTAGGAACCATATATAGTGCCTCTCTTAATGTTAGTCAGATATTAGGATTCAGCTTTAAATCATTTGAAGTGCTCGTCCTTAAAATTGTACTTTCAGGCATACAAAGAAAATTCGCTCTGGTCACCGTGTACAGACCCCCAGGGCCCTACGCTGATTTCTTCAATAGTTTGCTTGTTTTCTTTCAGACCTTTTGATCGATTTTGATAAAGTGCTGCTTGTAGGAGATTTTAATATTCATGTAGATGATGTAAACGATGCTCTAGGATTATCATTTGTCGACTTATTAAACTTTTTTGGGGTTAAACAAAACGTCACCAGACCAACTCACCGTTTTAACCACACATTAGACTGAATAATATCCCACGGAGCAGACGTCACTGATACCCTAACCCTAGATATTATACCTCAGAGTGATGACATCACAGACCATTATCTTATACTGTACACACTACCGGTAGAGCAGATTAGCCGTGTTGCACCACGCTATAGACCTGGTAGGTCTATTGTTCCGACCACTAAGGACAGATTCATAAATAACCTGCCTAATTTATCTAAATTTCACACTAAACCCATAACTGCTAATAATCTTGATGAAATGGCTCCTCACTAGCACATTAGACACCGTTGCCCCCATCCGGTTAAAAAAGGTTAGAGAACAAGCACCTGCACCTTGGTATAATAGTCATACGCATGCCCTAAAGAAAATCAGCCCGTAATCTGGAGAGAAAATGGAGGAAATCTAAATTGGAGGTATTTAGAATTGCATATAAAGACAGTATGCTCAGCTACAGACAGGCGCTAAAAGCTGCTAGAGCTGAACACCTGAGCAAACTCATAGAAAATGACAAAAACAATTCCAGGTTCCTTTTTACTACAGTACCTAAACTAACTACAAATCAGGGATCTGAAAATGTGTTCCATCACCGTTTAGTAGTGAAGACTTTATGAATTTCTTCACTGGAAACATAGATAACATTAGAAAAACAATTGTGGCAGTTCAACCTTTGAGACCATCTCCTGACACAGTGTTACCTTTAACTCCACAACTCCACTGTTTTACATGTATAAGACAGGAAGAGCCGTATGATGTTATTATCAAAGCTAAATCAACAACATGTCAGTTAGATCCAATTCCAACAAATCTACTAAAGGAAGTGTTATATACAGCTGGTGAGTCTCTTATCAATATTATTAACTCCTCATTATCTTTAGGTCATGTCCCTAAATCCCTCAAGTTAGCAGTTATTAAGCCCCTCATTAAAAAACCTAATCTGGATCCAAACACGCTATCAAATTACAGACCAATTTAAAATCTGCCATTTATGTCTAAGATTTAAGAGAACAATATCTTTGAGGAGTTTCAGTCAGGTTTTAGGCCCCATCATAGCACAAAACTGCCCTAGTTAAAATCACTAATGACCTGTTTTTAGCTTCAGACCAAGGCTTCATCTCGCTGTTAGTTTTACTAGATCTTAGTGCTGCGTTCGACACTATAGATCATGATCTTCTCCTAGATCGCTTACAGAATTACATTGGCATTCAGGGACAGGCATTAAGCTGGTTTAAATCCTACCTGTCCGATCGTTACCATTTTGTAGATGTAAATGGAGAGCTATCCAGGCTAATTCTAGTGAAATATGGCGTGCCACAAGGTTCAGTTCTAGGACCCCTGCTCTTCACAATATACATGCTTCCCTTAAGAAATATTATTAGAAGGCATGGAATTAGCTTCCATTGTTATGCTGATGATACCCAACTATATATCTCATCTAAACCAGGCGATACAGCTCAATTAGCTCGAATAACTGAGTGTGTTAAGGAAATAAGAGATTGGATGACCCATAACTTTCTACTTTTAAATTCTGATAAG
This sequence comes from Silurus lanzhouensis, assembly GCA_039877035.1. Classification (NCBI taxonomy): domain Eukaryota; kingdom Metazoa; phylum Chordata; class Actinopteri; order Siluriformes; family Siluridae; genus Silurus; species Silurus lanzhouensis. The sequence continues at coordinate 1,249,729 of JBCEWE010000087.1, forward strand.
ACAGAGATTTTGCTCATCGGCCCAAAAACTAGTATACAGAAGCACCAGCATCTCAACTTGCATTTAGACGGATGTTCTGTAACCACTAGCTCAACAGTAAAAGACCTGGAAGTTATTTTAGACAGCAACTTATCTTTTAAAAATCATATCAACCAAGTTACAAAAACAGCCTTCTTTCACCTTAGAAATATTTCTAAGCTAAGAAATATTTTGTCTATATCCGATGCAGAGAAGCTCGTCCATGTGTTTATGACCTCCAGAATAGACTACTGTAATGCGTTACTAGGTGGATGTCCTGCATCATTAATAAACAAGCTTCAGTTAGTTCAGAATGCGGCAGCAAGAGTTCTTACTAGGTCAAGAAAATATGACCACATAACCCCAATCTTATCGTCCCTACATTGGCTTCCTGTTAAGTTTCGAATAGACTACAAACTACTGCTACTCACTTATAAAGCACTAAATGGTTTGGCTCCCATGTGTCTCTCCAGTCTTTTAACACGCTACAATCCGTCACGCTCCCTGAGATCTCAAAACTCTGGGCTTCTAGTAGTTCCTAGAATAGCAAAGTCCACTAAAGGTGGTACATTTTCACATTTAGCTCCTAAACTCTGGAATAGTCTTCCTGACAGTGTTCGGGGCTCAGACACATTCTCCCAGTTTAAGTGCAAATTAAAAACATATCTTTTTAGCAAAGCCTACACATAACATCATAACCTTGTGGTCCAGAACATCTGATCACATGCACATTATCAACTTGTGCTGTTAATATCATGAACAGCAGCTATGCTAATTCCTCTCCACTGCTTCTTTTTCTCTCCCCATCCCGAGGCTTCCTGAGGTTTGGCCAGCTCCAGTCACGTCCCACCTCATGAAGATTATGGACCTTTAAAGAAGTAGATGCCAAACTCGCAAACATCCTGAACCATCTAGAGACATACCAGTGCCAATTGGATCCCACTGCATGTGTGGAGTTTGACATTGGACCTCCTGGAGTGTTTAAAGGCTCTGGCATAGAGAAGCTGATGCTGGATCTGTGATGATCACAAATGTTGAGCTCAGTAGCTCCTAATTTATATACCAAAGACTGTAGAAAGAACATTTGCTTATAATCTTATACTCCAGTGCTCATGTTAGTTCTCACTCTCCATTGTTCTGTATTGTTGAAAGATTTATGATCAAACTCTTGATGTCACCCGAATGAGGATGGGTTCCCCTTTTTGAGTCTGGTTACTCTCAAGGTTTCTTCCTCATAACATCTAAGGGAGTTTTTCCTTGCCACAGTCACCACTGCTTGCTCATCAGGGATAAATGCACACCATTCACCTTGACTGTTGATTTCTGTAAAGCTGCTTTGAGACAATGTCTGTTGTGAAAAGCACTATACAAATAAACTTGACTTGACTTATGTTGACTTCTCCATCAACATTCTCAAAGCAAATATTGCATCTGTAGTGCTCTTCTTCTCTGAAACCATACTGTTGATTACAAATGGTCACCTCTCCTCTCAGCCTGGCTTCCATACTCTTTCCCATAACTTCATGGTGTGACTGATCAACTTAATTCCCCTGTAGTTACTGCAGGTCTACACATCACCCTTATTCTTAAAAACCAGTACCAGCACACCCCTTCTCCATTCCTCAGGCATCCTCTCACCTTCCAGAATTTTGATAAACAATTTTTTTTAAAACTCCACTGCCATCTCACCTAAACATCTTCATACTTCTACCGGTATGTCATCTGGTCCAACCGGCTTTCCACTCTTAATTGCTGACCTCACTTCCTCCTTACTAATCCTATCCACTTCCTGCTTCACAATTTCCACACCATCCAACCTTCTCTCTTTCTCATTTCCTCATTCATCAGCTGCTTAAAATACTCCCTCCATCTTCTCAACACACTCTCCTCACTAGTCAACACATTTTCATCTCCATCCTTTATTGCTCTAACTTGCAGCACATCCTTCCCAGCTTGGTCCCTCTGCCTGGCTAAATCCTTTTCTCCTTCCTTAGTGTCCAACTTCTCATACAGCTCCTCATATGCCTTTTCCTTGGCTTTTGCTATATCCCTCTGCACCAGCTGCTGCATCTTCCTCCACTCTTATACGTTACCCTATGATCCTCCTCCTTCTTTTTAAAATAAGGATTCACCACTGCCATTTCCATCCTTAGCAAAATCAACCACCATCTGCCCTTCCACATTTCTCTTCTTAAAGCCATACCTACCAATCACCTCCTCATCACCTCTATTTCCTTCACCAACATGCTCCTTGAAATCTGCCCCAATCACCAATCTTTCATTCCTAGGTACAATCTACACCACTTTATCTACCTCACTCCAGAATTTCACAACCCACAACCCACATGTGGAGCATAGGCACTGATAACATTTATCATCACCCATTTATCAACTTCCAGCTTCACGTTCATCACCCTATCAGAAACTCTCTTCACCTCAGAGGTGGCAAAAGTACACACATCCATTACTTAAGTAGAAGTACAGATACTCATGTTTTAAAATACTCGGGTAAAAGTTAAAGTACTGATTATACCCTTTTACTTAAGTGAAAGTAAAGAAGTCTTGGCTCTGACATGTACTTAAATAAAAAGTAGTTATTACTTCTACCTGTTTTAGCTGTTAACTGGACCTCACATCATATTAATATTAGATAGATAGATAGATAGATAGATAGATAGATAGATAGATAGATAGATAGATAGATAGATAGATAGATAGATTGATTGATTGATTGAATTTTATTGTCATTGCATAGTATAGGTACACAGCACCAAAATGCAGTTTGGCATCTACCAGAAGTGCAAAAAGTAGCAATCGTGCAAATAGTGCTGATAAATATGTATTATATTTACAGCATGTGATATATATGTAAGCATATGTACAGTGATTAAATATAAAGGCTATAACCGTGCAGAGATGTGTGGACATCATTAAGAGCCTTTGCTATGTTTCCACACGGACAGTTAATGAGGTGATACAGAAGAAAGTGCAAGTCAAGAAGCTTTTATATATATATATATATATATATATATATATATATATATATATATATATATATATATATATATATATATAATCATAGACATTTTACAGAATTGAATGATGTATTGTTTTTATCCGTACGAACAGTACATTTAAGTTTGGTACACCATTATGAGGGAAAACCCACAAAACACCACCCAGAGGGTTAATTGTGTAAAACATGCCGGATTTGTTGTTTGATTTGAGACTTGGCGCAAAAATAAAACAAAAGTTTACTGATTAAAATTATTTTCGGTGAAGTTTATTTATTTATTTTATATCTAAGTAAAGGAGGGATGTCGTGAATAAGTGTATGTTTTGCTGGAGGTTTTAATTTCGCCTCTTTAATATTTATTTATTTATTTATTTATTTATGTATTTATATTTTTTTTATAAAAATGGTAGTAACAGAAATGCACGCTGAATTGATAGCGTTAATACAGTTTAGTGCCGTTTAAAATAATTTGAATTTTGACAGCCAAATGTATATATATATATATACACAAAACGAATTAAAAATGTTGTTACCTAATGAATGTATCCAGATTGAACATCCACATATAGAACACAAGCAGAGAAAAGATGATGATCATCATGAATGTGTCTGATCTCAGTCATGTTTACATCACTGACTCCCTCTGTCTCATCCACGTTAACCCCAAACTTCTTACTGCCTTCTGCCTGCTGATTCTTATCTTCGTAAAGAGTGAGAGTCAGGACTTTATACACCAGCGGATTGAAAAAGATGCGCAGTAACAGGAAATCAGTTGTTCGACTGAAATCGGCGCGCAGTGAAAATAAAAATTTATATTTCACCAAATCAATGGATTAAAACTAAAGTAACGAGCCGGTTTTGAAAATGTAAGAAGTAAAAAGTAAAAAGTTGTCTGAAAAATAAATAGTGGAGTAAAGTACTGATACCAGAAAAATCTACTTAAGTACAGTAACGAAGTATTTGTACTCCGTTACTTCCCACCTCTGCTTCACCTCCACGACAGTCTTACTGTACTCTTCCTTCAGAATCCCTACACCATTTCTTTTCCCATCCACACCATTGTAGAACAGTTTAAATGTCCCAATGTTCATGGCCTTACTCCCTTTCCACTCTTAAACACACAGCATATTTACCTTTCTCCACTCCATCATATTAGCTACCTCTCTCCCTTTACCAGTCATAGTACCAACATTTAAAGTGCCCACCCTAACCTCCACCCTCCTCCACATCTCCAATTCCTGATCATTCATGATCATTCATCATTCATGATGATCACCCCTCTCCTTCTCCTCCTTTGGCTAACACCGGCACCCTGTTGGTTAACAATATCTCTGGCGGTTGTTGGTAACCTGGGCCTCGACTGATCCGGTATGAAAATCTGCTTCGTGATATGCATATTTGATTTAGCACATGTACATGTTTATTCTGTGGCAGCTTCTCTAAAGTGGATCTCTGAAACACCTTACATTTTACAAAAAAACATCAACCTGTTTGTAGAGCCAAACTGGACTGACAGATATTATTACTAAAGAATAACTCTGTTTGCCATAGCTAAGGTGCCCCCTGACCTGTGTAAATAGGATCTTTAGGTCATTTTTGAAAATCTTTTTATCACACAACAGTTGAACCATACATAAGTATATATTAGCAACAGATACTTTTAATGGCAGTGTGACCTAAACAAATGTCCAGAAAATAGCCTGTTGTGAAGGCTAAAGTTGAACTTCAGTATTTAGCAAAACATTTAAATCATTTAACAGACACCATAACTCCAGAGCAACTTACTAACTGTTTAATTGCCTTAAATAAAAATCTCATATTAGTCTAAATATTGTGTCATGTCTAAGAATATTAACACCATTGCCATTGTTAATGAGAAATTTGTACACCAACTAACAAGTATAATGGCAGTGCCATGTGTTTCAGAACAAGTTTTTATTGATGAGATCATTAAAAAGGCTAGTGAGATTTATAGGACCTCAAGCGATTCTTAGTGTGTGATAGGGAAAAAAAAGTAGATCATGAAGTAAATCTACACCAATTCACTGCACATCTCAACAATGATTAAACTGTATTGACATTCGGTGCCACCCAGATGAGGATGGGGTCACTTTTGAGTCTGGTTCCTTTCAAGGTTTCTTCATTGAGGGACTCCTTTAGAGAGTTTTTTTCTTTTACCACAGTCCCCACTGGCTTGCTCATTAGCGACAAACTTACAATTATACAGAAAAAACGTATACATTTCTTAATTAACGTTTTATCTCTGTAAAAGCTGCTTTGAGACAATGTCCATTATTAAAAGCACTATACAATAAATATTTTTTTAATTAACCAGTCTTAGAAAAGAAAAAAAAAATAGGAAGCAAAATTGTTGATTAAAATGAAAGCTACATCTTAATCCCCTAAAGAGATGTTCATTTATATATAAAAAAAAAGATAAAAACCAGAAATTAAACTGAAAGATACACCTGAGTCTAACACTATGACAAACTATAAATAAATGTTGTTCTGCTAAATAAAGGAGTATACTTTGGGAGTGACAATAGGTGATTTACCAAAGAATTTTCTTTCATTAGGAAACAATAGTGTTTGACATTTATTAATGATATACAACAAAACAAAAGTAAAACAGGTTCTTAAGTATACCTTGATTAAATATTTAACCTCAGGAAAAAGTGACAAATGCAAGATTTGATTGGGATCCAGTATAAAGTGGATAAGACAGGGGTGTTGTGTTCGCATTTTCGGGTCCTGTTAAGGACTTTTTTTCGAGTTCCAAGATGGCGCCGCTATGTTTGGCCTGCCACTTGCTCCTCTGTTTTTTCATGTTTATTTTTGCTACTGTCTCATCGTTTATTGTGTATGATCGCACCACGCTGCTGGAACTTCGTTTTACAACTAATCGCCTCTTAAACACCCAGTCATTTAGACCACCACCGTCACTGTTGACATTAATTCCTCCTTTCCTGAGACGCCCTGTCTGTTTGCTACCAGGCAGGAAGCGCCGCAGGAGGCGCGGTCGGAGAGGCGGGTTACATGCCAGGCTGAGGACTCACCTGGACTCTCCGTCTCCGAGGCGTAAAGATCAACTAGGATTTGGCAATGCTAGAAGATCGCGGGAATGCTACCGATGGCTCCGGCCGGTTGGCTCCAACACTGGTGTTCCATTTCAGTGCCCTCTCCGCGTTGACACATTCACCCGGGGTTGTGTCCATGAAAACCTCCGTCCAATTCCTCGTGTGACATCGTCGCCTGCCAATTCGTCCACGCTCCGCATGGCACTTTGTAACACCAGATCACTCAACAACAAAACATTTGTCCTCAATGATGTCATCTCCTCTCACAATCTGGATCTGTTTTTCCTCACCGAAACCTGGCTTCCTCCAGATGACGTCAGTGCCTTTTCGGAAATCCTCCCCTCTGGTTACCTTTACCTAAACACACCGCGGCAAACGGGTAGGGGCGGAGGGATAGCCACTATACACAGACAGTCCCTGAAGTGCCGCCAGCTGTCCACTAGAGGGTTTTCCAGCTTCGAGGTACAAGTATTTTTGCTCACTCTACCCTGTCCGATCGTATGTGCAGTAATTTACCGGCCGCCCAAATCAAACAAGGATTTTTTTATTGAGTTCTCAGAGCTTCTGTCAGAGTTTCTAGCAAAGTTCGACAATGTTCTAATTTGTGGTGACTTTAACATTCATGTTTGCTGCCCCTCTGATAAACCTGCTAATGATTTTAAGGCACTTTTAGACTCATTAGATCTGGCTTAGTCCATTTCCTGTCCCACCCATAGGTTAGGTCACACTCTTGACCTTATTATCTCTCGTGGTGTGATTGTGTCAGATTGTGAGGTCAAGGATTTTCCCATCTCTGACCATTCTCTTATACGGTTTGACATTTGTGCTGTTTTGCCTGCACCAACGTCTACTGCCCCTCATCAACGTCGCATTATTACCTCATCTACAATTGATAATTTTGTCGCTGCCTTCTCTGTTTCTGATCTCGCCTCTACTACTGAATTGACATCGCCTCTTTGTCCGGACCTTTACCTTGCCTTCTTCCAGACCATCTGCTCCCAGATTATGGACTCTGTTGCGCCCTACAAGGTGAAGTCGACCAATGGTCCATTGGACCCCTGGCTCAATGATACAATTCGGGCCCTCAGGCGCCGGTGTAGACAGGCTGAGCGAAGATGGAAGAAGGATAGGCTGCAGGTGTCGCTGGAGATGTTTAGAGACAGTCTTGCCACCTACCAGAGTGCACTGAAGGAAGCTAAAGGACAGTACCTCTCTGCTCTCATCAACAACAACAGCCACCGCCCTGGAATTTTATTCAGCACTATCAATTCTGTCATAATATCCGGTGTCTGTCGTCTTGAATGACGTTTCTGAAAACGAATGCAATGCATTCAGACAACATTTTTTGGACAAGGTTTTGTCTGTTTAGGCAAACCATTACACAAGTCCCCGCTGTTGCCATGTCTACTTGTGCGGCCCAATGTGTGCTAGAGAACTTTGATGCTGTTACTCTGGTGGACTTCAGGAAAGCTGTCCACGAGTTGAAGCCCACCACCTGCCCTCTAGACGCTGTTCCTGCTAGGATTTTGAAGGAGGCTGTTGACATCATAGGTCCCATTCTTGTCTCCTTCATAAACAGCTGCTTTAGCGTGGGTACTGTTCCCGCTGCTTTCAAACACGCTATTGTTAGACCGCTGCTCAAGAAACCCAACTTTGATCCCTCCATACTATCTAACTACCGCCCTATATCTAACCTGTCATTTTTGTCTAAGTTGATGGAGAAGCTTGTTTTCACCCAGCTTCAGTCTCACCTTCAACTGCACGGCATTGGGGATACATTTCAGTCCGGTTTCAGGTCGAGACATAGCACTGAATCAGCATTATTGAGGGTCCATAATGACATTCTTGGAGCCTTGGATGGTAAAAGCTCTGTGGTTTTGGTGTTACTGGACCTTACCGCTGCATTTGACACTGTGGATCACGCCATCCTCATCTCTCGTCTTCAACATGTTGTTGGTCTGCAGGGTGCAGTACTAAATTGGTTCTCTTTATACCTCACTAACAGAACTTTTTCAGTAATGCTGGATGATCATTCTTCCTCGGTTGCTCCTCTATCATCTGGTGTGCCCCAAGCATCTATTCTTGGTCCTATTCTGTTCTCACTCTACATGCTGCCACTTGGTCAACTCATCTCCAATCATAATGTTCAATTTCATTTCTATGCTGACGACCTCCAGATCTATCTTCCTGTGATTCAAAGTAATCGTTCTGCATTGGACCCTCTCCATAGATGCCTTCAGGATGTTAAACAGTGGCTTTCCCAGAACTTCCTTCATCTAAATGAAGAAAAGACTGAGTACATCCTGTTTAGCTCGGACTTACCCAGCAGTTCTCTGAGTTTTGGTCCTCTTACACCTCAGTTTGCACCTACCGTGCGTAACCTGGGTGTTATTTTTGACCAAAGTATGCACTTCGATAAGCAGATCAGTGCAGTAGTGAAGGCGAGCTTTTATCAGCTAAGGCTCCTCAGCAAGGTCAAATCATTCTTATCCAAAGCTGACCTTGAAAAAGCTATACATGCCTTCATCAGCTCGAGGATTGACTATTGTAATGCCCTTTACACTGGACTTAACCAATCACTTTTAAATCGGCTCCAAATGGTACAAAACGCGACAGCTCGTCTTCTCACCAACACCTCCAAGTGCTCCCACATCACCCCTGTCCTCCGCTCGCTTCATTGGCTTCCGGTGCGGTTTAGGGTGGAGTATAAGGTCCTGGTGTTTGTGTTCAAGGCAATCAATGATCTGGCCCCGCTATACCTCGCCGAATTATTAAAGGTCTACCAACCAGCCAGAACTCTCCGCTCCTCAGGACTTACCTCTCTGGTTGTTCCAAAATGCAAGTATAAAAAGTTTGGAGGCCGGTCATTTGCTGTCCAGGGACCAACGCTGTGGAATGCACTTCCAGCACACATACGATGCGTCACTGAGCTGAGTATTTTTAAATCGCAGTTGAAAACTCATTTATTCAGACAAGCTTTTAACACGTAGCCCTGAATCAACTGCTATTTTATGTTCATTGTGCCTTATTTATTTATTTTTTTTATATATATTCTTAAGTATTTATTTAATTTTTTAATATATTACTTTTAATTAAATTTTTATTTTATTTTTAAATTTTATTTTTTGCTTTACTGGAAAGCGCCTTGTGCTCCTGTTGGTGGTTGTAATGCGCTTTATAAATAAAGTTTGATTGATTGATTGATTGATTTTGCAGCTACCTTCTGGTCTAAATTGAACTTATTTTTGCACTTATTAGAACATTCAGACAGTAACGAATTAAAGAAGTTCAACCTATATGTAACATCAGCATGGACTAGTGTTTCTGCATCATGTAATGACATCATATTTAAACTTTTAGCAATATTTCAAAGATAAAAGATGGCTATTCAAATTATATTATCTACATGAGCTTAAAAGAAAAGACTGGAGTCAATAATCACATCAAGGGTTTTTTATTGCTGCACATGGAAGACAGAAAGACCTTCTAGAGGTAATATGTAATCAAAAAGCTTAATTCTAGCTGCATGTGATCTGTGTGAACATGCTTCCTTCTTTTTAGAAGTGGTAGAGGGAAGTCAACAAGCATTCACTGTCTATTGTCCTTCAGACATTCCTCAACATTTTAAGCAGATGTCTCTCATTTGGCTTTGCCGAAACATACAACTGTGTCATCAGCATTACAATGGAAGCTAATACCACGTTTCAGAATAATTTTACCCAGAGGTATCACATATGAAGAAAAGGGCTAAAGTCAGTTTTTAATTAAGAGTTAGATAATTGCCAGCTTGAAAGATGTAGGTACCTGTAACAGCTCCCATTGAGGGTCCACCTCCGCCAGACCAGAGGGAACCTTCACAAGAATACTGAACACCTTGTAAACCAAAACACACCACGACTGTGTTTTGGATTACCTTTGTGCTGTTATTCTTATTACCGCATATGGATTCTACCATGCCTGTTCTAGGAATATGCTACAGTACCAAACCATTGTTATAGGTAAAATGTTTTATTTTTACAAGCTTGATTGCTTCTGGAATTATCTTTTTGAAGAAACGTGCAAGTAAAGGATTGAATAGGGTTAGGGTTAGGGTTAGGGTTAAAGTTAAAGTTAGCTAGTTGATGATTTTAATACAGAAATAGCTGCATTAATTTGATCTCTTGCTAAAAGATTTTATGTTATATTTATATTATGTATAGGGTGATAATTAAATTCTCTGTCTTTAAATGAATAGTCAGGATTTTTTGCCCTTATATTTTCAATTTTGTCATCAAGTCTTTTTCCAAAAATGATTACTGCCTATTGATGGTGTGCATTTTACTGTGATGCTTCTATTCCCATTTCATTTTGCTACAGTGCAGAATAAAATCTAGAATTATGTTTCAGGATCTGAGGGACCCTGCTAGGTTTCTACATTTTTGTTTTGTTTTTCATTCCCTGAGTTTCCCTGTTTTCCAAACACTCCTGTGTTTAAGTTCTGTTTTCTGCATTTGTTTTCCTGAATTGTCTGCCCTATCCAGTGTAGCCCTGTGCAATCCTTGTTTAAGTTTATTTATTTATTTGCTCTAGGGAAAGACATTGTTTAGAGGACAAAGATCAGATAATTTTTTTGTGAGGATGTTTTTAGAGGATTTTTAACCTGCCTTATTTTAATTATTGACTCGTTCCACTTTTGTTATGGATTCTGGGACCGGAGTTTGTGGAATGATTTTTTTGCTGTTTTGTGGTTTTTTTTTTTTTTTGCCCCCTGCAGCAGAGAGTCTGCAGTGCACCCAGAGTCTGTGTCTGTACTTGTGTTCACACTCCCCTGTGGCAGACTGCTGGGGTTCCCCGAAAGGAGATGAGGTAAATACCTAAAACTTCAGACTGGAATCATGACTATTTTTAATATTTAACCGTTCTGTCTTTGCTTGTTTTTATTTTTTACATGGATTTTGCATGGCAGGTTTGTTCCATTACTTTTGCATCTTCTAAAATATTTGAGAATTGCTTCCGTGGTAACTTTTTTCTTTTGCAGTCTCTGTTTTTTGTGACTGCTTCAGTGCTTTTTGTTTGTGTGTTCACCTGTATGTCCAGTGCATGTTTTTTTGTCTCCTCTGTGTCTTTTATATTAATTAAACGTAAGCCCTGTGTTTGCATCAGTGTAATTACTGCTTTAAGTAACCCCTGTTAGGGTTGAGACTCAAAACAGGGTTGGCTGCATGAGACAAGTTGCCCCTTATATTATTTATTAGCAAGAAAATCACAAGCAGTCTAAAGTCCATAAACAAAATGTCTACAGGTCAAAAAGTGGAATACAACTCACAAATACTAAAACAAGAGTTTGCACCAAAATATTTACAAATGAAATCTATTAAAGTAAAAAGGGTCAGACATTGGAAACAAAACACAAGAGCCAGACTGCCTGAACTCACAAGGGGAACTTGATGAGGGTACAATGAGGGTAATTGATGGCAGGTGGAAACAGTTGGACAATTAGTACTCATGTAAGGGCAAATGATAAACTGGTGACATCTAGTGGGGCAACGAAAGAAAGAGAAAGACAGAAAAGAAAACAAAGTCCTGACAGTGACCCTGAAATCCTGATAATATTAGTAGCATACTCTTAAAGGGAAATTAAGGTCATTTTTGGGTCAGATGAAAAGGTGCTTATATAATTTTTATATAGATTTACATTTACATGTTTTACGTGGTCACACCCATGTTGGGCCAGTGTACAGAATCAGAATCTGGAAAAATGTTTTATTAGCCAAGCAAGATTTCATTTACATGCAGTTTACTGTACCATTTAACATTAAGGTCACTGTAATTAAACAAACATAGAACTATAGACATACACAAGAAACACACTTTTTTTGTCCTGCTTTAGGCATTTATAGAAATACAGTTAGCTTTTCTAAGCTTTTTCTACTTGTCTCTACAGTCACTATTACAGTCATCTAAGGGAGTTTTTCCTTGCCACAGTCGCCACGGCTTGCTCATCAGGGACAAATTCACACCATTCACCTTAACTGTTGATTTGTGTAAAGCTGCTTTGAGGCAATGTCTGTTGTGAAAAGCGCTATACAAATAAACCTGACTTGACTTGACTATTATAAATGAACATCATCCAGAAGATATGGTTTTTCAGCATCAGTGTCAATACTAGGAAAAAAGTAAAAGTTAGTATCAACAAAACATTATTATTATTATAGTTACTACAGCATTGTTATAGTTTATTAATGTTTAATATGATTTTGCTGTATATGAAACCACCTAAAAGTAATCCATTTAATTGTGAATTTAAAATTACGCTACATCTAGAAGCATAATTGTGTTTTATTGAAAATCTGTGATGTCACTCTTACACAAATAGTATAAATTGAAAAAAAGTATTGACACCTTAAATGTACAACTGATATAAATTTACTTTAAAAGTAAATCCAAGCTTAGATTTTGTTTAAAACAAATTACTAATCTTTGTGTAAACTGAATTAAAAAAATTGCCTATCTTTCCAAACAGTGAGGTGTTTTGCTCAGCCATCCATCTTGCCAGCCGTTCTTGTTCATATTGAAATTTTTTTTTTTCTTTTTCAAATGCTTCTCCCTCAAACTTCTTCCTCAGCTCTTCTATCAACTTCTGTCTTTGTGCTTCATTCTCTTTCAGGATTCGTTGTTTCTCTGCTTCTATTGCTCTCTCTGCCTCCTGAAGCATTTCTGTAGTGTAATGTCCTCCACCATTCAAAGTGACCATCTTATCAATCTGGTCGAGGAGCTGGATGACTTGTTCTCGATTCTGATCTTCATTATTAAACAAATGATATCCACCTTTGCATTTCTGGAGGAAATTCAGAAGCTTTGTATTGTTGCGTACAAACTGATGAATAGTTTTCCCCTTTAGCTGATCTCCATGAGTAAATAGAGCCATAGTGTAACTTGAAGATTTTTCCCCGAAAATTGTTTGAAAAACCTCAACAGTTTTTTCTTCTTCCTCTGTAAATCTGCCTATTTGAATCACAACTAAGAGGACATGAGGTCCTGGAGCAGAGAATGGAATGCACAGCCTAATCCGATTAATCACCTCATCTGCAGATAACTGAGTGTCAAACAGACCTGGGGAGTCGATAACAAATACTTTTCTGCCATGTATATTTCCATGTGCTTTTTCACACTGTGTGGTTACAGACGAAGAAGATATTTCAGATTTAAAAGCCTTATTTCCAAGTATGGTGTTTCCTGTTGCACTCTTGCCCACACCGGTTTTTCCGATTAGCAACATCCGAAGATCATCACTGAATTCTGTAACTATTAGAACATGATATTAATTTCATTTATTAATATTATTTTTTTTTTTGTTACTATTTTTGCTAATGTTACTGTACAGTACATACCTTCTTCATTTAAATAATTGTCCTGTTTAAAAATCTGTGGGGACAAAAGGCATTTAGTGTGGTCAATATTATACGTGTACATTTCCATATAAAAATACAATGTACAAAAATCTTGCATATACGATTGGGGGAAATCTGTTAAAAATGATTTAACATTAGCTTATTATACTCTATAATGAAATTCTTTTCTACTGTTATATTTTGGATACATTTGATGTTTGAGGAAGTATGCAAACATCTTCATAATAAAAAAAATCAATACCTGCTGTATACTCTTTGATGTTATGCTTAATCTACTTTTAGACAGTTAGTCTACAATAGAAAACAATAATTTAAAACTTTACTTCTAAAAAGCGAATTATTATATTATTATAATTATTAGAGTATTATATCATTTGTGAGATTTCAGCTTACCTTAATCCCAATAGCTACCACAACCACAAAACATGTCAGAAGCAGCAGCTTAGAAGAAAGAAGGCAGGCCATGTACTGCTTTAATCGTCCTGAGAAATTTTACATTATGGCTTATTCAAAACTTTTGATATCTTACCATATGACCATAAGGTGAGATATTTAGATACAAACACCACAATAAGTTAAAGTTTAAGTTCAAGTTTAAGTTCACATACACCAGGGGTGGCCAACCAGTCAAGAGACAAAGAGCCACATTTTTTACTGTGTTACCGCAAAGAGCCACATCATACACATGGGCACACACGAATATCACCCATCCCTTCCTCACACACACACACACACGTGTCTCTAGGTTATATGGTAATATGTTTTTTTTCTAGGTGCGTGTTCGCTTCGCATGAGTTCATTACAGTATTTTCGTCAAATGCGCATGTGCGTAAAATAAAAATACCGCAAAGTTTCCCAGTAGGGGCAAGATCATTTAAGTCAGGGGTGTCAAACTCAGGCCCGCAAGATCATATCAAATGTGTATTATAGCTAATACTACAAATCCTAGAATGCTTTGTTAGTGCGTTGACGCGTCAGTCAAGACCGCTGAAAAACTCAGCGTTGAATTTACGCGCCGATTTACCAACTTTGCGAAGTACGACTCTGTGTGTGCTGCACAGTTTCCATGTTTCTCCCCGACATACTGTTCAGACTCCGTGCCCAAGCTGCTCAAACACTCTCTGTGTTCAGCAGCACATATCTGTGTGTGTAACTGTTCTCTTTAATGAAGATGAACAAAACACCATTTAGGAGTCTCACTGATGAACACCTTCACTCAATCTTGAAGATTTCCTCAGCTCAGAGAATAAACCCCAGACATGATGCACTTGTATCTAAGAAGAGATGCAGGAATCTGGCTTCAACCAATCAGAGTCAATCAGAGTGTAACTGAGCTTGAGAAGGCATGGACTGTTAATAGTTGAATTTTTAGTTGTTCTGTTGTTGGCCTGTGAAAAACAGATTTACATTAAAAAGGAATTTGAAAGGCTAAATAGAGAGAGAGAGAGAGAGAGAGAGAGAGAGAGAGAGAGAGAGAGAGAGAGAGAAAGAGAGAGAGAGAATAAGAAACGAATACCACTGATGTTTTATTTCTAATTAAATTTCTCATCGGTTTATAATATAAAATTTTGTTGTTTTAGATTCAATGTTAATGAAAAACTAAAGTTTGTTTCTATATGAAAAGGTTCAACATTACGTATCTGGATAGAAGGAAAACATGCACAATTGCAGTACATTTTTCAATAAATATTGAGTTTGGCCCTCGTCCCTCGGCCCTCGACCTCGTCCCAGTTTTTAATTTCGGCCCACTGTGAATCTGAGTTTGACACCCCTGATTTAAGTCTTACAAATACCGTATTAAACTCAAGCGAAGCGAACACGCACATTAAACAAAACACAAACACAATCTTCGATATGAACGTAAGAGCCGCATGAAACCAGGCAAAGAGCCGCATGCGGGTTGGCCACCCCTGACATACACATACATACAGAGTACAACATGCAGTGAAATGATTTATACGACCGTCCGACATTTAAGCATGAAAAAAGGAATAGAATATTGGGATAAAGTAGATAAATAAAAAGTATAATGTAAAGAAAATATAGAAAATATATGTATATACATGAAGATATAGATGGAGATGAATGATTATGGCAGATATTGACAACACAAATTAAAGTGATTTAGTGTCAATGTGCAGTATAGTGTGGTATAAAGTGACAAAACCATTGACAATATATGAATGACAACCATTCATACATTTTCTTATTAGAAATTAACAGTTAAACACAACTAGGTATATTTAAAGTAGGGATGCACCGAATATTCGGCCACCGAAAATTTTCGGCTGAAAATGGCCCAAAAGTGCACACAGTTTGTTGTGATGACGCAAACAGAGACACGTGCATGTCTAAAACAACATGTCTCCGGTGTGGACGTGTTTCAGTTTATCTGAGAAAGACCCACGGATAGCGATGTGCAAAACATGTAATGCCGAAATTTCGTCTGTGAAAACTTTCTCCACGTCGGGTTTAATTTATCACCTGAAATCCAGGAATGAGAGGAACGCGGCACAGAAAAGCAAAACCCGCGCATGCGCACTCCGTCTGTGGTGGACGTTTTTAAAAAGGCAGGAAGTTTCTCAGTGATAGTGTTGTATTGTATCTTTAAGCAGTTGCACTTGTTCTGAATGCACTTTGTTTTTATGAAAGAACATATTTAATTTTACAACATTTCAGCAGGACAGAGGGCCTATACATTATTATTTAATGTACACATGAGTGCATTTAAGTTAAAAATTTCAGTTAGAATTTTAATTTATTTTATCCTGTGCATTGTTGCAATGTGCTATAAATAAATATTTTTATAATTTGTAATTGATTTATTCTTTGAATCTTTAATATTTCATTTATGCAATTGAAATGCCTTGATTTTAGTAAGTTTAGTACACAATCATAGCCATAAATGCAATGGTAATAATAATTGGCATAATTTCTTTCGGTGTTTCGGTTTTCGGTTTTCGGCCAAGAATTTTCATTTCGGTGCATCCCTAATTTAAAAAAAGTGACAATAAAATATTTTTTAGATTTATGACTCACCTGCCATCTTGCTTATGTATGTTGAAGTCTATTTCATCTAACTGTTCACTGTCTCTCAGAGCACAAGTTTTGTTTTCCCCGGAAAGCTCAGTTTCGCTTTTGAGCAATTTCCCCTCCTATTTTTGGCACTTGGCCAAGACTTGAAAAAAAATCAGTCTGCTTTTGTTTTGTGAGAAAGTTTATTAATTTTTAATGTTATGTTAACTATGGCAGTCTCTTATTATGATTATAAAATTGAAATTAATGATTAGATGCTAGAAATTCCTAGCTCTGAAACTTTTTTGGCCATAATTTCCTAATGCTATACATTTTAGATAGTTGTCAAGTCAAGTCAAGTTTATTTCTATAGCGCTTTTCACAACAGACATTTTCTTAAAGCAGCTTCACAGAAATCAACAGTCAATGTGAATGGTGTGCATTTATCCCTGATGAGCAGCCGTGGCGACTGTGGCAAGGAAAAACTCCCTTAGATGTTTTGAGGAAGAAACTTAGAGAGACTCAACCAGACTCAAAAGGGAAACCCATCCTCATTTGGGTGACATCAAGAGTTTGATCATAAATCTTTCAACAAAACAGAACACTGGAGATTGAGAACTAAAATGAATACTGGTGTATAAGATTATAAGTAATGTTCTTTCTACAGTCTTAAACAGACTTTATGGTTATAAAACTAGGAGCTACTGAGCTCAACATTTGTGATCATCACAGATCCAGCATCAGCTTCTCCATGCCAGAGCCTTTAAACACTCCAGGAGGTCCAATGTCAAAACTCCACACATGTAGTGGGATCCAATTGGCACTGGTACGTCTCTAGATGGTTCGGGATGTTTGCGAGTTCGGCATCTACTTCTTCAAAGGTCCATAATCCTGATGAGGTGGGACGTGACCAAAGCTGGCCAAACCTCAGGAAGCCTCGGGATGGGGAGAGAAAGAGAAGCAGTGGAGAGAAATTAGCGTAGCTGCTGTTCATGATATTAACAGCACAAGTTGATACTGTGCATGTGATCATATGTTCTGGAGCACAAGGTTATTATGTGATAACGTGTTATATATAGATGTGTGAATGACAATTAAAATAATCAGTGCAGAAATCAGAATCTGGTCAATCTCAGGAAATTTGTTGTATGCTTTTACATGATGACTACTACTACTTAATAATCATAAATTATTTATTATTGTTTTTGTATTATTATTATTGATATTATTACTACTACTACTACTTCTACTGCTACTATAACTAGTGCTTATACTACTACTAACAATAATAAGCAATGAAGATTACCTCATTAAAAATGTAAATAATATACTGGTAGTAAAACATGCAGAAATAATAGTAAGCAATTTTAAGAAAAGAAATTTCACATACTAGTAAAACTTTAAACTGCCTTATTGTTCTCATTTTTCATTTCACTCATTTTACTGGTGAGATATAATGTTAATCTGTGCTGAAACTCCGTTGTATTTGTTTTGTGTTGCTGTAGCAGATAGTTTACATACTCTGATTATAACACATCATTTTTTTTATGAGCTTAGTGACGATCCATTATAACTATGCTATGTATATAATTTTTCTAGGGTGGATCTCTGAAATGTTTGTTAAGTCAAACTAGTTTAACAGATGGTAATAAGTAAGAATTATTTTGTGTTTGGCCATACTTAAGGTGTGGCCTGTGTACATACAATTTCTAGGGATTTTTCTTTATTGTAAATGAATCTAAAAATAACAACATTGAATTATTGTATTTATTATTTCACTGGCAGTAACTGAACTGAGAATAGTGGGTTTTTTTCAGGATTAATGCAGAAACAAGAGCTTTGCACTATATATTTTTGGGCAGGCCAGAATTCACCTGCAGTAATTACCAGACCCATATACATTATTTGACAGGAAACCTAATTTAGAACAAAGTACATAACTGCTTTGTTGTCATGGATCCACTATTAGCCTTGCCCCTTAGTTGATCTGATCTTTTATGTTGTTTGTTTACTTGTTTTCCTGGTCTTTGTTTGCTTTTTTTCAGTTGTTATTTCATTTTGTACTCACATTCAAGCACAAATTTCTCAGTTATAAATGTAAAAGCTACAAAGTAGATTTTGTGAATTACAGGTATACTGTGGTATTTTAACGTAATCATAGAAGGTAAGTAAGGAATATGGGTAATACATTTTAATCTACAAATGTTTGCCATCTTATCTGTGATGTAAGTGTTGAAGAGAACAAAACTCAGTTGCAGAGACTTATTATGGGCGAAAGGAATTCTGAGATAATGACTAGCATTCCATACTTCAACGCCTTGTGATTCCATCTGGAACTTACTTTACCAAACAACAGTAAACCGGTGACCCAAAGCATACATACAAGCTCTAAATGCATTATTCACAGATCAAACAGTCGCAGTGTTATCTAGCATGCAATGGCCTGCCCAGTTACTGAACCTATTGAACTGCTTTTGGATGAGCTGGATCGCAATTGCAGAAATAATTTTCCAACTAGTACAGAATACCTTTGTCAAATTCTACAAGAGGCATGGCAAAGTATTTGAGCCAGGTTTTTGGAGAATTGTTTTTTGGAAGCCAGGCTGAGAGATCAAATCAAATCAAATCAAATTTTATTCATCACATACACATACATACAGGGTACTACATGCAGTGAAATGCTTATTATGACAGTCCGGCATGAGGGAATAGGATGGGGAAAAGAAAAAGAAGGCAGATAAATAAAATATGAAAAACTAAATAAAATAAAGTATAAGAATATAAAGATATATGTATGTGAGACAAAAAAAAAAAAAGATGTATATACAAGAAAAACGCTAAAATATTTTGGTGGTTTAGATTGTCCATAGAGTGTCCGTGTGCGGTATGGTGTGGTGTAAAAAAGTCCGTAAGTGTCTGTGTGCAGTATGGTGTGGTGTAAAGTGTCCATGTGAAGTATGGTGTGGTATAACAATGACCATAAAGTGTCCGTGTGTGGTATGGTGTGGTATAAAATAAAATATAAAGTGCACTGTGCTGTGCAAGTCCAGAGATTAAAGTGTCGAGGTGCGAAGGTGAGATATGTATAGAGGGGAATTGTGATGATGGATAGAGTGGGCCTGTTTTTAGATCCTGGGTGTTTCCTGGTTTAAACTCTGAATGGACTGTGGGAAGAAGCTCCTCCTCATTCTCTCTGTGTTCGCTTTCAGGGAGTGGAAGCGTTTCCCCGAATGCAACAGAGAAAAGAGTCCATTGTTGGGATGGCTGAGATCCTTCATAATCTTCCTCTGGTCCGGCACTGCGTGCTGTAGATGTCCTGCAGGTCAGGGAGCTCGGTGTGGATGGTACGTTCAGCTAAATGCACCACCCTCTGGAGGGCTTGTCTGTCCTGCATGGTGCTGTTCCTGAACCAGGAAGTGATGCTACCCGTCAGAACGCTCTCAATGGTGCAGGTGTAGAAAGTCTTAAGCACCTGAGAGGCTAGATTAAAGATGTCTTAGATGGTACAGACGCTGCTGGGCCTTCTTCACCAGGGTGTTGGTGTGACAGGACCAAGACAGGTCCTGTGTGATGTGAACACCTAGGTACCGGAAACTGTCCACTCTCTCCACCGGGGTCCCGCTGATGTTTATCGGTTGGTATGACCGCTCCTGCTTTGTGCTGAAGTCCACGATCAACTCCTTAGTCTTGCTGACATTCAGGAGAAGATTGTTCTCCTGGCACCATCTTCCCAGGTTTTTAACCTCCTGTAGGTAGGCCGTCTCATCGTTTTTGGAGATCAGACCCACCACAACAGTGTCGTTAGCAAAGTTGATAATGGTGGTGGAGTTGGAAGTGGCCACACAGTCATATGTGTACAATGATAGTCGTTAAGGCAGGCGGGCTGGGGTTTCTTTGGGACAGGAACAATAGTGGACTGTTTAATACTGTTAAAAAAGAAGAGGTGACCATCTGTGAGCAACAGTATGGTTTCATGACGAGGAAGAGCACCACAGATGCCTTATTTGCTTTAAGGATGTTGATGGAGAAGTATAGAGAAGGACAGAAGGAATTGCATTGAGTATTTGTGGATTTAGAGAAAGCGTAGGACAGAGTGCCAAGAAAGGAGTTGTGGTATTGTATGAGAAAGTAAAGTGTGGCAGAGAAGTATGTGAGAGTGGTGCAGGACATGTATGAGGACAGTGTGACAGCAGTGAAGTGTGCAGTAGGAACGACAGACTGGTTTAGGGTGAAGGTTGGACTGCATCAAGGATCGGCCCTGAGCCCTTTCCTGTTTGCAGTGGTGATACACAGGTTGACGGACAAGGTCAGACAGGAGTCTCTCTGGACTATGATGTTTGCGGATGATATTGTGATTTGTTGTAAGAGTAGTAAGCAGGTTGAGAAGAGCCTGGATAGGTGGAGATATGCGCTGGAGAGAATGGGAATGAAAGTCAGTAGGAGTAAGACAGAGTACATGTGTGTGAATGAGAAAGAGGGCAGTGGAGTGGTGCGGTTGCAGGGAGAAGAGGTGGAGGAGTTCAGGTAACTGGGGTCAAGAGTGCAAAGTAATGGAGAGTGTGTGTTAGAGAAGTAAAGAAAAGAGTGCAGGCAGGTTGGAGTGGGTGGAGAAGAGTGACAGGAGTGATTTGTGATAGTAGGGTATCTGCAAGAATGAAAGGAAAAGTTTATAGGACTGTGGTGAGACCTGCGATGTTGTATGGTTTAGAGACAGTGGCATTGAGTAAAAGACAGGAGGTGGAGCTGGAGGTAGCAGAGCTGAAGATGTTAAGGTTTTCGTTGGGAGTGACAAGGATGGACAAGATTTGAAATGAGTTGATTAGAGGGACAGCGCATGTAGGATGTTTTGGTGACAAGGTGAAGGAGGAGAGATTGAGATGGTTTGGACATGTGCAGAGGAGGGACATGAATTATATTGGTAGGAGAATGCTGAGGATGGAGCCACCAGGTACAAGGAAAAGAGGAAGGCCAAGGAGGAGGTTAATGGATATGGTGAGGGAAGACATGCAGGTAGTTGGTGTGAAAGAGGCAGATGTAGAGGACAGGGTGGTATGGAGACGGATGATCCGCATTACTGCGTACAAATTGTTGAATATTCTTTCCATTTAGTTGATCTCTATGAGTAAAAAGAGTCAATATAATTACAAAAGAAATTATAGTATAGTATTATTTTGTATAATCATTATTTTGAATACAAGAGTTCAATTCAAAGATATTGCTCTTAAAAATAATGGAACATATGACTTTTAATTAGAGCACATTTTTGACTAAATATTTTAAAATAAAAAACATTGAAACATTACAAATGTAACATTTTCAGATGTTATGGTTTTTAAATTCATATCTCATGGCTTTATCATTTAATTCTATGTGCAAATGTAACCCAACATCTAATATAAAAATAAAATAGTAAATAATAGGATGCACTTGAGAAAGCCAGAGCTAGTATATTACCTTTTATATCTGCATGATAAAGTAGACCTCAGCAGATCTCTTTTTTTCTCAAGCCCATACTATTTTTAGCATTTTGCAATATAAGCCATATTTAAAATTTAAAGTGAATTTACAGGGATTAATGTGATAAGAACAAGAACTTTTTATGCAAAGTCTAGCTAGATGTTTATTTCCTTGTTTGACATATTTTTAGCTAATATATATTATTTTTATTCAATTGGTCAGTCTTTAAACTCTCCATCAAAACACTTTGTCCACGCTCTGAATCATGTGTAACATCCGGCTATCAGGCAAGTCATGACGTCATCGTGTTGACACAGCGTCTTGTTCCTTGGTAACTTTTTTAGTTTGCAGTCCCTTTTTTTGTGACTGCTTCAGTGCTTTTTGTTTGTGTCCACCTGTATGTCCAGTGCATGTTTTTTTTGTCTCCTCTGTGTGTTTTATATGAATTAAACATAAGCCCTGTGTTTGCATTAGTGTAATTAATGTTTCAAGTAACCACTGTTAGGGTTGAGACTCAAAACAGGGTTCTCTGCATGGGACAGGTTGCCCCTTATATTATTTATTAGCAAGAAAATCACAAGCGATCTAAAGTCCATAAACAAAAGGTCCACTGGTCAAAAAGTGGAATACAACTCACAAATACTAAAACAAGAGTTTGCACCAAAATATTTACTTAGGAAATCTATTAAAGTAAAAAGGGCAAAAACTTACACTGGAGTAATTCACAAAAAGACTCAGACATGGGAAACAAAACACAAAAGCCAGACTGCCTGAACTCACAAGGGGAACTTGTACACTGAGGGTAATAGATAGCAGGTGGAAACAGTTAGAAAATTAGTACTCATGTAAGGGCAAATGATAAACTGGTGACATCTAGTGGGGCAACGGAAGAAAGAGAAAGACAGAAAAGAAAACAGAGTCCTGACAGTGACCCTAAAATCCTGATAATATTAGTAGCATACTCTTAAAGGGAAATTAAGGTCATTTTTGGATCAGCTGGAAAGGTGCTTATATAATTTTCCTATTAACATTTACATGTTTACGTGGTCACACCGATATTGAGCCAGTGTACAGAATCAGAATCCGGAAAAATTTTTTTATTAGCCAAGCAAGATTTCATTTACATGCAGTTTACCGTACCATTTAACATTAAGGTCACTGTAATTAAACATAGAATACAATAGAACTATAGACAAACACAATAAACACACCTTTTTTTGTAGAAATACAGTTAGCTTCTTCTAAGCTTTTTCTACTTGTCTCTACAGTCACTATTATAAATGAACATCATCCAGAAGATATGGTTTTTCAGCATCAGTGTCAATACTAGGAAAAAAGTAAAAGTTAGAATCAACACAACATTATTAATATTATAGTTACTAAAGCAATGTTTAATATGATTTTGCTGTATATCAAACCACCTAAAAGTAATCCATTTAATTGTGGATTTGAAATCACGCTACATCTATAAGCATAATTGTGTTTTATTGAAAATCTGTGATGTCACTCTTACACAATTAGTATAAATGTAAAAAATAATTGACACCTTAAATGTACAACTGATATAAAATTACTTTTAAAGTAAATCTGATCTTACATCTTGTTTAAAACAGATTACGAATCTTTGTGTAAACTGCAATTAAAAAATTTACTATCTTTCCAAACAGTGAGGTGCTTCGCTCAGCCTCCCATCTTGCCTGCCGTTCTTGTTCCTCTTGAAATTTCCATCTTGCTTTTTCAAATGCTTCTCCCTCAAACCTCTTTCTCAGCTCTTCTATCAACTTCTGTCTTTGTGCTTCATTCTCTTTCAGGATTCGTTGTTTCTCTGCTTCTATTGCTTTCTCTGCCTCCTGAAGCATTTCTGTAGTGTAATGTCCTCCACCATTCAAAGTGACCATCTTATCAATCTGGTCGAGGAGCTGGATGACTTGTTCTCGATTCTGATCTTCATTATTAAACAAATGATATCCACCTTTGCATTTCTGGAGGAAATTCAGAAACTTTGTATTGTTGCGTACAAACTGATGAATAGTTTTCCCCTTTAGCTGATCTCCATGAGTAAATAGAGCCATAGTGTAACTGGAAGATTTTTCCCCAAAAATTGTTTGAAAAACCTTAACAGTTTTTTCTTCTTCCTCTGTAAATCTGCCTATTTAAATCACAACTAAGAGGACATGAGGTCCTGGAGCAGAGAATGGAATGCACAGCCTAATCCGATTAATCACCTCATCTGCAGATAACTGAGTGTCAAACAGACCTGGGGAGTCGATAACAAATATTTTTCTGCCATGTATATTTCCATGTGCTTTTTCACACATGACGAAGAAGATATTTCAGATTCAAAAGCCTTGTTTCCAAGTATGGTGTTTCCTGTTGCACTCTTGCCCACACCGGTTTTTCCAATTAGCAGGATCCGAAGCTCATCACTGAATTCTGTAACTATTAGAACATGATATTAATTTAATTTATTAATATTATTATTATTATTATTATTTTTACTATTTTGCTAATGTTACTGTACAGTACATACCTTGTTCACTTAAATAATTGCCCTGTTTAAAAATCTGTGGGGACAAAAGGCATTTAGTGTGGTCAATATTATCCGTGTACATTTCCATATAAAAATACAATGTACAAAAATCTTGCATATACGATTGGGGGAAATCTGTGGCCAGCAAGCAGTCAAACAACTTGACATTAGCTTATTATACTCTATAATGCAATTCTTCTTAACTGTTATATTTTGGATAAGTTTGATGTTTGAGGAAGTATGCAAACACTTTCATAATAAAAAAAAAAATCAATCCCTGCTGTATACTCTTTAATGTTATGCTTAATCTACTTTTAGATAGTTAGTCTACAATAGAAAACAATAATATAAAACTTTACTCTTAAAAAGAGACGCATTATATAATTTGTGTCATTTCAGCTTACCTTAATCCCAGTAGCTTCCACACCCACAAAACATGTCAGAAGCAGGAGCTTGGAAGAAAGAAGGCAGGCCATGTACTGCTTTAATCGTCCTGAAAAATTTTACATTATGGCTTGTTTAAAATTTTTAATATCTTACCATATGACCATAAGGTGAGATATTTAGATACAAACACCACAATAAGTTAAAGTTTAAGTTCAATTTTGAGTTCACATACACATACATACAGAGTACGACATGCAGTGAAATGATTTATACGACCGTCTGACATTTAAGCATGAAAAAAGGAATAGAATATCAGGATAAATATAAAATTATAAAAAATAAAGATAAAGTAGATAAATAAAAAAGTATAAACTAAAGAAAATATAGAAAATCAAATCAAAATCCATTCAAATTTTATTTGTCACATACACATACATACAGGGTACGACATGCAGTGAAATGCTCATTACGACGGTCCGGCATGAGGGAATAGGATGGGAAGAAAAATAATACAAAGAAACAGAAGACTGATAAATAAAGTATAAAAACTATATAAAAGAAAATATAAGAATATATAAAGATATATATATATATATATATATATATATATATATATATATATATATATAATATATATATATATATATATATGTATATGAAAGAAAGGGATGTATATACAAGAAATGCTTATGGCAGTAAACAGTAAACAACTAGATATGTATATACATTAATCTAGAAGGAGATGAATGCATATGGCAAATACTGACAATACAAATTAAAGTGATTTAGTGTCAATGTGCAGTATAGTGTGGTATAAAGTGACAAAACCATTCACAATTTATTCATAAATTTTCTTATTAGAAATTACAGTTAAACACAACTAGGTATATTTAAAGAAAGTGACAATAAAATATTTTTAGATTTATGACTCACCTGCCATCTTGCTTATGTATGTTGAGGTTTATTTCATCTAACTGTTCACTGTCTCTCAGAGCACAAGTTTTGTTTTCCCCGGAAAGCTCAGTTTCGCTTTTGAGCAATTTCCCCTCCTATTTTTGGCACTTGGCCAAGACTTGAAAAAAAATCAGTCTGCTTTTGTTTTGTGAGAAAATGTATTAATTCTTAATGTTTTGTTAACTATGGCAGTCTTTTATTATGATTCTGAAATTGAAATGAATAGAGTTACATATCCTATGATTAGTTGCTAGAAATTCCTAGCTCTGAAACTTTTTTGACCAGAATTTCCTAATGCTATATATTTTAATGCTACAAGTAGATGTGGGAATGACAATTAAAATAATCAGTGCAGACAGCAGAATCTGGTAAATCTCAGGACATTTGTTGTATGCTTTTACATGATGACCACTACTACTTAATAATTATACATTATTTATTATTGTTTTTGTATTATTATTATTATTATTATTATTATTATTATTATTATTATTATTATTATTATTACTGCTACTACTACTTCTACTATAACTAGTGCTTGTACTACTACTAACAATAATAAGCAATGAAGATTACCTCATTAAAAATGTAAATAATATACTGGTAAAACATGCAGAAATAATAGTAAGCAATTTTAAGAAAAGAAATTTCACTTACTAGTAAAACTTTAAACTAACCCAGTCATTATGGATGCACAAGCCAGTGCACTCATAGTGCCGGTCCCAAGCCCGGGTAAATGGGGAGGGTTGCGTTAGGAAGGGCATCCAGCGTAAAACATGTGCAAAATCAAATATGCGGATCACAAATGAGAATTTCATACCGGATCGGTCGAGGCCCGGGTTAACAACGACCGCCACAGGTATCGTTAGCCAACAGGGTACCGGTGGAAATTGGGCTACTGTTGGCTGAAGGAGGAGAAGGAGAGGAGGAAGACGTCTACAGAGACGGCAGGGAAAGGAGCAGTGCAGGAGAGTGGAGGTTCGGGTTGGTACTTTAAATGTTGGTACTATGACGGGTAAAGGAAGAGAGGTAGCTGATATGATGGAGAGGAGAAAGGTAAATATGCTGTGTGTTCAGGAGACCACGTGGAAAGGGAGTAAGGCCAGGAACATTGGAGGTGGATTTAAACTGTTTTATCATGGTGTGGATGGAAAGAGAAATGATGTAGGGGTGATTCTGAACGGAAGAGTAAGAGTGTTGATCGTGAAGGTGGAAGCTGAAGGGATGATGATAAATGTCATCAGTGCCTATGCTCCACAAGTTGGCTGTGAGATGGAGGAGAAGGAAAGATTCTGGAGTGAATTAGATGAAGTGGTAGATGGTGTACCTAGGAAAGAACGATTGGCGATTGGGACAGGGGACAGTGTAGCTAGACAGCATCGGATGGTGGTCTGTAGGATGGTTTTGGAGGCGAAGAAGAAGAGGAGGAGAGTGAGGACTGAAAGAAGAATAAGATGGTGGAAACTGAAGGAGGAACAGTGTAGTGTGAGGTTCAGGGAAGAGGTCAGACAGAGGCTCAGTGGTGTTAAGGAGGTCTTGGATGATTGGGCAAATACTGCAGGAGTGATGAGGGAGGCAGCTAGAAAAGTACTTGGTGTGACATCTGGAAATAGAAAGCAAGACAAGAAGACGTTGTGGTGGAATGGGGAAGTGCAGGAGAGCATAAGGAGAAAGAGGTTGGCAAAACAGAAGTGGGATAGACAGAGTGATGAGAAAAGTAGGCAGGAGTACAAGGAGATGCAGCAGCAGGTTAAGAGGGATGTGGCGAAAGCCAAGGAAAAAGGCATATGAGGAGCTGTATGAGAGGTTGAACACTAAGGAATGAGAAAAGGATTGGTACCGATTGACCGATTGGCCAGGCAGAGGGACTGAGCTGGGAAGGATGTACTGCAAGTTAGAGCAGTAAAGGATGGAGAGGGAAATGTGTTGACTAGTGAGAAGAGTGTTGAGAAGGTGGAGGGAGTATTTTGAGCAGCTGATGAATGAGGAAAATCAGAGAGAGAGAAGGTTGGATGATGTGGAGTTGGTGAAGCAGGAAGTGAAAGTTTCATGCTGAGGAAGAGCACCACAGATGCCTTATGTGCTTTGAGAATGTTGATGGAGAAGTATAGAGAAGGACAGAAAGAATTGCATTGTGTATTTGTGGATTTAGAGAAAGCGTACGACAGGGTGCCAAGAGAGGAGTTGTGGTATTGTATGAGGAAGTCAGGTGTGTCAGAGAGGTATGTGAGGGTAATGCAAGACATGTATGATGACAGTGTGACGCAGTAAAGTGTGCAGTAGGAACAACAGACTGGTTCAGGGTGAAGGTTGGACTGCATCAAGGATCGGCCCTGAGCCGATCCTGTTTGCAGTGGTGATGGACAGGTTGATGGACGAGGTCAGACAGGAGTCTCCCTGGACTATGATGTTTGCGGATGATATTGTGATTTGTTGTGAGAGTAGAGAGCAGGTTGAGAAGAGCCTGGAGAGGTGGTGATATGCGCTGGAGATCAGGGGAATGAAACTCAGTAGGAGTAAGACAGAATACATGTGTGTGAATGAGAGGGAGGGTAGTGTAGTTGTGCGGTTGCAGGGAGAAGAGCTGTAGAAGGTGGAGGAGTTCAGGTACCTGGGGTCAACAGTGCAAAGTAATGGAGAGTGTGTTCGAGAAGTGAAGAAAAGAGTGCAGGCAGGGTGAAGTGGGTGGAGAAGAGTGACAGGAGTGATTTGTAATAGTAGGGTATCTGCAAAAATGAAAGGGAAAGTTTATAGGTCTGTGGTGAGACCTGCGATGTTGTATGGATTAGAGACAGTGGCATTGAGTAAAAGACAGGAGGTGGAGCTGGAGGTAGCAGAGCTGAAGATGTTGAGGTTTTCGTTGGGAGTGAGGAGGATGGATAAGATTAGAAATGAGTTATTTAGAGGGACAGCGCATGTAGGATGTTTTGTTGACAAGGTGAGGGAGGTGAGATTGAGATGGTTTGGACATGTGCAGAGAAGGGACATGAATTATATTGGTAGGAGAATGCTGAGGATGGAGCCACCAGGTAGGAGGAAAAGAGGAAGGCCAAGAAGGAGGTTCATGGATGTGGTGAGGGAAGACATGCAGGTAGTTGGTGTAAAAGAGGCAGATGTAGAGGACAGGGTGGTATGGAGACAGATGATCCGCTGTGGCGACCCCTAATGGGAGCAGCCGAAAGAAGAAGAAGAAGAAGAAGTAAAACTTTAAACTGCCTTATTGTTCACATTTTTCATTCCAATCATTTTACTGGTGAGATATAATGTTAATCTGTGCTGAAAGTCAGTGGTATTTGTTTTGTGTTGCTGTAGCAGATAGTTTACATACTCTGATCACGACACATCATTATTTTTTTATGAGCTTAGTGACGATCCATTATAACTATGCTATGTATATTAATTTTACAGGGTGGAACTCTGAAATGTTTGTTAAGTCAAACTAGTTTGACAGATGGTAATAAGTAAGAATTATTTTGTGTTTGGCCATAGTTAAGGTGTGGCCTGTGTGCATACAATTTCTAGGGATTTTTCTTTATTGCAAAAGAATCTAAAAATAACAACTTTGAACTGCTGTATTTATTATTTCACTGGCAGTAACTGAACTGAGAATAGTGGGGTTTTTTTTCAGGATTAAAGCAGAAACGAGAGCTTTGCACTATATATTTTTGGGCAGGCCAGAATTCACCTGCAGTAATTACCAGACCCATATACATTATTTGACAGGAAACCCTATTTCAGAGCAAAGTACTTAACTGCTTTGTTGTCATGGACCCACCTTTAGCCTTGCCTCTTAGTTGTTCTGATCTTATATGTTGTTTGTTTACTTGCTTTCCTGGTCTTTGTTTGCTTTTTTCAGTTGTCGTTATTTAATTTTGTACTCACATTCAAACACATATTTCTCAGTTATAAATGTAAAAGCTACAAAGTAAATTTTGTGAATTACAGGTATACTGTGGTATTTTAACGTAATCATGGAAGGTAAGTAAGGAATATGAGTAATACATTTTAATCTACAAACCTTTGGCATCTTATCTGTGATGTAAGTGTTGAAGAGAACAAAACTCAGTTGCAAAGACTTATTATGGGCGAAAGGAATTCTGAGCCAAAATGACTAGCATTCCATACTTCAACGCCTTGTGATTCCATCTGGAACTAACTTCACCAAACAACAGTACAATGACCCAAAGCATACATACGAGCTCTGATTGCATTATTTACAGATCAAACAGTTGGCTGGAGTGTTATCTAGCATGGAATCGCCTGCCCAGTTCTGCAATTTCAGAAATACTTTTCCAACTAGTACATTAATATATATGTTTGGTCAAAGTAAATCTTCATACAAATAAATGACCTAGTTTTTTGCATATACTTTAAACAGGAGGAACATGCACATGTCTCTCATAAATAAAAGACTAGGTGTGTCCAAACTTTTGACTCTACATAAGGAGATGGGAACTTAAAAAAATGTTAAGTTACAAAAATAAATAAATAAATAAATAAATAAATAAATAAATAAATAAATAAATAATAAAGCTAAGTTAAACTCTGACAATTGACAAACATGTTCAGAAAGAAATAATAATTAAAAAAAGATTTATTTAGCGGTGAAGGAGAGAACTTTAATGACAAGGATACGAGTTCATGACAAAAGAAACAAAACTATGCAAAACCATGTACAAAAAAAAAAAAAGATATTTTCTCTTAAGACAGTGTGGAGCAAACACACAAATAATATACTTGGCATAACGACCTTGGGAAAAAAACTTAGGTAAAGATATGATATGTAAATATATTTTCTAAGGCACCAGGCTTTAAATAATACTTCAGCCTTTTATACTTAAACATATTATTCTGTCTGTCTCTATTAACTGTGTAATCATCAAAGCTTATTGTTAACCTATAGTACTAATGTAACATCTATGGACATGAATAGCACTATCATCTAGCTCAGTTAGCCACATTGCATGGGAAATAACTTGTTTTAAGTTTTATTTTTAATAATACATTTCATTTATGCTAAATAGCATTATGCCTAATAACTCCCTTATCCAAAATAAAACAGAGACTTCAGAGCCCCTGATGTGACTGATTGCTTTAAATCTATAGTGTTATATAAAAATTCATT
This sequence comes from Silurus lanzhouensis, assembly GCA_039877035.1. Lineage (NCBI taxonomy): Eukaryota > Metazoa > Chordata > Actinopteri > Siluriformes > Siluridae > Silurus > Silurus lanzhouensis. The sequence continues at coordinate 1,280,699 of JBCEWE010000087.1, forward strand.
ATTAGAATAAGATCAAGTCAAAATGAAACTGACCAAAGGGAAAAGTAATATTTAATATTTTATCCAGATAAAGTGTGAGTAATAAAATCTGTGAAAATGAGATGGCATCTTTCCCTGTAAAGTAAAAACATAAATGACCTGATGCAGCTTTGATTCAGAACAATACATTTTGTGATTTTGTTAGTCTGGCCAGACATTACAGATCCCTAATCATTAATGTAGAAAATTTTGTGAGTAATTATTTGGAACTGTGAAAATGATTAAAATGGAAATTTGAAACATGGCCTAGTGGTGTCACTCCAAAATATCGCAATAAAATGTCAATCAAAATCTGAAGACACTGCCCAAAATAATAAAAGTAATCCTTTTCTGCCTTCTCTCTTGCTTCCTCTTCGTGTTGCTGAGTTTCCTTCCTATTTTCTCTATCAAATGCTTCCCCTTCAAAATTTTTCGTAAGATTTTCTATCGCTTCCTGTCTCTGTGCTTCATTCTCTTTCAGGATTCGTTGTTTCTCTGCTTCTATTGCTACCTCTGCCTCCTGAAGCATCTCTGTTGTGTAATGTCCTCCACCATTTACAGTGACCATCTTATCAATCTGGTCCAGGAGCTGGATGACTTGTTCTGGATTCTGATCTTCATTATTAAACATATGGTGTCCACCTTTGCATTTCCTGAGAAAATTCAGAAGCTTTGTATTGTTTCGTACAAACTGATGAATAGTTTTTCCCTTTAGCTGATCTCCATGAGTAAATAGAGCCATAGTGTATATGTACATAGTGTAGCCATAGAAACTCAAAAGCATTGCATTGCTGCATACAAATTGATGAATATTTTTTCCATTTAGTTGATCTCCATGAGTAAAAAGAGTCAATATAATTACACAAGAAATGATAGTATAGTATTATTTTGTATAATCATTATTTTGAATACAAGAGTTTAATTTAAAGATATTGCTCTTTAAAATAATGAAATATATGACTTTTAATTAGAGCACATTTTTGACTAAATATTTTTAAATAAAATACATTGAAACATTACAAATGTAACATTTTCAGATGTTATGGTTTTTAAATTCATATCTCATGGCTTTATCATTTAATTCTATGTGCAAATGTAACCCAACATCTAATATAAAAAATAAAATAGTAAATAATAGGATGCACTTGAGAAAGCCAGAGCTAGTATATAACCTTTTATATCTGCATGATAAAGTAGACCTCAGCAGATCTCTTTTCATCTCAAGCCCATACTATTTTTTAGCATTTTGCAATATAAGCCATATTTAAAATTCAAAGTGAATTTACAGTGATTAATGTGATAAGAACAATAACATTTCATGCAAAGTCTAGCTAGATGTTTATTTCCTTGTTTTACATATTTTTAGCCATATATTCTTTTTATTTAATTAGTCAGTCTTTAAACTCTCCATCAAAACACTTTTTCCACTTTGGAAAGCCTAATTCTTTCAAGTATTCTTGATTCATTCCCTTCATGAATTCCAGGCGCTCTATGTTTTTGCACCAATGAAGTTGCTACCTTGGTCACTGTGAAGTTGACTTAGATTGCCACGTAGAGAAATAAAGCAACGCAGTGCATTAAGGAATGCATCAGTACTAAGATCATCTAGTACTTCAAGATGAACTGCTCTTAAACACATGCAAGTGAACAGAAGACCATATTTATTCAGCTCTTTCCTTCCTTCTTTATTATGAAATGGTCCAAAACAGTCAATACCACTGTAAGTAAATGGAGGTGTAGTTTCACTCCTCTCAGGTGGCAAATCGCCCATCCTATGTTCCTGACTACACTTTGTTCCTGATTACACTTCCTGCACTTAATGCACTTAATGACACTGATCCGGTATGAAAATCTGCTTTGTGATCCGCAGATTCAATTTGGCACATTGTTGTACATGGTTATTCTGTGGCAGCTTCTCTAAAGTGGATCTCTGAAACACCTTACATTTTTACAAAAGAACATCAACCTGTTTGTAGAGCCAAACTGTAGTGACAGATAAACATTTAAATCATTTAACAGACACCATTATTCCAGAGCAACTTACTAACTGTTTAATTGCCTTAAAATAAAAATCTCATATTAGTCTAAGTCATGTCTAACACCATTGCCATTGTTTGTACACCAACAAACAGGTATAATGGCAGTGCCATGTGTTTCAGAACAATTTTCATTAAGTTTTTATTGATGAGATCATTAAAAAGGCTAGTTAGGCTAGATAGGACCTCAAGAGATTCTCAGTGTGTGATAAGGGAAAAAAGTAGATCATGAAGTAAATCTACACCAATTCACTGCACATCTCAACAATGATTAAACTGTATTGACATTCGGTGCCACACAGATAAGGATGGGGTCACTTTTGAATCTGGTTCCTCTCAAGGTTTCTTCATTGAGGGACTCATCAGAGTGTTTTTTTTTTCTTTGCCACAGTCCCTACTGGCTTGCTCATTAGCGACAAACTTACAATTATACAGAAAAAACGTATACATTTTTTAATTACCGTTTTATCTCTGTAAAACTGCTTTGAGACAATGTCCATTATTAAAAGCACTATACAATAAAAATTTTTTAAATTTAATAAGTCTTAGAAAAGAAGAAAAAATAGGAAGCAAAATTGTTGATTAAAATGAAAGTTGCCATCTTTAACCCCTAAAGAGATTTTTATTCATAAAACAATGGAAGAATGGGGAAAATTATTTTTGCACTTAATAGAACATTCAGACAGTAAGAAATTACAGAAGTTCAAACTATATGTAGCATGAGCATGGACCAGTTTTTCTGCAACATGTAATGACATTATATGTAAATTTGAGCAATATTTCAGAGATAAAAGAGGGCTATCCTAATTATATTATCTACAGAAAAGACTTGAGTCAATAATCACGTCAATGTTTTTTTATTGCTGCACATGGAAGACACATGGAAGATATGTAATCAGAAAGCTTATTTCTAGCTGCATGTGATCCGTGTCAACATTCTACCTTCTTATCAGAAGTGGTAGAGGGAAGTCAACAAGCAACATTTTAAGCAGATGTCCCTTATATGGCTTTGCCAAAACATACAACTGTGTCATCAGCCTTACAATGGAAGCTAATACCATGTTTCAGAATAGTTTCACCCAGAGGTATCAAATATGAGAAAAGGGCTAAAGTCAGTTTTTTAATTAAGAGTTAGATAATTGCCAGCTTGAAAGATGTAGGTACCTGTAACAGCTCCCATTGAGGGTTAACCTTCGCCAGACCAGAGGGAACCTTCACCCGAATACTGAACACCTTGTAAACCAAAAACACACCACGATTGTTTGATTTGGATTACGTTTGTGCTGTTATTCTTATTAAACCGCATATGGATTATACCATGCCTGTACTAGGAATATGTCAAAGTACCAAATCAATGTTATAGGTAAAATGTTTTATTTTTACAAGTTTAATTGCTTCAGGAATTATCTTTTAAAAGAAATGTGCAAGTAAAGGATTGAATACGCTAGTTGATGATTTTGATGTGGAAATAAGTGCATTTATTTGCTCTCTTGATAATTTTTTTTTAACTTTTTATTTGTATTATGTATAGGGTGATTAATAAATTCTTTGTCTTTTAAAAGTCAGGATTATCTTTCAGGATCTGAGGGATTCTGCTAGGTTTGTACTTTTTTTTATTTTTTTTTATTCCTTGTGTTTTCTCCACCTAATGCCACCATTTTGTCTCTATGTCCCTCTTTAGTTCCTATTGTTTCCACTGGTGTCTAAACACTCCTGTGTTTAAGTTGTTTTTTCTGCATTTGTTTTCCTGAATTTCCTAACCCAGCCATTAGGGGGGCACAAGCCAGTGCACTCTTAGTGCCGGTCCCAAGCCCGGGTAAATGGGGAGGGTTGCGTTAGGAAGGGCATCCAGCGTAAAACATGTGCCAAATCAAATATGCTTTAAGCATAAGGGAGATGTGCAGACCTGCAGTAACTACAGGGGAATTAAGTTGATCAGTCACACCATGAAGTTATGGGAAAGAGTAGTGGAAGCCAGGCTGAGAGAAGAGGTGACCATCTGTGAGCAACAGTATGGTTTCATGCCGAGGAAGAGCACCACAGATGCCTTATTTGCTTTGAGGATGTTGATGGAGAAGTATAGAGAAGGACAGAAGGAATTGCATTGTGTATTTGTGGATTTAGAGAAAGTGTACGACAGAGTGCCAAGAGAGGAGTTGTGGTATTGTATGAGGAAGTCAGGTGTGTCAGAGAAGTATGTAAGGGTGGTGCAGGACATGTATGAGGACAGTGTGACGGCAGTGAAGTGTGCAGTAGGTACGACAGACTGGTTCAGAGTGAAGGTTGGACTGCATCATAGATCGGCCCTGAGCCCTTTCCTGTTTGCAGTGGTGATGGACAGGTTGACGGACGAGGTCAGACAGGAGTCTCCCTGGACTATGATGTTTGCAGATGATATTGTGATTTGTGGTGAGAGTAGAGAGCAGGTTGAGAAGAGCCTGGAGAAGTGGAGATATGCGCTGGAGAGAGGGGGAATGAAAGTCAGTAGGAGTAAGACAGAGTACATGTGTGTGAATGAGAGGGAGGGCAGTGGAGTGATGCGGTTGCAGGGAGAAGAGCTGGAGAAGGTGGAGGAGTTCAGGTACCTGGGGTCAACAGTGCAAAGAGAGTGGAGAGTGTGCTAGAGAAGTAAAGAAAAGAGTGCAGGCAGGGTGGAGTGGGTGGAGAAGAGTGACAGGAGTGATTTGTGATAGTAGGGTATCTGCAAGAATGAAAGGGAAAGTTTATAGGACTGTGGTGAGACCTGCGATGTTGTATGGTTTAGAGACAGTGGCATTGAGTAAAAGACAGGAGGTGGAGCTGGAGGTAGCAGAGCTGAAGATGTTAAGGTTTTAGTTGGGAGTGACGAGGATGGACAAGATTAGAAATGAGTTTATTAGAGGGACAGCACATGTAGGATGTTTTGGTGACAAGGTGAGGGAGGCGAGATTGAGATGGTTTGGACATGTGCAGAGAAGGGACATGAATTATATTGGTAGAAGAATGCTGAAGATGGAGCCACCAGGTAGGAGGAAAAGAGGAAGGCCAAGGAGGAGGTTCATGGATGTGGTGAGGGAAGACATGCAGGTAGTTGGTGTGAAAGAGGCAGATGTAGAGGACAGGGTGGTATGGAGACGGATGATCCGCTGTGGCGACCCCTAATGGGAGCAGCCGAAAGAAGAAGAAGAAGAAGAAGACGTTTTCCTGAATTTCCTGCTCTATCCAGTGTAGCCCTGTGTAAATACTTGTTTAAGATTATAATTTTTTTGCCCCAGGGAAAGACTTTGTTGAGAGGACAAAGAGAAGAGAATTTTTGTGAGGATGTTTTTAGAGGATTTTGCCTGCCTAAATTAAATTATGGACTTGTTTCACTTTTGTTTCGAATTTCTGGGACCGGAGTTTGTTAAATGATATTTTTGCTGTTTCGTGTTTGTAATTTTTGGACATCAAAAATAAAAATTGTAACGTTTCAAGTCTTTCTCTGCATGTGTTCAACCCCTCCTGCACCCAGAGTCTGTGTCTGTACTTATGTTTTCACTGCCCTGTGGCAGGGGTTCCCCCTAAATGAGATGTGGTAATTACCTAAACTTCAGACTGGAATCATGACTATTTTTAATATTTAATAGTTCTGTCTTACTTTTGCATCTTATAATATATTTTTCTTTTGCAGTCTCTGTTTTTTGTGACTGCTTCAGTGCTTTTTGTTTGTGTCCACCTGTATGTACAGTGCATGTTTTTTTTGTCTCCTCTGTGTCTTTTATATGAATTAAACATAAGCCCTGTGTTTGCATCAGTGTAATTACTGTTTTAAGTAAGCCCTGTTAGGGTTGAGACTCAAAACAGGGTTCTCTGCATGGGACAGGTTGCCCCTTATATTATTTATTAGCAAGAAAATCACAAGCAGTCTAAAGTCCATAAACAAAAGGTCCACAGGTCAAAAAGTGAAATACAACTCACAAATACTAAAACTAGAGTTTGCACCAAAATATTTACTTAGGAAATCTATTAAAGTAAAAAGGGCAAAAACTTACACTGGAGTAATTCATGAAAAGATTTAGACATGGGAAACAAAACACAAAAGCCAGACTGCCTGAACTTGTACACTGAGGGTAATAGATAGCAGGTGAAAACAGTTAGAAAATTAGTACTCATGTAAGGGCAAATGATAAACTGATGACATCTAGTGGGGCAACGGAAGAAAGAGAAAGACAGAAAAGAAAACAGAGTCCTGACAGTGACCCTAAAATCCTGATAATATTAGTAGCATACTCTTAAAGGGAAATTAAGGTCATTTTTGGATCAGCTGGAAGGGTGCTTATATATTTTTCCCATTAACATTTACATGTTTACGTGGTCACACCGATGTTGAGCCAGTGTACAGAATCAGAATCTGGAAAAATGTTTTATTAGCCAGGCAAGATTTCATTTACATGCAGTTTACCTTAACATTTAACATAAAGGTCACTGTAATTAAACATAGATTACAATAGAACTATAGACAAACACAATAAACACACCTTTTTTGTCCTGCTTTAGGCATTTATAGAAATACAGTTAGCTTCTTCTAAGCTTTTTCTACTTGTCTCTACAGTCACTATTATAAATGAACATCATCCAGAAGATATGGTTTTTCAGCATCAGTGTCAATACTAGGAAAAAAAAGTAAAAGTTAGTATCAACACATTATAGAAACCGTATCTATTCTTCGTGTAGTAAAACCAAGAAGTAAATACACAAGATCCAGAAATAATCTTATTGCAGTTAAAACTGAAAAATGTCATATAAACAAACACCAACAAGTTTTAAAGTTTGGTCTTTTAAACATTAGATCACTTGCACCCAAAGCACTGATTATAAATGAGATGATCACAGAGAATAATCTCAATGCACCCTGTCTCACTGAGACCTGGATTAAACCAGGTGATTTTATGGGTCTAAACGAGTCGACACCGTCAGGATATGTTTATAAGCATGAGCCGCGTCAGACTGGTCGTGGGGGGGGTGTAGGAACCATTTATACTGCCTCTCTTAATGTTAGTCAGATGTTAGGATTCAGCTTTAAATCATTTGAGGTGCTCGTTCTTAAAGTTGTACTTTCAGACATGCATAGAAAACTCGCTCTGGTAACCGTGTACAGACCCCCAGGGCCCTACGCTGATTTTCTTCAAGAGTTTGCTTGTTTTCTATCAGATCTCTTGATCAATTTTGATAAAGTGCTGCTTGTAGGAGATTTTAATATTCATGTAGATGATGTAAACGATGCTCTAGGATTATCATTTGTTGACTTATTAAACTCTTTTGGGGTTAAACAAAACGTCACCAGACCAACTCATCGCTTTAACCACACATTTGACTTAATAATATCCCACGGCACAGACGTCACTGATATAGATATTTTACCTCAGAGTGATGACATCACAGACCATTACCTCATACTGTACACACTACCGGTAGAGCAGATTAGCCGTGTTGCACCACGTTATCAACTTGGTAGGACTATTGTTCCAACTACTAAGGACAGATTCATAAATAACCTGCCTGATTTATCTCAATTTCTCACTAAACCCACAACTACTAATAATCTTGATGAAATAACTAACAACATAGACCTTATCCTCACTAGCACATTAGACACCGTTGCCCCCATTCGGTTAAAAAAGGTTAGAGAACAAGCACCTGCACCTTGGTATAATAGTCATACGCATGCCCTCAAGAGAACAGCACGTAATCTGGAGAGAAAATGGAGGAAAACTAAATTGGAGGTATTTAGAATTCCGTATAAAGACAGTATGCTTAGCTACAGACGGGCGCTAAAAGCTGCTAGAGCTGAACACCTGAGCAAACTTATAGAAAATAACAAAAACAATCCCAGGTTCCTTTTCAGTACTGTAGCTAAACTAACTACAAATCAGGGCTCTGAAAATTGTGTTCCATCACAGTTTAGTAGTGAGGACTTTATGATTTTCTTCACTGAAAAAATAGATAACATTAGAAAAACAATTGTGGCAGTTCAACCTCTGAAAGCATCTCCTGAGACAGTGTTACCTTCAACTCCACAACTCCACTGTTTTACATGTATAGGACAGGAAGAGCTGTATAATGTTATTGCCAAAGCTAAATCGACAACATGTCAGTTAGATCCAATTCCTACTAAATTACTGAAGGAAGTTTTACATACAGCTGGTGAACCTCTTCTGAATATTATTAACTCTTCACTATCATTAGGACATGTCTCTAAATCCCTCAAGTTAGCAGTTATTAAGCCCCTCATTAAAAAACCTAATCTGGATCCAAACACGTTATCAAATTACAGACCAATTTCAAATCTCCCATTTATGTCTAAGATTTTAGAAAAGATTGTCGCTGCCCAGTTATGTTCCTACCTGCAAGAGAACAATATCTTCGAAGAATTTCAGTCAGGTTTTAGGCCCCATCATAGCACAGAAACTGCTCTAGTTAAAATAACTAATGACCTGTTTTTAGCTTCAGACCAAGGCTTCACTTCGCTGTTGGTTTTACTAGATCTTAGTGCTGCATTCGACACTATAGACCATGATCTCCTCCTAGATCGCTTACAAAATTACATCGGCATTCAGGGACAGGCATTAAGCTGGTTTAAATCCTACCTGTCCGATCGTTACCATTTCGTTGATTTAAATGGAGAGCTATCCAGGCTAATGCAAGTAAATTATGGCGTGCCGCAAGGTTCAATTCTAGGACCCCTGCTCTTTACAATATACATGCTTCCATTAGGAAATATTATTAGAAGGCATGGAATTAGCTTCCATTGTTATGCTGATGATACTCAGCTATATATTTCATCTAAACCAGGCGATACAGCTCAATTAACCCGGATAACTGAGTGTGTTAAGGAAATAAGAGATTGGATGACCCATAACTTTCTACTTTTAAATTCTGATAAGACTGAGATTTTGCTCATCGGCCCAAAAACTAGTATACAGACGCTCCAGCATCTTAACCTGCATTTAGACGGATGTTCTGTAACCACTAGTTCAACGGTAAAAGACCTGGGTGTTATTTTAGACAGCGACTTGTCTTTCAAAAATCATATCAATCAAGTTACAAAAACAGCCTTCTTTCACCTTAGAAATATTTCTAAGCTAAGAAACATGTTGTCCATATCCGATGCAGAGAAGCTCGTCCATGCGTTCATGACCTCCAGAATAGACTACTGTAATGCGTTACTAGGTGGATGTCCTGCATCATTAATAAACAAGCTTCAGTTAGTCCAGAATGCAGCAGCCAGAGTTCTTACAAGGGCAAGAAAATATGATCATATAACCCCGATCTTATCGTCCCTACATTGGCTTCCTGTTAAGTTTCGAATAGACTACAAACTATTACTTCTCACTTATAAAGCACTAAATGGTTTGGCTCCCATGTATCTATCCAGTCTTTTAACACGCTACAATCCGCCACGCTCCCTGAGATCTCAAAACTCTGGGCTTCTAGTAGTTCCTAGAATAGCAAAGTCCACTAAAGGTGGTAGAGCATTTTCACATTTAGCTCCTAAACTCTGGAATAGTCTTCCTGACGGTGTTCGGGCTCAGACACACTCACCCAGTTTAAGTGTAGATTAAAAACATATCTTTTTAGCAAAGCCTACACATAACACACATTACATCGTAACCTTGTGCTCCAGAACATCTGATCACATGCACATTATCAACTTGTGCTGTTAATATCATGAACAGCAGCTACGCTAATTCCTCTCCACTGCTTCTCTTTCTCTCCCCATCCCGAGACACCCTGAGGTTTGGCCAGCTCCAGTCACCTCCACCTCGTGATGATTACGGACCTTTGAAGAAGTAGATGCCGAACTCACAAGCATCCCGAACCATCTAGAGACGTACCAGTGCCATTTGGATCCTGCTACATGTGTGGAGTTTGACATTGGACCTCCTGGAGTGTTAAAGGCTCTGGCATGGAGAAGCTGATGCTGGATCTGTGGTGATCACAAATGCTGAGCTCATAAAACTAGGAGCTACTAACCATAAAGACTGTTTAAGACTGCAGAAAGAACATCACTTATAATCTTATACTCCAGTACTCATGTTAGTTCTCACTGTCCAGTGTTCTGTATTGTTGAAAGATTTATGATCAAACTCTTGATATCACCCAGATGAGGATGGGTTCCCCTTTTGAGTCTGGTTCCTCTCAAGGTTTCTTCCTCATAACATCTAAGGGAGTTTTTCCTTGCCACAGTCGCCACGGCTTGCTCATCAGGGACAAATTCACACCATTCGCCATCACTGTTGATTTGTGTAAAGCTGCTTTGAGACAATGTCTGTTGTGAAAAGCGCTATACAAATAAACTTGACTTGACTTGACATTATTATTATTATTATAGTTACTACAGCATTGTTATAGTTCATTAATGTTTAATATGATCTTGCTGTATATTAAACCACCTAAAAGTAATCCATTTAATAGTGGATTTGAAATCACCCTACGTCTAGAAGCATAATTGTGTTTTATTGAAAATCTGTAATCTCACTCTTACACAATTAGTATAAATGTAAAAAATGATTGACACCTTAAATGTACAACTGATATAAAATTACTTTAAAAGTAAATCTGATCTTACATCTTGTTTAAATCAGATTACGAATTTTTGTGTAAACTGCATTAAAAAAATTGCCTATCTTTCCAAACAGTGAGGTGCTTCGCTCAGCCTCCCATCTTGCCTGCCGTTCTTGTTCCTCTTGTAATTCCCGTCTTGCTTTTTCAAATGCTTCTCCCTCAAACTTCTTCCTCAGCTCTTCCATCTCCTTCTGTCTCTGTGCTTTATTTTCTTTCAGGATTCGTTGTTTCTCTGCTTCTATTGCTCTCTCTGCCTCCTGAAGCATTTCTGTAGTGTAATGTCCTCCACCATTTAAAGTGACCATCTTATCAATCTGGTCGAGGAGCTGGATGACTTGTTCTCGATTCTGATCTTCATTATTAAACAAATTGTATCCACCTTTGCATTTCTGGAGGAAATTCAGAAGCTTTGTATTGTTGCGTACAAACTGATGAATAGTTTTTCCCTTTAGCTGATCTCCATGAGTAAATAGAGCCATAGTGTAACTTGAAGATTTTCCCCAAAAATTGTTTGAAAAACCTCAACAGTTTTTTCTTCTTCCTCTGTAAATCTGCCTATTTGAATCACAACTAAGAGGACATGAGGTCCTGGAGCAGAGAATGGAATGCACAGCCTAATCCGATTAATCACCTCATCTGCAGATAACTGAGTGTCAAACAGACCTGGGAGTCGATAACAAATACTTTTCTGCCATGTATATTTCCATGTGCTTTTTCACACTGTGTGGTTACAGACGAAGAAGATATTTCAGATTCAAAAGCCTTGTTTCCAAGTATGGTGTTTCCTGTTGCACTCTTGCCCACACCGGTTTTTCCGATTAGCAGGATCCGAAGCTCATCACTGAATTCTGTATTATAGAACATGATATAATTTCATTTATTAATATTATTATTATTTTTTGTTAATATTTTTGCTAATGTTTCTGTACAGTACATACCTTGTTCACATGAATATTTGCCCTGTTTAAAAATCTGTGGGGACAAAAGGCATTTATTGTGGTCAATATTATACGTATACATTTCCATATAAAAATACAACGTACAAAAATATTGCATATACGATTTGGGTGAAGTCTGTGGCCAGCAAGCAGTCAAACAACTTCATATTAGATTATTATAGTCTATAATTAAATTCTTTTTGACTGTTATATTTTGGATAAATCTGATGTTTGAGGAAGTATGCAGCCACTTTCATAATAAAAAATTCAATAATGAAGCATGCAATATTCAATACCTGCTGTATACTCTTTGATGTTATGCTTAATTTACTTTTATATAGTTATTCTAGTCTACAATAAAAAACAATAATTTTAAACTTTACTCTTAAAAGAGAAGTATAATATAAATTTGTGAGATTTTAGCTTACCTGAATTCCAATAGCTACCATACCCACAAAACATGTCAGAAGCTGCAGCAGTTTAGAAGAAAGAAGGCAGGCCATGTACTGCTTTAATCGTCCTGAGAAAGTTTACCTTATTGCTTAATCAAGACAACTTTTAATATCTTATTGTGGCATACGGGGGTGTTTAACCGATACCAAATATGGCAGTAAATTGACTACGCCACCCTGGAAATAGGCCAGGGACCCAAAAGTACTAAAAAAGCACACAATACGTAGTGGCTGAGACAGATATCAGACAACAGGAAATATTTCACACAATTTATTCAGAACACATTAAAATACATGATTCATTTTAATATGCAAAAGTTTAAAAGAGTACAATAAATCACCACATCATTCATCCATGCACACTCTTGTTTTACCACTTCAGAACTGGGGAATTTGTCCTGCCTTAGTAGTTAAACACAGCACGCACTCGTGTTCTCTCACAACACCACACCACAAACCCAATTGTGATCACTGCAAGTCGGCAGCTGTACCACCACCACCACACACCGCAGACACTGGCTAGCACTGGTACCCCAATTCTGAAGGGAGAAGAACAACAACATTAGACAAATACACCAACTACACACATACCAACAGCACACTTTGTACTTGATTTATAAAAGAGCGCTGCTGCCAAAGGAGTTAGCATCACCTGATAGCGGCTCTCCTTAACAATTATAGGCAGCACAAAAGCGTCATGTAAAACATCACAATTACAAGACAAATCAAAATCATACAAAACCCCAAATAGGAGTTTACAAATCACAACTACAAAAAAACACAAAAGAAACATCAAACAAACAAAAAAACACAACAGGGGTGACAATACAAAGATATACGATGCAAATACCCACCTCAGTCAAAACCTTAAGTACTCAACACGCTAAGTTTAACTGCGCTCTCACTAGCCGGAAGCGCTGGCAGTCCGGTCGCAAAGGCAATTCCCCCATTGTAGAGATATTACAGTTAGTTCATATTACATGCATCCGTTAAAAGACAGTGGAAAGCGGGTCAAGCCTGGACCAACATGAAGAAATAAACAACCCAATCGTTACAATCGCACTCCTTTTCATGCGTTCATTACTGCAGCTGCTCAGTAGTCAGTATCGATTATGCAGAAAGGACGCAAAGCTCAACGGCGCCCGAAAAGCCTGCTGCAACACCTCCGTGACACTAATAAAACATACAAAACTTTAGATTTAAAATAAGGGATGCGCTTTGCTACACATAAATGAAAACTGAGCACATACCTGCCAATAGGACTCACGCCGTTTCGCACACTTGACGTGTACGAGTGGAAAGCTGACAAAGTGTCACTCGACACATCTGCAATGTTCCTCAGCCACACACTGCAAGTGAAACGAATCTCAAATTACCCTGTTTGACAAAAACAAAGGTTCGGAAGGCAACTGCTGCTGCTAGCGCTTACCTCGCAGACATAAACACGGCGCACAGAAAGTTACGTCACTTCCGAAACCCCAGATGGCGCGCTTGGTGACGTGCGCTTGGTTGCTGTCAATCTCATCCCCTTTTATACCCGTGGAACATACCATTTCCACACAAATAATCCAATTGGTTGATCGCATCACCACATTATCATATGACCATACGGTGAGATATTTAGATACAAACACCACTATGTGACAACCAATCATAAATTTTCTAATTAGAAATTAACAGTTAAACACAACAAGGTTATTTTAAATAAATAAGTGACAATAAAATGTTATTAAATATATGACTCACCTGCCATCTTGCTTATCTATGTTGGAGCTTCTTCAATCTAACTGTTGAACTCACTGTCTCTTAGAGGATAAGTTTGGTTTTACCCTGAACGATTAGTTTCCCTTTTGATTTCCCCTCCTTGAACAAGTTTCACAGAGAACATCCCATTTGCACATATTTTTGGCACTTGGCCAAAACTTTTTAAAAAAAGATCAGAAAGTCTGCTTTTGTTTTGTGAGAAATGTATTAATTTATTAATTTTTAATGTTAAGTTAAAGAGATGTTACTATGCCAGCCTTTTATTATGATTATGAAATTGAAATTAATAGAGATACATTTCCTGTGATTAGTTCCTAGAAATTCCTAGCTCAAAAACCTTTTTGGCTAAAACATCTTACTGTTATACATTTTAATGCTACAAGTAGATGTGTAAAAGACAATTAAAATAATCAGTGCAGACAGCAGAATCTGGTAAATCTCAGGAAATTTGTTGTATGCGTTTATATGATGACTACTACTACTACTACTACTACTACTACTACTACTACTACTACTACTACTACTATAACTAGTGCTTGTACTACTACTAACAATAACTAATAATAAGCAATAAAGATTACCTCATTAAAAATGTAAATGATATACTGGTAGTAAAACATGCAGAAATACTAGCAAGCAATTTTAAGAAAAGAAATTTCACTTACTAGTGAAACTTTAAACTGCCTTATTGTTCTAATTTTTCATTCCACTCATTTTACTGGTGAGATATAATGTTAATCTGTGCTGAAAGTCAGTGGTATTTGTTTTGTGTTGCTGTAGCAGATAGTTTACATACTCTGATCATAACACATACTTATTTTTTTAAGAGCTTAGTGGCTATTCATTATAACTATGCTATGCATATTATTTTCCAGGGTGGATCTCTGAAATGTTTGTTAAGTCAAACTAGTTTGACAGATGATAATAAGTAAGAATTATTTTGTGTTTGGCCATAGTTAAGGTGTGGCCTGTGTACATACAATTTCTAGGGGGTTTTCTTTATTGTAAATGAATTTAAAAATAACAATGTTGACTTGCTGTATTTATTATTTCACTGGCAGTAACTAAACTGAGAATAGTGTTTTTTTCCTGTTTAAACAAGAGGATATATTAGCCAGGGAGGTGTGTGAGCCCAGATAAAGACTCCCTGTATACCTTACCTACTAACATCGTAAATATTCTATAAATACTAATCATACAAAGGAATGCGTGTGAACCAGTGTGAAAACCGTCTTAACACTAACACAGACCCAAATAAATTATTTGACAGGGAACCCAATTTCAGAGCAAAGTACATAACGGCTTTGTTGTCATGGACCCACCTGTAGCCTTGCCCTTTGCCCCTGATTTTATATGGAGTTTGTTTACTAGTTTTCCTGGTCTTTGTTTGCTTTTTCAGTTGTCGTTATTTCATTTTGTACTCACATTCAAACACAAATATCTCACCTATAAATGTAAAAGCTACAAAGTAAATTTTGTGAATTACAGTTATACTGTGGTATTTTAACGTAATCATGGAAGGTCATTAAGGAATATGAATAAAACATTTTAATCTACACTGTTGAAAAATCTACCCATTAATCTACCCGTTAAAAACAGTAAAGAACTGGCAGCACGGTTGCCAGCAACTTACTGTAAAATTACCAGTGTCTTAGTGTAGGTTAAAATTACAGTTGTCTTCTGTTTAATAAAAAACAGTAAAGAACTGGCAGCATGGTTGCCAGCAACTTGTTGTAAAATTAACAGTGTCTTAGTGTTGGTAAAATTTACAGTTGGCTACTGTTTTTGCAAATACCACATAACACTGTTTCTACATTAAAGTATATTTCTGAAAATATAATTAGCAGTTTTTTAAATCTTGTGATTTAAGAAATTGCCCCAGTTTAACTACAAAACACCACGTTATTACCATGTATAAATGTACTCCTTAACATAAGTAAATCAGCTTTAGAGAGTTGTTTCAAAACATCTCTTCTTTATTATACTGTCTTAGTATAAAAACATTGAAGAAAATACCATAGATTCCTATTTACAGAACATTTGTATAAAATAAAAACAATGGTCAACCAAAAGCCAAAGCTTATTACATGTATGGAAATACATCTAAGTGTAAAAATAAATTTACTCTGGAAAGAAAGACAAAGTGAATGACAGAAAACACCCAAGTATATACAGTATTTTTGAGTGAATATGCATGTGTGATGTGTGTGTTGTGAGTGTGTGTTTGCGATGTTTCTGTGTGTGTGATGTGTGTGGTCTGTGGTGTGTATTACTTATATAAAGTCCCAGTTTAAATCTATTAATTTTTTAAGTAGACTGGAGACACGTCCGCTTTGATATGACTCCTACAGCCTCATGCTCTTTTCCGGATTTATCCCAATTAACCACCTGAAAAACAAATGTGTGTTTAGAACTAGAAAGGAGGGAAAATGATTACTCACAGAGAACATATAGCAAAGTATATTCTTGAATAAAGAACAGTTTTCATTCCGGAAAGAAAACAAGCTACAACACGGAGATCTTTTGGGCAAAAAGTAAAACACAATAACACCGATCATTGAGGTTTTTTTTCTAACGCTGGAGGCTTTAGCAAAAGTAATGAATTTTGTCATGCAAACAAAAGGTAACTCACCTGTTAATCTTATGAAGACGGATAAAAGTCCCTGCGTGCTCACTGCAGTTTAGAAAAATACTGTATAGTAATGTTTTATTTCCTTTGAGTAATAAATACAGCAAAATGCCATTATATTGTGTCTACATCATTTTACAACAACAATAAAACAGTAATGTATGCTTTTAAACATAACATTATACTTTTGAAATTCTACTGTAAATTAACAGCAATTTCTAACAGTGTACAAACCTTTGGCATCTTATCTGTGATGTACAGTAAGTGTTGAAGAGAACAAAACTCAGTTGCAGAGACTTATTATGGGCGAAAATAATTCCTAGCCAAAATGACTAGCATTCCATACTTCAACACCTTGTGATTACATCTGGAACTAACTTTACCAAACAACAATACAATGACGCAAAGCATACATACGAGCTCTGATTGCATTATTTACAGATAAACGGTCGGAGTGTTATCTAGCATGGAATGGCCTGCCCAGTCACTGAACCTATTGAACTGCTTTTGGATGAGCTGGATTGCAATTTCAGAAAAACCTTTTCAACTAGTACAGAATACCTTTGTCAAGTTCTATGAGAGGTATAGCAAAGTATTTTGGCCGGATTTTGTTAACTGTTTTCATTCAAAGACAATGTAAAGCTGTTATTTATACCAAAGGGGGGATTTTCAATGAAAATTAAGTTTCTTTACGTTTATAAATTTGTTTGGTCAAAGTAAATCTTCAAACTGATAAATAACCTAGCTTTCTGCATATACTCTAAACAGGAGGAACATGCATGTGTCTCTCATAACAATAAAAATCTAGATGTGTCCAAACTTTTGACTGCACATAAAGAGGTGGGAACTTACAAAAATAAAAATAAATAAATAAATAACAAAGCTAAGTTAAAATCTGACAATTGCACAAAGATGTTCATAAAGGAGTAAATAATAATTTCAAAAAGATTTATTTAGCGGTGAAGGAGAGAACTTTAATGACAAGGATACAAGTTCATGACAAAAGAAACAAAACTATGCAAAACCAGCCTTTTCTAAAAAAATAGCTGTTTCCTACTCTGTTAAATAATTGTTGATAATTATTGTGAGAAATCATAAACATGATCAGTGTTTTCACATAGATAAATATCATTAATTATTAATAATAACAACTAATAAAAAGTAAATTCATCAAATTTGTTATTTCAGATCAAACTGAAAACTGTGTGTATCAAACTGGTAGCCCTTCACATTAATCGTTACCCAAGCTATCAGTTTCAGAAAGGTTAGTGAGTATAGAGTATAAAAATTCATTATTAGAAACAGATCAAGTCAAAACGAAACTAACCAAAGGAAAAGGTAATATTCAATATTTTATTCAGATAAAGTGTGAGTAATAAAATCTGTGAAAATGAGATGTAAAAAAGTAAAAAAATAAATGACCTGATGCAGCTTTAATTCAGAAGAAGAAACAGAAAACAATACATTTTGTGATTTTGTTAGTCTGGCCAGACATTACAGATCCTGTAGAGATTCTTAAATCATTAATGTCAATTTTGTGAGTAATTATTTGGAATTACTGTGAAAATGATTAAAATTTAAATTTGAAACATGGCCTAGTGGTGTCACTCCAAAATACCGCAATAAAATGTCAATCAAAATCTGAAGACACTGCCCAAAATAATAAAAGTAACCTTTTTCTGCCTTCTCTCTTGCTTCCTCTTCGTGTTGCTGTGTTTTCTTCTTTTTTTCTCTATCAAATGCTTCCCCTTCAAAATTTTTCTTAAGATCTTCTATCTCTTCCTGTCTTTGTGCTTCATTCTCTTTCAGGATTCGTTGTTTCTCTGCTTCTATTGCTACCTCTGCCTCCTGAAGCATCTCTGTAGTGTAATGTCCTCCACCATTTACAGTGACCATCTTATCAATCTGGTCCAGGAGCTCAGTGACTTGTTCTGGATTCTGATCTTCATTATTAAATACATGATATCCACCTTTGCATTTTCTGATGAAACTTAAAAGCTTCTCATTGCTGCGTACAAATTTATGAATATTTTCCCCTTTCAGTTGATCTCCATAAGTAAAAAGAGCCATAGTGTACCTGGGGGACTTTTCCCCAAAAATTGCTTGAAAAATCTCAACAGTTTTTTCATCTACTTCTGTAAACCTTCCTATCTGATTGACAACTAAAAAGACATGAGGTCCTGGAGCAGAGAATGGAATGCACAGTTTAATCCGACTGATCACCTCATCTGCAGATAATTCAGTGTCAAACAGACCTGGAGAGTCGATAACAGACACTTTTCTGCCATGTATAATTGTATGGGCTTTTTCACACCATGGGGTTACAGATGAAGAGGAGGCCTCAGATTTAAAAGTCTTTTTTCCAAGAATGGTGTTTCCTGTTGCACTCTTGCCCACACCGGTCTTTCCAATAAGCAGAATCCGAAGTTCATCACTGAATTCTTCTACTGTTAGAACATAACTTTACTTAATTTTTTTAGTTGTGTTGCATGTTTGGGATATTTCATGTCATCTTACATTACTATACATACCTTGTTGACTTGAGGGGCTGCTCTGTTGCTTAAGGATCTGTTGGATTAAGGCATTTTGAGTGGTATGTGTTAGTTGTTCAATGCAAAAACTGACAGACTGTAAGTACAATAATTATTAATGCAAATTTGGGCACAAACATCAAACATGGGTTGGGCATTTGTTATCTACAATGCTTCATTATCTAATTATAATAAATCTTAAATTGAACATGTGTCACACAAGGTGCTTTTTAACGTATTAATGGAAACAACAGTAAAACTCTATTTGTGTGCCAATCCTGAGCTCAAATTACTTTGTTTTAGTTTCTGATCATGCTCTCCCTGTGCTTACATAATTTTGCTTTGACTTGTCTTGTTTTCTACTACCTCTTAAGAACATGCCAGTATTTAAAATGGTTATGAAAATTGCCCCAAATTATAAATTAGCATGTGAAGCCTGGTGGGTGTGTGGGCAGAGTGTATTCCTAGCTTTAAGCATTCCTGTTTCTCTGTTTAGTTTTTTGCCTCCTTGCATAATGTGATTAATAATCCAAATCGGTTCTTGGTCATGGTCTAAGGTTCACAGTTTTTTGATCTGGTCTCGTTTTCACATTTCCCTCCTTCACGGTTTTGTCCTTGTATTGATGTTCACTAATTATGTGACAGTAGGTTACCTTCCTGCACATAATAAAACTTAAGCCTCAAAAGGATTCTTACCTGAAGCCCAAAAGCGGCAACAACCACAAAAAATGCCAACAATTTAGTAGAATGTATCCATGTCATGTACTTCTTTATGTGTCCTTTGAGCTTACTTTTGGAATCAGCCTGAGATTCAAAACCTAAATACATAAAAAACAAATAATAATCGTAAACTTGATATTTGACAATATTTTTTAAAACATTTCATTCTGACCTGCCATTGTACTTGTAGATCTCGGAGACTCGTGGCTGTGTCTAACAGAGGCAGTGTTGTTTTACCAGAAGGATCAGTTTCACTTTCATTTTCTGTTCCAGAGTAACACGTACACAAAACAGAATCTTAAGTTTCAGGCCGTCACTAGGCTAAAAATAGATGTGGTATTATTTCTTCTTTATTGAGTGAGAGAAAAAAAAGAAAGATAAGAAACATGTACACGGGTCATCTAAGAAATGTTGCATGGTTAATCCATTAAAGTGGGAGGTGTATGCAAATGCAGAACTTTATATTAAACATTTAATAGTGATTAATCACATGATTGTTATAAGTTAAATTACAATTAATCACAACTTAATAACACATTTCTATCTGTTCTTAATGTACCTTCAATTAAAACTTGTCAAGTTTTTAATACTCTAATCAACATGGGCATGGACAAATATGGATGCTTTATGCAAATGTATGTTTAATATTAATGAAACCAAACTCGAAATAGATCATGAAGACAAATTTACATGTAAATGTTTTAATGTAATTATGGTGTTTTAAATGACATAAATCATCAGGACACCAAATGGAACTTTTGTTATGTTTCCAGACAATGTCGGAACTCAAATGTCCACAGTTGAGTGGTTCAAGTTTCAAATCAGTTTTAGGTATTCATTAAGCAATTACCAATATGCTTTAAAACGTCAAATAATACATAAACAAACCAAATGAAAAGATTTTCCAGTCAAGCAATGAGAAGGAGTAAATTGCATTGCAGTCAATTTAGCCCTGTCTGCGAGAGCTCTCGGGTAAGTCAGCGAATGCAAGCAAGTGCGAAGTCCAATGAAAAAATCCCCCTTTTTATTTCCAACACATGGTAAATTTTACATAATTTCTCTAATATCTCCTTTTTAACAATTTACATACACCAATAATCCTCTACGCCTATAAGCTTATGCACATTCTGGTAAATTCATAATTGTTCTTGGTAAATTTATCCCTTTTCTTGGAGCATTGTTTACCACCATACAATTCTAATTTACATGTACGAAAAATATTCCCTGATCGCACCTTTTCTTGAAAAATCACCTGATCATGCACTTTCACAAAACATTCCCCGCAGATTTCACACCATTTTCTTGTTAGCATTTTCTGATTTTGCTCTGTCTGCAAATCATCGTTTGTTTTGTTTACACCTTGTCTAGGCATGTCTTACTTTATCATACCTTGGTTTGAATTAATTCTAGTTTTACCAAACCAGGCCTTTAGTTTTAACACTCCAGTTCTTTTCTTCAAATGCTATTTTTAGGGTTTTTAAGGTAAGGTTTGGATGGTCCAGCCATCACCTGCACACAACATTAAGAAACATACAGACAAGACAACATGGTTGCAGGGGAGAAAGAGAGCTAACACTAAATAACAGAACCATACATATCAAAGTAATATCTAAATGTGAATTTATATATTTTGTTGACTATGTCCATTACTTTTTTCCCAGTATTTCCCATTGAACACTCTTATGTATGCAATTGTCAGATACTACCTGTTGGATGATTCTAGGCCCCGCTCATCTGCAATATTATCACGCGTAGTCTTACAAGCCAATGAATACAAGGTTCTATACATTTGTTTTAGATGTGTCACATAACATGATATTCCAGTTTTAAGGTACTATAGTGCATCTTTCCTGCTGCCACATTCCTTTTTGTAACCATGGAGCCCTCTAATTTGTGTACGTGTTATGACAATGGCTAATATAGTTCTATATCAATAGCAGATCTGATATTGTTGGCCTGACATCTATAGGCATACACCTTGAGCAGTGAATATGTGTATGTTGTGCCCTTTTTCCCTACCAATAGTGCTGAGCATGGATGGAGTACTGTGGCACTTACGACTGTTTTAAATGAATCTGATCCACTTCATACTTAACATCTGTATAACCTGCTCTATCTCCTTCATTTTAATGATAACATAAGCACTCAATGAAAGTTGTATCCCCAAAATCTTGGAGATACAGAAAACAAAATCTTGGTTCTTGTTTTTAAGAATTTCTTAGATCTTCTGAGCACTTGTGTAAGGTGTCTTCTGTACTGAAGTCTGCTCTATCTACTGAGTTTATCATGGCACATCTTTTAATTGTTAGTTCTGGTTCTGTGAGTATCACACCATAACCAGTTCTACTGGAATTTTACATGACAAGTGATTGACTGGCCAAAGTGAATTGAGGGCGTATGATGTGTATAGGGTTGCCAGGTGTCCCACATGTGCTTTAACCAGAGTTTCCTATTATAAGTTTCCCACAATCCTGATCCACCTTTTTCCAAAATTTCCAGCCAGTATAATTTATCCTGTTTATGCTGTTCTGTACATCACCCTTTTCAAGCATAACACATTGATGTGCTAACAGTTCTGAAAGTGTGTCCCATGCTCTTGTAGGCCCTTTCTAAACATTTGTGCCAAGTTTCATGAGAGGAGCCTACTATATATCTATTCATTGTGTTTATATATACAGTGCCCTCCACAATTATTGGCACCCCTGTTTAAGATGTGGTCGTGGACTTCTAAAAATTCTCCTTTTTTTTAAAACAACATAGAACCCAAATGCAAAAAAAGAGAAAAATCCAACCTTTCATTTAAGTACATTACTTTGGTGTTAAAAAAAATCACACATTTAGAAAAAAAATAAAAACTTGAAATCATGTGTGCCACAATTATTGGCACCCCTAACAATTCCTCTGAAAAATTTTATTTTATTTTTTTAATATATATTTTTCTGTAGTTGCTAAGGTTGGTCAGGGTATCTAGGGACTTTTAATTAGTAATTCATGATTTCCTGTTACCCTGGGGTATAAATATGACGTGACACAGAGGCCTAATTCTCTTACCCATTTGTCAACATGGCAAAGACAAGAGAACACACCATTCAAGTAAGGCAGATGTGTGTCGACCTTCATAAGTCAGGCAATGGCTACAAGAAAATAGCCACTCGCCTTAACTTGCCGGTATCTACAGTCAGAGGAATCATTAAGAAGTTTAAAACAACTGGAACAGTGACAAACAAGGCTGAAAGAGCTCCCAAGTTTATCTTGCCACAACCCACAGTGAGGAGGATGGTAAGAGAAGTAAAAAAATTTCCCAAGCTCACCGTCACAGAATTGCATCAAAGAGTGGCATCTTGGGGTCACAGAGTCTCCAAAACAACCATCAGACGCTCTCTACATGCCAACAAGCTGTTTGGGAGGCATGCAAGGAAAAAGCCTTTTCTCACTAACACTCACAAACGTAAACGTCTGGAGTTTGCTAAGCGGTACTGGGACTTCAACTGGGATCATGTGCTTTGGTCAGATGAGACTAAGATTGAGCTTTTTGGCAACAAACACTCTAAGTGGGTCTGGCGAATGAGTATGCCGAAAAGCACCTCATGCCCACCGTGAAGTATGGTGGAGGATCTGTGATGCTGTGGGCCTGTTTCTCTTCCAAAGGCCCTGGGAACCTTGTTAGGGTGCATGGCATTATGAACGCTTTGAAGTACCAGGATATTTTAAATAAAAACCTGATGGCCTCTGCCAGAAAGCTGAAGATGGGTCGTCATTGGGTCTTTCAGCAGGATAATGATCCAAAACATGTGGCAAAATCTACACAAAAGTGGTTCAGCAGTCACAAACTCAAGGTCCTCCCATGGCCATCTCAGTCCCCAGACCTCAACCCAATCAAAAACCTGTGGGGCAAGCTAAAGAGAAGAGTGCATAAGAGAGGACCCAGGACACTGGATGATCTAGAAAGAAGAATGGTCAAAAATCCCTCTCTCTGTGTTCTCCAATCTTGTGAAATGTTATAGGAGGAGATTAAGTGCTGTCTTGTTGGCAAAAGGAGGTTGTACAAAGTATTAACATCAGGGGTGCCAATAATTGTGGCACACATGATTTCAAGTTTTTTTTTTTCTTTCTAAATGTGTGATCTTTTTACCACCAAAGTAATGTACTTAAATGAAAGGTTGGATTTTTCTCTTTTTTTGCATTTGGGTTCTATGTTGTTTTAAAAAAAAGGAGAATTTTTAGAAGTCCACGACCACATCTTAAACAGGGTGCCAATAATTGTGGAGGGCACTGTATATATATATATATATATATATATATATATATACATTCATATTAAGTTGGCATGTTACATGAAGTGTGGAGTAGCAAAAAAAAATAAAAAATACATACATTTCAAAAAGAGAGATAGAAAGAGAGAGATTCACCAGACCATAGGAAACAAAAACATAAATAAAAGAGACTTGAGACCTTGAGAAACCTTAAAGGAAAATGACCATTAAAGACGCAGGCAGCTGAAAAGCATGATCATATTTGTGCATTCCAGCAGTTAACCAACAAGGTATTCCTGTATACATTTTCTACATGAAATTTGTATTAAGGTACCAGGTTTTAAACTTAGTCCTTTTATTTTTATTGTTCTGTTTGATTCTTAAAAATCCAAGCTTATTGTTATCCTACAGTATCCTCTTAAAAAAACATCTGGTGACAGGAATGACATTAATGTTGGCTTACTAAAACACAATGAATAGTTGAATAATAGTTTATAGCTAATGGTAATAATACATTTAAATGAGATTTTTGCCTTGTTGAATTGTACCGATGATAAAACCATTCTTACACCCACCCTGGAGTTACATATTGCTTTAGTATTTTAGTGTGTTTTGTAAAGTATGCAGTATCGGCATGTTGTTCTTGTTAAGGTTGTCTGCCATTAATGCACTGTAAATGTCAAAAATGCAGTTCAAAAAGATAATTAGAAATAGCTCAAGTAAAAACTAAACTAACCTAAGAGAAAATTGCTATTCAGTATTACGTGCACATAAACTGCATGAGTAAGTAATAATAATTCATAAAAAATTATAGCATCTTTCCATGATGCTGAATATTCATTAGTATATTCCTCTGATTACTACACTCATATCAGTTTCTAATTTCTTTAAATACAGAAAAAGAAAACAGTGCTTATGTAATGATGTGATTCTGGGCAAATTAATAATACAGGAGGGATTCACTATTTTACCAGTAGTTTGTAGCCCCTCTGAAAATCCCTAAAGATATACTCTGGAAAAGGAATTGGTGTTATTCCAAAATGTTGCAATATAAAATCAAAGCAAAACTGAAAAATTGTATGCACCTTTCCAAAATAATAATAAAAACCTTCTTCTGCCTTCTCTCTCGCTTCCTCTTCATGTTGCTGAGTTTTCTTCTTCTTTTCTATCTCAAATGTTTCTCCTTTAAACTTTTTCCTAAGATCTTCTATCTCCTTTTGTCTCTGTGCTTCATTTTCTTTCAGGATTCGTTGTTTCTTTGCTTCTATTGCTCTCTCTGCCTCCTGAAGCATCTCTGTAGATGTTAGCTGCTTCCTCCACCACTCCGTCATCGTCAATATCTACTGCCATCATGCCGGTCACAGCATTTTCATGTTTATCACCAGCGCATGCCTGTATGTTCAGACATACAGCAAGCATGAGTATATCTCTATAAGTTAAATCTTCATTTTTCTATATATGTAATGTTTTATTGATATACTGTAATGTACTAAAGGAAGAGCAGTGTTGTTGTTCACAGTCACCTGGAAGATGAAGATCTTGGATTTCCCAACAAGGCTCTTACACTCATCCCCTCTGAATAAATCTGTTTTTTCCTTAATTTCAATCTGATTATCAAATGCTTCAATTTTCCCTTCTTTCCCATGAGATAGGAATATGCAGACAAAGCAATCCACATCTTTGTGGTTGGCTGCAGCAGCTATGGTTAAATAGGTTCATAATGTTTCTGCAACAAAATGTATAGTAAACAAGTCAATTCTCAAAAAAAACATATTCAAGTCTCTTAATTATACCTTCACGTAGTTTCTCTTGCAACACTGCCACTTTTTTTTATTGTAAGTTTGTACTTTGTTTGAATGACGATCACACTCGTGAGGTTAACACAACGAAACTCTTTTATTGAGAACCTTGTTTATCTACAATCTTCCAATGTGCCTTTTTTCTATCCCACCACCAATGCTTACGAATACCACTAACGTCATCACTACGGATACCCATTTATACAAATGCATGTTAAACATAACAGAACATTAACCCAATGTTCTACATCCCCCTTCTTTAGTTTTTTCTTTAGTTGTAACATAAATTCAACATCAGCTTACACTATCAAAAATTCACAAACTTGAATCTGAAATTCAAAGCATATAATAACAAATAATTCAACTGTCACATTTTAGGGATAAAACATTAAAAATTTCACTCTAAATTAAGTAACAGTCTATTTGGATCTTTTTTTTTTTTTTTTTTTTTAACGAAGAGCTTATTATATATATTTTGGTTAGGTCTTGAAACTCTGCCTGACCGTGTTACATACAATGTTTTTTCTGGCTCCTGGTCAGGTGCAACAGTGTCTGGTGTTACTTTAGAGTCATTAGATGTCACCTGTGCATCTGTATGGTTTGGCAGAGAACTTGAATCCTGTCTTGGCCTACAATCTCTTGGATGTTCTGCAGGATTGAAATCTAATTGTGGTGGTAAGGTTCTGGAACAGGCAAGATATGTCTGCAATTCCTCCTGTAATCCTTCCCCTCTGATTCCACCATGTATGATCTTGGTTCTTTGCAGATACCCTTGACAGTCCCTAATTTGTTGTACCCTTGAGCAGTCTGTAGCCTGACCACTTCACCTGTCATCAGGGGACGAAGAGGCTTGCTGGTTCTGTCATAGTAAAGCTTTTGCTTGTAGCGCTTGTGTGTGAGCTGTTTTCTGACAGTGATATGACTTTTGGTAGAAGGGACCAGTAGCTCGGTGTCAATTGGGAGTGTGGTCCGTGTTTGCCTTGACAAAAGTCTTTGCGCTGGTGATCCCAGAATTCCATCACGAGGCGTGGTTCTCAGATTGAGTAGATCAAGAAAGACGTCTGTTCCAGCCCTTTTTAAATTTTTCCATCAACTCTTTTGCACTGCGTACTGCTCGTTCTGCAGCCCTTACCCTATTCTGGACTGCTTGTTACATGTATGAAATCCCAAGTGTCTGCAAATTGTTTGATCTGCTGGCTGGTGAATTGTGTTCCATTGTCTGAGATTACCTTTTGGGGCCTGCCATGTACTGAAAAGTGTCTCTTTAATTTTGTAATCACGGCAGTTGATGTCAGATTATGCAGCAGATCAATCCAACCCGAATACGAGTCCACCAGAACGAGATAGTTTTGGCTATTCCATTCAAATAGAACAGTTGCTACAATTGACCATGGGAGATCTGGAGTATCATGCAGTTTCAGTGGTTCTTTTTGTTGGTGTCGTCTCATGCCATTGCAGAGAGTGCATGAACTGCATTCTTCCTCAATGTCCTTGTTCATTGAAGGCCAAAATGCTACGCCTCTTGCTCTTCGTTTTGTTGATTCTGCTCCAGGATGCCCTCTGTGCAAAATGGTTATATATTCTTTTTAAAGTGACCTGGGAATCACAACTTTCAGACCTTTCATCACAATCCCATCCCTTATAGTAAGTTCATCTTTGTAGATAGTACTAACGAAGTTCAAGTAAAAGCTTTGACTGTCGGTCTAGCCATCCCTGGTGTACTGTTCTACAAAGCTGTTGGAATGTCAGCAGATGTATGTTTTTTCAACTGATCTATCTTTGATGATGAAAGATGTTCCACTGACATCACCTCAAAATCAGCCTTCTAACTATCTGGTGCTTCTGTGGTCTTTATGGGGGAGAGAGTGTCAGCCAGATACATGTGTTTCCCTTTCTTGTAGCTTATCACAAAATCATACTTTTGGAGCCTCAACATCATATGTTGTAATCGTGCTGGTGCCATGTGCAGTGGTTTGTTGAGTATCGTCAGTAATGGCTGATAGTCAGTCTCAATGTGGACTGTTTTCTTATAAATGTAGTCATGAAATTTCGCACATGCAAAGACTACCGCGAGGAGCTCTTTTTCAATTTGAGCATATCGTGTCTAGGTTTGCGTCAGAGTGCGTGATGCATATGCTATAGGAGCATTTTGTTGGAGACAGGCCGCACCAAGTCCAAACTGTGAAGCGTCACATGTCAGTGTCACCGGCTTCTGAACATCATAATACCTTAATTTTGGTGGGTTTGTAATGCACTTCTTCAACTTGTCAAATGCATCTTGTTGCTGTTTGAGCCAACACCATTAGATATCTTTACAAGTCAGCTCTCGCAAGGGTGCTGAAAGGTCGCTGAAATTTGGAATAAACTTTCCAAGATTATTGACCATCCATTAAAACCGTTGTAGGGCTTTAATATTTTCCGGGGCCTCCATTTGTGTGACTGCTTTAATCTTAGAGGGATCTGGCTTTAGTTCTTCACACGTGAACACATGGCCTACGTAGCATAACTCTGACAGCCGAAACTTGCATTTGAGAGGATTTAGTCTAAGGTTGATTTTCCTGCACAATCCAGAACTTTCTTGAGATTATCATCATGTTCTTCCACAAGAATATCATCAACTATAATAGCACATGGATAACCTGCAAAAATTTGTTCCATGGCTCTTTGGAAAACCTCACTTGCTGTACTTATTCCAAACGGCATGCTGAAATCGAAATCTTCCAAACGGGGAATTAAATGTTGTCAGCATTGATGATTTTTAATCAAGAGAAACTTGGCAAAAAGAACTCTTTGCATCTAGAAAAAAAAAAATTTGGCATTTGAGCAGCAACTTCTTCCACAGTGCGCATGGGGTGGTGTGGACGTAAGAGTGCCTTGTTAAAGCTTTTTGTAGGTCGCCACCATTGAAGACACCCATTCAGTAGGTTCTGAGACTGGAATAAGGACACCCATATTGACCATTCTTTGCAAATTAGATTGAAATTTACTTTGCATAGCTACTGGGATTTTTCATGCTGGTCTTATCACTGGATCCACAGCTGGGTCTAGTTTCATTGAGTATGTTATTGGAAGCTTGCCAATCTCATCTTTAAAAAGGTGTGCATATTCAAAATAAATATGTTTTGAAAAACTTGAGTTTTCTTTCCCTAACACATGATGAATTTCTTTGTTAAATGATACCAGCTTCATTTTCAGACAGTCAGGTAGACCTATCAATGGTTGCACATTTCTCTGCACCACATAGAACAATAGTTTGTATATCGTTCCTGATAATTGGCAAGTGAACATGGTGAGGCCTGCTGTGGGAATTTCCTCACCACTATAGGCTAAAAGCTTGGTGTTCGTTGATGATCCTAATGTTTCTATTCTCTTAATCTTTGTGAATAACGAATCAGAGATGATGTTACATTTGGCTCCTGTGTCAATTTTGAAATCCACTGAGAGTCCATTGATGTGCATTGTACAGAACAGTTCAGATTTTGGACTTCCTATTTCCACTGTTTGTACAGCAGTCTTTTTTATTGACACACCATCCACATAGAAGAACTCGTCTGTACTATCTGTGAAATCTTCCTTCGGTTTCAGCTGATTTAATGGTTTTCTTTGTCTATTCGACTTTGATGTTGTCTTGCAGCACTTTTTAAAATGGTTCCATTTATTACACTTATGGCACTGCTGACCATAGGCTAAACATTTTAATTTTTTTGCTTCGTGTTTTCCTCCACAACTGCTGCAGTTTAGTATAATTTGAGAGGTTCTGCTGTTGGAGTTAAATTTGTGTTTGGTCCCTTGTGTTTTGGTTCTATGGTGCACATTATCCACATTAGTATTGCTTTGCTTGGGCACTAAGGGAGTCTTTAAGTGCATATCAGTCAGCTCATGAATTTGACACAATTCTATCGCTTTGATCAATGTTAGCTCACTGTCTATTAGCAGATTGTTTTTCATGCTATCACTAGTCACACCGCACACAAGTCTGTCTCTTATAAGTTCTTCAGTCAGATAACCAAATCTGCACGTTTTTGCCTGGTTTCTGAAATCACTCACAAATGCTTCAATAGATTCACTGGCTTTCTGATTTCTCATATTAAACATGTGTGTTCCATTCTGACATTTATTTGTGGGTTACATAATTAACGGAATTTCCTTTTTAGACATTCCAGGTTCTCTCTAGATTCGGCCTCCGCGATGATCCGTCTTTGTTCTCCTTCTCCCGCGAACGTGGCAGGTGCATACACAAATGCGTGCTCTTGCTCAATGGCTTCTGAACCGGCCAAATTAAGGAGAATAAATGCACTTGTCCTGGCATCTTTATCCGAATGAGCAGCATATCATATTCTTGCTCAAATACTCGCCAGTTCTCGGGCAATTTTGCCATCAAAAACTAATGGTTCGGGTCTTCAGAAGCATTCTGCCATTGTTCTTACAAAAATACAAAAAAAATTGCAAATAAGTATTTCCGATGAAAACTTTCTTTTTTCTTATTTTTTTTAAAACCTCCAAAAAGTACTTTTATATTATTCGGTCCGCTTCTGACACCATGTTTGAATGACGGTCACACTCGTGAGGTTAACACAACGAAACTCTTTTATTGAGAACCTTGTTTATCTACAATCTTCCAATGTGCCTTTTTTCTATTCCACCACCAATGCTTACGAATACCACTGACGGCATCACTACGGATACCCATTTATACAAATGCATGTTAAACAAAACAGAACATTAACCCAATGTTCTACATACTTTAAACCCTAATTCTTGAAATTTGAAAATAAAAATGGAAAGTGGTTATGGGTAAAGTGAACAGAGACATACAGGAGGCTAAAAATATCTATGTAAACACACACACTTACACCAAAAGCAAATATTTAGTCAGTATAGCAGAATTTAAAGATCTAGACTAGATAACTGTTTTGAATGTTTGTGAGTGCGCACCTTTGTGTGAGGTTGTCTCTGTCTATATCTGTACCTCTGCACTTTGATTAACGTTCAGATATTTCCAAAAGTTTTTTTGTTGAAGATTAGTGCCAAGCTATGCCTCTTGTGGTTCATCCTGTACTTTTGGCCTGTGGTCTTACTACTGTAGGAGTAAATTTCTCTCATTATCATGTTGGTGTGTGACATTTACAATAAATCTGGCTGAGCAGAGGTAGGGGTATGTGTGTGTGTTTGTGTGTGTGTGTGTGTGTGTGTGTGTGTGTGTGTGTGTGTGTGTGTGTGTGTGTGTGTGTGTGTGAGAGAGAGAGGAAGGGATGGGTGATGTTCTTATGTGCACAGTAAAAAATGTGGCTCATGGTATCTTGACTGGTTAACCACCCCTGGTGTAGATGTTAGCTGTTTCCTCCACCACTTCGTCATCATCACCATCCACTGCCATCATGCCGGTCACAGCATTTTCATGTTTCTCACCAGCGCATGCCTGTATGTTCAGACATACAGCAAGCATGAGTATATCTCTATAAGTTAAATCTTCATTTTTCTATATATGTAATGTTTTATTGATATACTGTAATGTACTAAAGGAAGAGCAGTGTTGTTGTTCACAGTCACCTGGAAGATGAAGATCTTGGATTTCCCAACAAGGCTCTTACACTCATCCCCTCTGAATAAATCTGTTTTTTCCTTAATTTCAATCTGATTATCAAATGCTTCAATTTTCCCTTCTTTCCCATGAGATAGGAATATGCAGACAAAGCAATCCACATCTTTGTGGTTGGCTGCAGCAGCTATGGTTAAATAGGTTCATAATGTTTCTGCAACAAAATGTATAGTAAACAAGTCAATTCTCAAAAAAAACATATTCAAGTCTCTTAATTATACCTTCACGTAGTTTCTCTTGCAACACTGCCACTTTTTTTTATTGTAAGTTTGTACTTTGTTTGAATGACGATCACACTCGTGAGGTTAACACAACGAAACTCTTTTATTGAGAACCTTGTTTATCTACAATCTTCCAATGTGCCTTTTTTCTATCCCACCACCAATGCTTACGAATACCACTAACGTCATCACTACGGATACCCATTTATACAAATGCATGTTAAACATAACAGAACATTAACCCAATGTTCTACATCCCCCTTCTTTAGTTTTTTCTTTAGTTGTAACATAAATTCAACATCAGCTTACACTATCAAAAATTCACAAACTTGAATCTGAAATTCAAAGCATATAATAACAAATAATTCAACTGTCACATTTTAGGGATAAAACATTAAAAATTTCACTCTAAATTAAGTAACAGTCTATTTGGATCTTTTTTTTTTTTTTTTTTTTTTTAACGAAGAGCTTATTATATATATTTTGGGTTAGGTCTTGAAACTCTGCCTGACCGTGTTACATACAATGTTTTTTCTGGCTCCTGGTCAGGTGCAACAGTGTCTGGTGTTACTTTAGAGTCATTAGATGTCACCTGTGCATCTGTATGGTTTGGCAGAGAACTTGAATCCTGTCTTGGCCTACAATCTCTTGGATGTTCTGCAGGATTGAAATCTAATTGTGGTGGTAAGGTTTCTGGAACAGGCAAGATATGTCTGCAATTCCTCCTGTAATCCTTCCCCTCTGATTCCACCATGTATGATCTTGGTTCTTTGCAGATACCCTTGACAGTCCCTAATTTGTTGTACCCTTGAGCAGTCTGTAGCCTGACCACTTCACCTGTCATCAGGGGACGAAGAGGCTTGCTGGTTCTGTCATAGTAAAGCTTTTGCTTGTAGCGCTTGTGTGTGAGCTGTTTTCTGACAGTGATATGACTTTTGGTAGAAGGGACCAGTAGCTCGGTGTCAATTGGGAGTGTGGTCCGTGTTTGCCTTGACAAAAGTCTTTGCGCTGGTGATCCCAGAATTCCATCACGAGGCGTGGTTCTCAGATTGAGTAGATCAAGAAAGACGTCTGTTCCAGCCCTTTTTAAATTTTTCCATCAACTCTTTTGCACTGCGTACTGCTCGTTCTGCAGCCCTTACCCTATTCTGGACTGCTTGTTACATGTATGAAATCCCAAGTGTCTGCAAATTGTTTGATCTGCTGGCTGGTGAATTGTGTTCCATTGTCTGAGATTACCTTTTGGGGCCTGCCATGTACTGAAAAGTGTCTCTTTAATTTTGTAATCACGGCAGTTGATGTCAGATTATGCAGCAGATCAATCCAACCCGAATACGAGTCCACCAGAACGAGATAGTTTTGGCTATTCCATTCAAATAGAACAGTTGCTACAATTGACCATGGGAGATCTGGAGTATCATGCAGTTTCAGTGGTTCTTTTTGTTGGTGTCGTCTCATGCCATTGCAGAGAGTGCATGAACTGCATTCTTCCTCAATGTCCTTGTTCATTGAAGGCCAAAATGCTACGCCTCTTGCTCTTCGTTTTGTTGATTCTGCTCCAGGATGCCCTCTGTGCAAAATGGTTATATATTCTTTTTAAAGTGACCTGGGAATCACAACTTTCAGACCTTTCATCACAATCCCATCCCTTATAGTAAGTTCATCTTTGTAGATAGTACTAACGAAGTTCAAGTAAAAGCTTTGACTGTCGGTCTAGCCATCCCTGGTGTACTGTTCTACAAAGCTGTTGGAATGTCAGCAGATGTATGTTTTTTCAACTGATCTATCTTTGATGATGAAAGATGTTCCACTGACATCACCTCAAAATCAGCCTTCTAACTATCTGGTGCTTCTGTGGTCTTTATGGGGGAGAGAGTGTCAGCCAGATACATGTGTTTCCCTTTCTTGTAGCTTATCACAAAATCATACTTTTGGAGCCTCAACATCATATGTTGTAATCGTGCTGGTGCCATGTGCAGTGGTTTGTTGAGTATCGTCAGTAATGGCTGATAGTCAGTCTCAATGTGGACTGTTTTCTTATAAATGTAGTCATGAAATTTCGCACATGCAAAGACTACCGCGAGGAGCTCTTTTTCAATTTGAGCATATCGTGTCTAGGTTTGCGTCAGAGTGCGTGATGCATATGCTATAGGAGCATTTTGTTGGAGACAGGCCGCACCAAGTCCAAACTGTGAAGCGTCACATGTCAGTGTCACCGGCTTCTGAACATCATAATACCTTAATTTTGGTGGGTTTGTAATGCACTTCTTCAACTTGTCAAATGCATCTTGTTGCTGTTTGAGCCAACACCATTAGATATCTTTACAAGTCAGCTCTCGCAAGGGTGCTGAAAGGTCGCTGAAATTTGGAATAAACTTTCCAAGATTATTGACCATCCATTAAAACCGTTGTAGGGCTTTAATATTTTCCGGGGCCTCCATTTGTGTGACTGCTTTAATCTTAGAGGGATCTGGCTTTAGTTCTTCACACGTGAACACATGGCCTACGTAGCATAACTCTGACAGCCGAAACTTGCATTTGAGAGGATTTAGTCTAAGGTTGATTTTCCTGCACAATCCAGAACTTTCTTGAGATTATCATCATGTTCTTCCACAAGAATATCATCAACTATAATAGCACATGGATAACCTGCAAAAATTTGTTCCATGGCTCT
Source organism: Silurus lanzhouensis (assembly GCA_039877035.1). Lineage (NCBI taxonomy): Eukaryota > Metazoa > Chordata > Actinopteri > Siluriformes > Siluridae > Silurus > Silurus lanzhouensis. Next base: position 1,314,916 of record JBCEWE010000087.1, read on the forward strand.
TTGGAAAACCTCACTTGCTGTACTTATTCCAAACGGCATGCTGAAATCGAAATCTTCCAAACGGGGAATTAAATGTTGTCAGCATTGATGATTTTTAATCAAGAGAAACTTGGCAAAAAGAACTCTTTGCATCTAGAAAAAAAAAAATTTGGCATTTGAGCAGCAACTTCTTCCACAGTGCGCATGGGGTGGTGTGGACGTAAGAGTGCCTTGTTAAAGCTTTTTGTAGGTCGCCACCATTGAAGACACCCATTCAGTAGGTTCTGAGACTGGAATAAGGACACCCATATTGACCATTCTTTGCAAATTAGATTGAAATTTACTTTGCATAGCTACTGGGATTTTTCATGCTGGTCTTATCACTGGATCCACAGCTGGGTCTAGTTTCATTGAGTATGTTATTGGAAGCTTGCCAATCTCATCTTTAAAAAGGTGTGCATATTCAAAATAAATATGTTTTGAAAAACTTGAGTTTTCTTTCCCTAACACATGATGAATTTCTTTGTTAAATGATACCAGCTTCATTTTCAGACAGTCAGGTAGACCTATCAATGGTTGCACATTTCTCTGCACCACATAGAACAATAGTTTGTATATCGTTCCTGATAATTGGCAAGTGAACATGGTGAGGCCTGCTGTGGGAATTTCCTCACCACTATAGGCTAAAAGCTTGGTGTTCGTTGATGATCCTAATGTTTCTATTCTCTTAATCTTTGTGAATAACGAATCAGAGATGATGTTACATTTGGCTCCTGTGTCAATTTTGAAATCCACTGAGAGTCCATTGATGTGCATTGTACAGAACAGTTCAGATTTTGGACTTCCTATTTCCACTGTTTGTACAGCAGTCTTTTTTATTGACACACCATCCACATAGAAGAACTCGTCTGTACTATCTGTGAAATCTTCCTTCGGTTTCAGCTGATTTAATGGTTTTCTTTGTCTATTCGACTTTGATGTTGTCTTGCAGCACTTTTTAAAATGGTTCCATTTATTACACTTATGGCACTGCTGACCATAGGCTAAACATTTTAATTTTTTTGCTTCGTGTTTTCCTCCACAACTGCTGCAGTTTAGTATAATTTGAGAGGTTCTGCTGTTGGAGTTAAATTTGTGTTTGGTCCCTTGTGTTTTGGTTCTATGGTGCACATTATCCACATTAGTATTGCTTTGCTTGGGCACTAAGGGAGTCTTTAAGTGCATATCAGTCAGCTCATGAATTTGACACAATTCTATCGCTTTGATCAATGTTAGCTCACTGTCTATTAGCAGATTGTTTTTCATGCTATCACTAGTCACACCGCACACAAGTCTGTCTCTTATAAGTTCTTCAGTCAGATAACCAAATCTGCACGTTTTTGCCTGGTTTCTGAAATCACTCACAAATGCTTCAATAGATTCACTGGCTTTCTGATTTCTCATATTAAACATGTGTGTTCCATTCTGACATTTATTTGTGGGTTACATAATTAACGGAATTTCCTTTTTAGACATTCCAGGTTCTCTCTAGATTCGGCCTCCGCGATGATCCGTCTTTGTTCTCCTTCTCCCGCGAACGTGGCAGGTGCATACACAAATGCGTGCTCTTGCTCAATGGCTTCTGAACCGGCCAAATTAAGGAGAATAAATGCACTTGTCCTGGCATCTTTATCCGAATGAGCAGCATATCATATTCTTGCTCAAATACTCGCCAGTTCTCGGGCAATTTTGCCATCAAAAACTAATGGTTCGGGTCTTCAGAAGCATTCTGCCATTGTTCTTACAAAAATACAAAAAAAATTGCAAATAAGTATTTCCGATGAAAACTTTCTTTTTTCTTATTTTTTTTAAAACCTCCAAAAAGTACTTTTTATATTATTCGGTCCGCTTCTGACACCATGTTTGAATGACGGTCACACTCGTGAGGTTAACACAACGAAACTCTTTTATTGAGAACCTTGTTTATCTACAATCTTCCAATGTGCCTTTTTTTCTATTCCACCACCAATGCTTACGAATACCACTGACGGCATCACTACGGATACCCATTTATACAAATGCATGTTAAACAAAACAGAACATTAACCCAATGTTCTACATACTTTAAACCCTAATTCTTGAAATTTGAAAATAAAAATGGAAAGTGGTTATGGGTAAAGTGAACAGAGACATACAGGAGGCTAAAAATATCTATGTAAACACACACACTTACACCAAAAGCAAATATTTAGTCAGTATAGCAGAATTTAAAGATCTAGACTAGATAACTGTTTTGAATGTTTGTGAGTGCGCACCTTTGTGTGAGGTTGTCTCTGTCTATATCTGTACCTCTGCACTTTGATTAACGTTCAGATATTTCCAAAAGTTTTTTTGTTGAAGATTAGTGCCAAGCTATGCCTCTTGTGGTTCATCCTGTACTTTTGGCCTGTGGTCTTACTACTGTAGGAGTAAATTTCTCTCATTATCATGTTGGTGTGTGACATTTACAATAAATCTGGCTGAGCAGAGGTAGGGGTGTGTGTGTGTGTTTGTGTGTGTGTGTGTGTGTGTGTGTGTGTGTGTGTGTGTGTGTGTGTGTGTGTGTGTGTGTGAGAGAGAGAGGAAGGGATGGGTGATGTTCTTATGTGCACAGTAAAAAATGTGGCTCATGGTATCTTGACTGGTTAACCACCCCTGGTGTAGATGTTAGCTGTTTCCTCCACCACTTCGTCATCATCACCATCCACTGCCATCATGCCGGTCACAGCATTTTCATGTTTCTCACCAGCGCATGCCTGTAGGTTCAGACATACAGCAAGGATGAGTATATCTCTACAAGTTAAATCTTCATTTTTCTATATATGTAATGTTTTATTGATATACTGTAATGTACTAAAAGAAGAGCAGTGTTGTTGTTAACAGTCACCTGGAAGATGAAGATCTTGGGTTTCCCAACAAGGCTCTTACACTCATCCCCTCTGAATAAATCTGTTATTTCATTAATTTCAATCTGATTATCAAATGCTTCAATTTTCCCTTCTTTCCCATGAGATAGGAATATGCAGACAAAGCAATCCGCATCTTTGTGGTTGGCTGCAGCAGCTATGGTTAAATAGGTTAATAATGTTTCTGTAACAAAATGTATAGTAAACAAGTCAATTCTCAAAAAAACATATCAAGATTATACCTTCACGTAGTTTCTTTTGCACCACTGCCACTTGTTTGTCATTTTAAGATTGTACTTCAAACCCTAATTCTTGAAAACTAAAAATAAAAATGGAAAGTGGTTATGGGTAAAGTGAACAGAGACATACAGGAGGCTAAAAATATCTATGTAAACACACACGCACACACCCACACCAAAAGCTAATATCTAGTCAGTATAGCAGAATTTACAGATCTAGACTAGATAACTGTTTTGAATGTTTGTGAGTGCGCACCTTTGTGTGAGGTTGTCTTTGTCTATATCTGTACCTCTCCGCTCTGATAAACATTCAGATTTTTCAAATTTTGGTTGAAGATTAGTGCCAAGCCACGCCTCTTGTGCTTCATCTTGTACTTGTCAAGTTTACTGAAAATTAAAAGAATATACTATTTTTCAAATACAAAATTGTTTATTTTTACCGAATAGATTAAACCTAGTGAATAGAAGACTTCAGAAAGTGCCATAACATTATAGACAGCCTCAAATTCTTGGACACTGTCTATAGTGTTAATGTGGCAAATAAGATAAAAAGGCAAATAATTATATAAATTCATAAATAAATTATAATAAATTATATATATTATCCATCCATCATTAGTAACCATTATCATAATACATTCACCAAAGTAGACTATACAACAGCCCACTACAGTGTAATTAGAGAGATACAATAAGAGAAACAGCATAGCGTTCATGGTAATATCTCACTCACACACACACACACACACACCACACACACACACACACACACACTACATAATAAATGTATTAGTTTTACCTTTCACTTTGCACACTTGTCCCAGACATTGTCTCTCTTAGAGGTGCTTCAAACACAATAAATGTAAACACTTCCTGTAGTTGCTCCATACTTCAAAAATCCAATTTTTTTTTTTTGTGGTGGAAGTCTAACATTAAAGTTACTGTAACCGAGCGTTTTCAAAAAGGGGCAAGTTCACCTAAAATACTTTTCACTGAGAAAATAATGGAAACGGAAGCAGGATTCTGTGAAACGACCAGTCCAACTTTTTATTGTGCTTCATGTTAAGAACAGCATCACTGTGAGCAGGTGCGATAATATATCTTTCTTGCAAGTCCCGAGGGGAAAAAAAAAGAAAACTATAACACACCTATAAAATAAACACAGCCCCCTCTTGAGCTATCACACACAATTACACCAAAAAAGTATTTTACACGCGTCCCCCCATTCTAAAGTAAATGTCCACGTTTACAATCACCCAGAAACAACATATATATATATATATTAGGGATGCACCGAAATGAACATTTTTGGCCGAAACCGAAACACCGAAAGAAATTATGCCAATTATTATTACCATTGCATTTATGGCTATGGTTGTGTACTAAACTTACTAAAATCAAGGCATTTCAATTGCATAAATTAAATATCAATGATTCAAAGAATAAATCAATTACAAATTATGAAAATATTTATTTATAGCACATTGCAACAATGCACAGGATAAAATAAATTAAAATTCTAACTGAAATGTTTAACTTAAATGCACTCATGTGTACATTAAATAATAATGTATAGGCCCTCTGTCCTGCTGAAATGTTGTAAAATTAAATATGTTCTTTCATAAAAACAAATTGCATTCAGAACAAGTGCAACTGCTTAAAGATACAATACAACACTATCACTGGGAAACTTCCTGCCTTTTTAAAAACGTCCACCACAGACGGAGTGCGCATGCGCGGAGGGGTTTTGCTTTTCTGTGCTGCCTTCCTCTCATCTTCAGCATAGCGATCGGGATGTTTGGATTTCAGGTGATAAATTAAACCCGACGTGGAGAAAGTCTTTGCAGACGCACCCCATCTTAAAATTTCGGCATTACATGTTTTGCACATCGCTATCCCTGGGTCTTTCTCAGATATACTGAAATACGTCCACACATGTTGCTGCAGGCAGCGGTTTCTGTTTGCGTCATCAGAAAAAACCATTCGGTGGCCGAATATTCGGTGCATCCTTAATATATATATATATATATATATATATATATATATATATATATATATATATTTTATGTGTGTGTGTGTGTGTGTGTGTGTGTGTGTGTGTGTGTGTGTAACCGAGCGTTTTGAAAAGGGGCAAGTTCCCCTAAAAATACTTTTCACTAGGAAAATAACAGAAACGGAAGCAGGATTCTGTGAAACAACCAGTCCGACTTTTTATTGTGCTTCCAGACCAGAAAAGCATCACTGTGAGCAGGTGCAGTAATATATCTTTCTTGTTTACGGCAAGTCCCGAGAGAAAAAAAGAAAACTATACCACCTATAAAATGAACACAGCCCCCTCTTGAGCTATCACACACAATTACACCCAAAAAGTCTATATATATATATATGTATACAGTGAGGAAAATAAGTATTTGAACACCCTGCTATTTTGCAAGTTCTCCCACTTAGAAATCATGGAGGGATCTGAAATTGTCATCATAGGTGCATGTCCACTGTGAGAGACATAATCTAAAAAAAAATCCAGAAATCACAATATATGATTTTTAAACTATTTATTTGTATGATACAGCTGCAAATAAGTATTTTATCCTATATATATATATATATATATATATATATATATATATATATATATATATATATATATATATATACACACACACACACACACACACTCAGATACACATTAATATTAAGTTGGCATGTCACATAAAGTGTGGAGTAGCAAAAAAATTTCACCAGACCATAGGAAACAAAAACATAAATAAAAGAGACCTAAGACTTGAGAAACCTTAAAGGAAAATGACAGGCAGGTGAAAAGCATGATCAAATTTGTCTATTCCAGCAGATAACCAACAAGGTATTCCTGTATAAATTTTCTACATGAAATTTGTATTAAGGTTTTAAACTTAATCCATTTTTTTAATTGTTCTGTTTGATGCTTAAAAATCCAAGCTTATTGTTATCCTACAGTATACTCTTAAAAAAACATCTGGTGACAGGAATGACAATGCTGGCTTACTAAAACACAATGAATAGTTGAATAATAGTTTATAGCTAATGTTAATAATACATTTGAATTAAATTTTTGCTTTGTTGAATTGTACCGATGATAAAACCATTCTTACCCCCACCCTGGAGTTACATATTGCTTTAGTATTTAAGTGTGTTTTGTAAAGTATGCAGTATCGGCATTAATAAAAATGTATAATACAGGAGGGATTCACTATTTTTACAGTAGCTTGTAGCCCCTCTGTAAATCCCTAAAGATATACTCTGGAAAAGGAATTGGTGTTATTCCAAAAAGTTGCAATATAAAATCAAAGCAGAACTGAAAAATTCTTTGCACCTTTTCAAAATAATAATAGAAACCTTCTTCTGCCTTCTTTCTCGCTTCCTCTTCATGTTGCTGAGTTTTCTTCTTTTTTTCTATCTCAAATGTTTCTCCTTTAAACGTTTTCCTCAGATCTTCTATCTCATTTTGTCTCTGTGCTTCATTTTCTTTCAGGATTCGTTGTTTCTCTGCTTCTATTGCTCTCTCTGCCTCCTGAAGCATCTCTGTAGTGTAATGTCCTCCACCGTTTACAGTGACCATTTTATCAATTTGGTCCAGGAGCTGGATGACTTGTTCTGGATTCTGATCTTCATTATTAAACACATGGTATCCACCATTGCATTCCCCAAGAAAACTCAAAAGCTTTGCATTGTTGCGTACGAATTTATGAATATTTTCCCCTTTCAGTTGATCTCCATAAGTGAAGAGAGCCATAGTGTACAGGGGGGACTTTTCCCCAAAAATTGCTTGAAATGTCATAACTGTTTTTTTATCTTCATCTGTAAATCTGTCTATTTTATTCACAACTAAAAAGACATGAGGTCCTGGAGCAGAGAATGGGATGCACAGTTTAATCCGACTGATCACCTCATCTGCAGATAATTCAGTGTCAAACAGACCTGGAGAGTCGATAACAGACACTTTTCTGCCATGTATAATTGTATGGGCTTTTTCACACCATGAGGTTACAGATGAAGAGGAGGTTTTAGATTTAAAAGCCTTTTTTCCAAGAATGGTGTTTCCTGTTGCACTCTTGCCCACACCGGTCTTTCCAATAAGCAGAATCCGAAGTTCATCACTGAATTCTTCTACTGTTAGAAAATAATAACTTACATTTTTTGTTGTGTTGCATGTTTGGGATATTTGATGTCATCTTACATTACTATACATACCTTGTTGACTTGAAGTGCTGCTCTGTTGCTTAACGATCTGTTGGATTAAGGCATTTTGAGTGGTATGTGTTAGTTGTTCAATGCAAAAATTAGTGACAGACTGTAAGTACAATCATTATTAATGCAAATTTGGGCACAAACATCGAACATGTGTTGGGCATTTGTGTTCTACAATGCTTCATTATCTAATTATAATTAATCTTAAATTGAACATGTGTCACACAAGGGGCATATTAATGAAACATATTAATGGAAACAGCACTAAAACCAATCCTTAGCTCAAATTACTCATGCTCTCACTGTGTTCACATAATTTTGCTTTGACTTGACTGGTTTTCGTTTACCTCCTAAGAACATGCCAGTATTTAAACTGGTTATGAAAGTTATAAATTAGCATGTGAAGCAGGGTGGGTGCGTGGGCAGGGTGTTAGGTTCATGGTTTTTCGATCTGGTCTCGTTTTCACATTTCCCTCGTTCCCGGTTTTGTCCTTGTATTGATGTTCACTAATTATGTGACAGTAGGTTACCTTCCTGTACATAATAAAACTTTAGGTTTAATAGGATTCTTACCTGAAACCCAAAAGCAGCAACAACCACAAAAAATACCAACAATTTAGTAGAATGCATCCATGTCATGCACTTCTTTATGTGTCCTGTGAGCTTACTTTTGGAAACAGCCTGAGATTCAAAACCTAAATACATAAAAAAGCCTGAAAATATATATTTCGATAACCATGTAATGTAGCATGTATACTTTAATTAAAATGAATAAAAACAAATAATAATCTTAAACTTGATATATGACAATATTTTTTTCATTTCATTCTGACCTGCCATTGTACTTGTAGATCTCGTGGCTGTGTCTAACAGAGGCAGTGTTGTTTTACCAGAAGGATCAGTTTCACTTTCATTTTCTGTTCCAGAGTAACACGTACACAAAACAAAATCTCAAGTTTGAGGACATGACTTGGCTAAAGATAGGCGCGGTATTATTTCTGCTCTATTGAGTGAGAGAAAAAAAGAAAGCTAAAAAACATGTACACGGGTCATCTAAGAAATGTTGCATGGTTAATCCATTAAAGTGGGAGGTGTATGCAAATGCAGAATTTGATTTTAAACAAAATAAAAAAATAACCAAACACAGGGGAGGCACAAAAAGCTAGGTCAACATTATAGGAGATTGGAACAATGGGTAAATACTAATGCTGTCAATCGATTAATGTTGGTGGGTTTGTAATGCACTCTTTCAACTTGTCAAATGCATCCTCTTGCTGTTTGAGCCAACACCATTCGATATCTTTACAAGTCAGCTCTCGCAAGGATGCTGAATGGTTGCTGAAATTTGGAATAAACTTTCCAAGATAACTGACCATCCCTAGAAACCGTTGTAGGGCTTTAATATTTTCTGGGACCTCCGTTTGTGTGATTGCTATAATCTTAGAGGGATCTGGCTTTAGTCCTTCAGGCGTGAACACATGGCCTATGTAGCATACCTCTGACATCTTCCTCCTTTCCTTCTCCTCCTTCGGCCAACAGTAGCCCAATTTCCACCGGTACCCTGTTGGCAAATGATACCTGTGGCGGTCGTTGGTAACCCAGGCCTCAACCGATCCGGTATGAAATTCTTAATCGTGACCCGCATATTTGATTTGGCACGTTTTACGCTGAATGCCCTTCCAAACACAACCCTCCCCATTTATCCGGGCTTGGGACCGGCACTAACAGTGCACTGGCTTATGCCTCCCTAATGGCTGGGTTAAGTTAAAAAGGCAAAAAATTATATTAATTAATAAATAAATTATAAATAATTCTATATATTATCCATCCATCATTAGTAATCATTATCATACTACATTCATCAAAGTAGACTATCATTAGTGTAAAGACAGTTCTCACACTGCTTTGCCCACACATTTACGAGGTTAGTATGTAAGGTATACAGGGAGTCTTTATCTGGGCTCATACATCTCGTGCTAGTGTATCCTCTTGTCTAAACAGGAAACAACTTTAGGTCAGCTTTGTGTGTGTGTATATATATGTGTCTGCTGCCTGCAATAAACCGAAGAAGAACATTTGCTGTGTGTTTCAGAAAAAGGCACTATGGGCATCGCAGGTCGTATGGAAAACCTCTCCAAAACTTAAGTTTAGTTTGGGCATGATAAAAATTTAACAACTACACTATATATAATATCACACAAACACACACACAACCACACACTACATAATAAATGTATCAGTTTTACCTTTCACTTTGCACACTTGTCCCAGACATTGTCTCTCGTAGAGGTGCTTCAAACACAATAAATCAAATGTAAACACTTCCTCTAGTTGCTCCATACTTCAAAAATCCCAAAAAAAATTTTGTGGTGGAAGTCTAACATTAAAGTTACATAAAATATTTTTGAAATGTAAATGGAACATACACAATACAAAACTGTAAAGAATTTTGACCAGATGTGAAAAAGACTCACCTAGAGCTTTCCAATAAACAAACAAACAATACGGTGGAATAATGGACTGCTTATATCAGCAGCAAATTATTTATTTATTAGTCTTACCACTCCCATCAGTCACTCAATTATACTACTGCAGGGGTGGCCAACCCGCATGCAGCTCTTTGCCTGGTTCTTTGCCTCTTATGTTCATATCATATTACGTTTGTGGTTTTTTTTTTAATGTGCGTGTTCGCTTCGATGGAGTTCAATACTGTATTTTTAAGACTTAAATGATCGTGCCCCTACTGCAGACATGCCCAAAGTCCGGCCCCCGGCTAAATGCGGCCCGCATTCATATTTCCACTGGCCCGAAGCCTCTGTAATAAAATCAGCACAAGATGGCAGGAAACTTGTTTTTTGCCCATTTCTAAAATGGCAACTGGAAGTGAGAAAAGGAAAGTTGACAGCGAGTGCCGCCGTTTCCAGGAAGTTTCTAAGTGGGATTTTTTTTACTGAGTTACGAAACAACTGTGTCTGCCCAATTTTCCAAGAGACTGGCTGTGTTCAAGGAGTTCAATACAGGGGCACTACCAGACGAAACATGCTAAATACGACAAGCTAACTGGGAACCAGAGGTGGCAAAAGTATACACATCCTTTACTTAAGTAGAAGTACAGATACTCATGTTTTAAAATACTCGGTTAAAAGTTCACTTCATACTTAACATCTGTATAACCTGCTCTATCTCCTTCATTTTAATGATAACATAAGCACTCAATGAAAGTTGTATCACCAAAATCTTGGAGATACAGAAAACAAAATCTTGGTTCTTGTTTTTAAGAATGTCTTAGCACTTGTGTAGGGTGTCTTCTGTACTGAAGTCTGCTCTATCTACTGAGTTTATCATGACACATCTTTTGATTGTTAGTTTTGCTTCTGTGAGTATCACACCATAACCAGTTCTACTGGAATTTTACATGACAAGTGATTGACTGGCCAAAGTGAATTGAGGACGTATGATGTGTATAGGGAATGAAGGGATGAAGTGTGTGATTTTTGTGCTTTCTGAATAGTATCCACATGGGCTAGCTATATTTTATGGCATTGTGCCTTAAGTACCATTCCTAAGTATTATATTTTTAGTTTACAGCATTGTAGCTTCTTTTTATCGACATTATGCCCATTTGTGCAAATTATATTTAACACAATATAAATTAGTAAATTGTCAAAATACATTAGCAATGAGTTTGGAATTTGTAAATTTGTTAAGTCACGAACCAGTACTTCCGTGAATAATTTCCCATATCTTTGTGATAATTTAGTGTGTATTGTCAATGATATGTAAATGCAAACAGAAATTCTTACTCTGGCTGTAATGGTACACAGAAGAGGCAGAGGTCAATTATGCTATACCACTTAGTATTTTTGGAAACTTTGTATTTTCATGTTAGAAAGTAAAGTGTGTGGATTCGGGATCACTGGATTTTTTTTTTTTACTATTTAAGTTTATATAGGAATATAGTCCACTAGTCAAACAGTTTGGTGTTTTGTCCTTAATTATTCTGTAGCTCCTTTAATTTTTTTATTATTATTAATTTTTTTTAAGCTCTCTCTGTTTCTTGCTCAACTGATTCTTTTAACTAACTCCACTGTTACCTGTACTTGTGTGTGCTTACTAATCATTACATGAGTTGCCACTGTTTGTTCAATTGCTTTGTGACATTCCAAAAACTGCCTATCAAGTGACAAGTGAATGTATATATTATTTGTAGGCCTCCATATCTGATCTTCTTCCCTGACCATTGGCTCTAAATCTTTAAAATTTTACATTTTTGCTCGATCATTAGGGTAAAATATGGAAGTATTTTGCACTTGATACCAGCCCTTGACTTTGTCAGGCAGCTCTACAGAAACTGCCAAAGCTTGTTGTTCAATATTATGTCTAATGTTTTGTTATCGTTTATATGTCCATTTAGCTGTTCAAGAGTGTTTCATACTGTTAATATATATATATATAAAATGGTCCTTTGTTCCCTTTGCAAAACCGAAATTTCGTACCACGGCAGCACAACTGCTTTGCACGAGCACCTCAGAAGAAAACATCCTGGCGCTCTCCGACCTCAAAAGGACAAGCCATCTTTGTAAGTGTTTATTATTACAATTAGTTTTGGGAGTAATTGTTGTGTTCTTACCTGCTGTGTTTTGGTCAAGAATTAATTAATATATGCTTGGTAATAATGGTAATGCTAATCGCTAATGGTATAAACTGTAAACATATACTGTATAGATTACTTTGGCGACAATAAAGCAAACTTTAACTTTTAATTTAAATTTACTGGTTGTTGGAAGTTGTTTATGCACATAGACTTAAAATTAACTACTATATTTACATGAACAGTTCGCTGTAATCTAGTATTGTACGTGAAGATATAGATAAATAGGCTAATAGTGCATTTTTGTTTACTTTTGGCACAAGCCAATTAAATAAAACAATCACAAGTACATGATTAATAACAAATTCTCATTAGTTAAAAAGAGTTTAAAATGCTTTCTGTATTTCATAATAAAATGACAAATTCACAACACTTTCTGAAATAGAATTAATATTGTAATCAAAGTAATCAAACATTGTAATTAATCACATTCAGTTCATTAAAAAATATGCAGATTTACTACCCTCTTTAAAATACAGTACAGTTAATATATTGTTAGCATTCATAGATTTCATGTTTAAATTGGTTCCTTATGTTAATTATTGTGTTTGGTTTTTCTCAGGAAGAGGCAAAGCTGTGTACAAGATTTCTTTCATAAAAAGGATGTCACTGTTTTCACGCCCCAAATGGCCTTACACTTCATGAATTTTTGCACAGTGTTGAGCAGTGCTTTTGTTGAATTGATATGGCATTATTCGTGCCTGATGCTAAAGTGTTGTTTACATTTTATTTTTGGCACTTTATTTTTGTATACTGTAAAAACATTGAAGTATTTTTTGGAAAAAATGTAATAAAAGTTAAAATATTATATTAGAAGTTGTACTTATCATTTTTTTGTAAAGTTATCCAAAGGATTACTTTGCTAATAAAAAAAAGAACACTAGATTAAGCAAAAAATAAAAATAATCGTTAGAGTAGTCGACTTAGTCGATTAGTCGACAGAAAAAATAATTGTTAGTTGCAGCTCTAATATATATATATATAATATATATATATATATATATATATATATATATATATATATATATATATATACACACACACACACACAAACACACACATTAATATTAAGTTGGCATAATACATAAAGTGTGGAGTAGCAAAAAAAATAATAATACGTACATTTAAAAAAGAGAGAGATAGAAAGAGAGAGAGATTTACCAGACAATAGAAAACAAAAACATAAATAAAAGAGACTTGAGACCTTGAGAAACCTTAAAGGAAATTGACCATTAAAGACGTAGGCAGGTGGAAAGCATGTACAGTATTGTTCAAAATAATAGCAGTACAATGTGACTAACTAGAATAATCCAGGTTTTTAGTATATTTTTTATTGCTACGTGGCAAACAAGTTACCAGTAGGTGCAGTAGATTCTCAGAAAACAAACAAGACCCAGCATTCATGATATGCACGCTTCTTAAGGCTGTGCAATTGGCCAATTAGTTAAAAGGGGTGTGTTCAAAAAAATAGCAGTGTGGCATTCAATCACTGAGGTCATCAATTTTGTGAAAAAACAGGTGTGAATCAGGTGGCCCCTATTTAAGGATGAAGCCAGCACTTGTTGAACATGCATTTGAAAGCCTGAGGAAAATGGGTCGTTCAAGACATTGTTCAGAAGAACAGCGTAGTTTGATTAAAAAGTTGATTGGAGAGGGGAAAACCTATAAAGAGGTGCAAAAAATTATAGGCTGTTCAGCTAAAATGATCTCCAATGCCTTAAAATGGAGAGCAAAACCAGAGAGACGTGGAAGAAAACGGAAGACAACCATCTAAATGGATCGAAGAATAATCAGAATGGCAAAGGCTCAGCCAATGATCAGCTCCAGGATGATCAAAGACAGTCTGGAGTTACCTGTAAGTACTGTGACAGTTAGAAGACGTCTGTGTGAAGCTAATCTATTTTAAAGAATCCCCCGCAAAGTCCCTCTGTTAAAAAAAAGGCATGTGCAGAAGAGGTTATAATTTGCCAAAGATCACATCAACTGGCCTAAAGAGAAATGGAGGAACATTTTGTGGACTGATGAGAGTAAAATTGTTCTTTTTGGGTCCAAGGGCCACAGACAGTTTGTGAGACGACCCCCAAACTCTGAATTCAAGCCACAGTACACAGTGAAGACAGTGAAGCATGGTGGTACAAGCATCATGATATGGGCATGTTTCTCCTACTATGGTGTTGGGCCTATTTATCGCATACCAGGGATCATGGATCAGTTTGCATATGTCAAAATACTTGAAGAGGTCATGTTGCCTTATGCTGAAGAGGACATGCCCTTAAAATGGTTGTTTCAACAAGACAATGACCCCAAACACACTAGTAAACGAGCAAAGTCTTGGTCCCAAACCAACAAAATTAATGTTATGGCCAGCCCAATCCCCGGACCTTAATCCAATTGAGAACTTGTGGGGTGATATTAAAAATGCTGTTTCTGAAGCAAAACCAAGAAATGTCAATGAATTGTGGAATGTTGTTAAAGAATCATGGAGTGGAATAACAGCTGAGAGGTGCCACAAGTTGGTTGACTCCATGCCCCACAGATGTGAAGCAGTTTTAAAAAACTGTGGTCATACAACTAAATATTAGTTTAGTGATTCACAGGATTGCTAAATCCTGGAAACAAAAATGTTTGTACAAAATAGTTTTGAGTTTGTTCAGTCAACGGCACACTGCTATTTTTTTAACACACCCCTTTCAACTAATTGCCCAATTGCACAGCCTTAAGAGCGTGCATATCATGAATGCTGGGTCTTGTTTGTTTTCTGAGAATCTACTGCACCAACTGGTAACTTGTTTGCCACGTAGCAATAAAAAATATACTAAAAACCTGGATTATTCTGGTTAGTCACATTGTACTGCTATTATTTTGAACAATACTGTATAAATTTGTCTATTCCAGCAGTAAACCAACAAGGTATTCCTGTATACATTTTCTACATGAAATTTGAATGAAGGTACCAGGTTTTAAACTTAATCCTTTTATTTTTATTGTTCTGTTTGATTCTTAAAAATCCAAGCTTATTGTTATCCTACAGTATCCTCTTAAAAAAAATCTGGTGACAGGAATGACATTAATGTTGGCTTACTAAAACACACTGAATAGTGGAACAATGTTTGATAACTAATGTGTATAATACATTTGAATAACATTTTTGCTTTGTTGAATTGTACCGATGATAAAACCATTCTTACCCCCACCCTGGAGTTACATATTGCTTTAGTATTTTAGTGTGTTTTGTAAAGTATGCAGTATCGGCATGTTGTTCTTGTTAAGGTTGTCTGCCATTAATGCACTGTAAATTTTCAGAATTATTATTCGAAATAGCTCAAGTATAAATCAAACTAATCTAAGAGAAAATTATGTGCAAATAAACTGCATGAATAATAATAATTTATAAAAAATTATAGCATCTTTCCATGTTGTTGTGTATTCATTAATATATTACTCTGATTACTAGTATAATTATTCTTCTGAGACTATCAGTTTCTAATTTCTTTAAATACAGGAAAAGAAAAAGAAAACAGTGCTTATATAATGATGTTATTCTGGGCACATTAATAATACAGGAGGGATTCACTAGTTGAACAGTTCTTTGACATTCATAAAGAGAGTCTGGAAGTCTGGAACAGGAACTTGTGTTATTCCATAAACTTGCAATATACTAATGCAAACATGAAAAATTTGATTTGCCATTTCAAAATAATAATAGAAACCTTCTTCTGCCTCCTCCCTCGCTTCCTCTTCATGTTGCTGAGTTTTCTTCTTTTTTTCTATCTCAAATGTTTCTCCTTTAAACTTTTTCCTCAGATCTTCTATCTCATTTTGTCTCTGTGCTTCATTTTCTTTCAGGATTCGTTGTTTCTCTGCTTCTATTGCTCTCTCTGCCTCCTGAAGCATCTCTGTAGTGTAATGTCCTCCACCGTTTACAGTGACCATTTTATCAATTTGGTCCAGGAGCTGGATGACTTGTTCTGGATTCTTATCTTCATTATTAAACACATGGTATCCACCATTGCATTCCCCAAGAAAACTCAAAAGCTTTGCATTGTTGCGTACGAATTTATGAATATTTTCCCCTTTCAGTTGATCTCCATAAGTGAAGAGAGCCATAGTGTACAGGGGGGACTTTTCCCCAAAAATTGCTTGAAATGTCATAACTGTTTTTTTATCTTCATCTGTAAATCTGTCTATTTTATTCACAACTAAAAAGACATGAGGTCCTGGAGCAGAGAATGGGAATGCACAGTTTAATTCGACTGATCACCTCATCTGCAGATAATTCAGTGTCAAACAGACCTGGAGAGTCGATAACAGACACTTTTCTGCCATGTATAATTGTATGGGCTTTTTCACACCATGAGGTTACAGATGAAGAGGAGGTTTTAGATTTAAAAGCCTTTTTTCCAAGAATGGTGTTTCCTGTTGCACTCTTGCCCACACCGGTCTTTCCGATAAGCAGAATCCGAAGTTCATCACTGAATTCTTCTACTGTTAGATCATAACTTTTCTTAAATTTTTTGTTGTGTTGCATGTTTGGGATATTTGATGTCATCTTACATTACTATACATACCTTGTTGACTTGAAGTGCTGCTCTGTTGCTTAACGATCTGTTGGATTAAGGCATTTTGAGTGGTATGTGTTAGTTGTTTAATGCAAAAACTAGTGACAGACTGTAAGTACAATCATTATGAATGCAAATGTGGGCGCAAACATCAAACATGGGTTGGGCATTTGTTATCTACAATGCTTCATTATCTAATTATAATAAATCTTAAATTGAACATGTGTCACACAAGGTGCTTTTTAAAGTATTAATGGAAACAACACTAAAACTCCATGTGTGTGCCAATCCTGAGCTCAAATTACTTGGTTTAAGTTTCTGATCATGCTCTCCCTGTGCTTACATAATTTTGCTTTGACTTGACTGGTTTTCTGCTACCTCCTAAGAACATGCCAGTATTTAAACTGGTTATGAAAATTATAAATTAGCATGTGAAGCCTGGTGGGTGTGTGGGCAGGGTGTATTCCTAGTATAACCGAGCGTTTTCAAAAAGCGGCAAGTTCGCCTAAAATACTTTTCTCTAAGAAAATAATGGAAATGGAAGCAGGATTCTGTGAAACGACCAGTCCGACTTTTTATTGTGCTTCATGTCAAGAACAGCATCACTGTGCGCAGATGCGATAATATAATCTCTCTTGCTTACGGTCCCGAGGGAAAAAAACTATAACACACCTATAAAATGACCACAGCCCCCTCTTGAGCTATCACACACAATTACACCCAAAAAGTCTTTTACACTAGCTTTAAATATTCATGGCTATCTGATTAGGTTTTAATTTTTTTTAATTAATAAGCCAAATTGGTTCTTGGTCACGGTCTATGGTTCGTGTTTTTTTTTTTTTATCTGTTCTCATTTTCACATTTCCCTCATTCACAGTTTTGTTCTTGTATTGATGTACATTAATTTTGTGACATTAGGTCACCTTCCTGCACATAATAAAACTTTAGGTTCAATAGGATTCTTACCTGAATTCAATGATGGTGCTACAGTGGCTTAGGGCTCCAACTGCCATGAACAGTTTTGCATTTAAGTGTCACTCAGTGAACAGCTGATAACCCCATCACTGATAGAATATAATGTATGGACATTCTGGGTCACCCAGATGAGGATGGGTTCATTTTTCATGTTTCATGTTTGATTTTTCTCAAGGTGTTTTTCTCTTACTATCTCAGGGAGTTTGTCCTTGCCTCTGTCATCATTGGCTTGCTCATTATGGATACATTTATAGGAACTAATTTATATTGATAAAATTTATATTTGCAATCTATTTATTTATGTAAAGCTGCTTTGAGGCAATATTCATTAAAAGCAAACTAAAGAAAACCTAATTCAATTCTGTGCATGCTTTCCTTGTGTTTAAATCGGTTAGCTTTGGGATGTCTGGTGCTACTTTCAACAACATGCCCTTATGTACACCGGTTATGCAAAATTGCCCAAGATATAAATTAGCATGTAAAGGTGTGTGTAAATGTGTACTCCTAGCTGTAGCCTAAGTATTGCTGGTCAGTCTGTTGTGTTCTTTGCTTTAACAGTTAATTAAATATGATGGAGTATTTACAAACTTTAATGCACCTTTTAATGCTAGAATTTAGGCCCCCTTATTGCACATAATGTAACTTCAGGCTTAATAACAGAAGTGTTATATGAGTAATGATAATTTATCCTACCTGAAACTCAAAAGCTGAAACAAACACAAAACATGCCAACAGCCTTGTCTTGTACTTCTTTATGTGTCCTGTGAGCTCAATTTTGGAAACTGCATCAGATAAAAAACAATTATTTTTAGGCCTAAATAAATAAAAATAAAATGCAGCAATAAATGTACCTATGGTAATAAAAGCAACCATTAAAAAAAAAAACCCAAATCAATTACAATTAAACATAAATAATCATAAACTTGGCATACGACAAAATGACTTGCAATTTTTATTCTCACCTGCCATTGTACTTGTGGATCTTAGAGTCTCTCAGCTGTGTCTAACACACTGTCTCTCAGAGGCAGGTCTTGTTTTACCTGAATGATCATTTTCAGTTTCATTTTCTGTCCAGCGCAATGTTTACACAAAACAGAAACTTATGTTTCATTGGCCAAGCTGAAATTAGGTGTGGTCATATTTTTGCTTTATTGTGAGATTCAAATAACTTAAGACAATGACAAAAGAATCCAAGTTGGTTTTGGGCAGGCATATTTAATGTTTTTTTATACTCTGACACACACACACACACACACACACACACACACACACACACACACACACACATAGAGAAGTCAAGGAGGCCAGACCTCGACCTCTTAAAAACTGTGGAGGAAGGCAGTTCCTACAGTATGTCAAGTGAGGAGTTATTTTGGTTCTTGGAACACTGAACAAACATTTAAAAGTCATACTAATCCTTAGTTTTACCTCATTTGGGATTAGTAAAACATATTCTACACCAAACACATTATGGGAAAAAATATGACATAGTGGTTATATGGTTCTATGCCACTCTCCTACAACAATCTATTTCATCCTGGTAAAATTTTACATATACCAAATAGAATAAATCAGATTACAGACTTATCTGTCTGGTTATTAAGCATTTTCTAATTTATATAAGTAATTAGCTACATTTAGTAAACATGAATTTCAGTTGTGTTAATACTTTCCGTTTAGCTATAGTACAGTTACATAACAATTTTCTCAGTTTTTACCTCATACCAATATAAAGGCTGCTGTTTTTCCTTTAAAATATGATAAAAAGAATTGAAAGATAAATTCAAACAATTGTTCACATTTTCACAAGTGAGATCGCAAGTCAGCATTTAATTTCTAATCCTGTTTCCTTGTGACTTAAAAGATGCTAAATATAATGTCTAAAGTAGTGTTGTTGTGTCTAAACATAAATATTAATTTATCATTATTTTGTTTTATTTACATAAAAAAAAAAAAAAGATTCAGATCAAAGGAGTGATGTGGAACAATGTACAGAGGAGGTCTGCTGCTCTGGAGTGCCATGGAGCAGTGGTTCTCAAACATTTTCAGCAGTAGGCCCCTTGTGTTTGATGTATTCTTCTTTCTTTCTCTGGAAAAAATCCTTACTTTTATTCCCAGATGAGTTGTTGTGAGATGTCGATTGGGTTTAAATGGTTTTAGCACTTTAACTGGTAAAATATTCAAGCACAGTGTACACTGTGGTCTGCTGTCACTATAATACATAAAGCTATATTTTATAAGATGTCAAATTTACACAGTATCCTTTTTTTTTCCATGCAAGGCTCTTCTGTATTAACCTTCTCAGCTGAGACACTGCATCCTCTATTTAAAAACGTATCCATTTTAAAGAGTCTTAGCATTTATCAGCGTTTCCTTTCTGTGCACTAGTACATCAACTGAGGTTTTTGTGATGTTTTAGCATAGTGTGCTGTGTAAAATTTATACTATATTAGAATTTGTTGTATTTATAATTCATTTATATTTTTTATTCATGATAGTTTACATAGGTTGACAATCCTGAAATAAAGGTAAAATATTTTTTTTTATAATTATAGATTCTAGAATTTCTATGCGGCCCCCTAGCGACATCTGGTGGACTACCACGGGGCCGCAGCCCCCAGTTTGAGAATCACTGCCATAAGGATTTACCAGCAATTACAACATCTACTGAAATACTTTGTGCAGTGTAAGGGTTTATGTTTAGATTTAATGTTGTGGACAAGTTAGTGTCTGTTTCTGCTTCTGACACATCTTCGTGTCATTGTTCAGCCTTTGTCTCTCTCTTTTTCTATTTCACAAGCTTAACACCTGACTGTTGCATGTCCAGACTAAAGCAGATGGTGGATATGTGATAATTTAGGCACATTGCATATGCAGAATGGATGAGATAGACGAGACAACTTAGTCATTCTGGAGGATTTTTACACCCAATGGTTTAAACATGATTATACTATGATGGTGGTTCAGTGAAGATACTTATAGGATAATAAGACACCAATACACACAGCAAGAGTGGTGACAGAGTGGTTTGATAAACATGAATCACCAGATCTGAATATTATTCAGCTACTTCAGGGTGTTTGGAAGAGAAAATCCACCAGCATCATGTAGTGACCTGGCAACTGTTCTGCAAGAGGAATGACTCAAAGGCCCTCTGGTCATTGAACAGGACATATTCATCATTCTCAAGATGAACTGATGTTGTATTAGTTACAAAAGTACACTCTACACCATACCAAAAATTACTGTGATTTAAAACCATGTGCATTTAATTCTGAATACTTTAGAAATAAGCTTGTTTTTGTTGGTGCCTAAGTTACAGGCTATATGAACAATCTGTGGAAGATGAATCCAAATTTTAATCTAACAGAAGAACTGTAATGGAGAACATGAAATGTTCTGGGCTGAATTGGGCTTTTTGGATTTACCGCTGGTCCGAAAGAAAATATCTGTCGCAGGTACAATAAGTAAAATGTAAAACTAACAATTAGATTTTTTTTACACTATTCTCTCTGTATGAGTTTAGTGAGTAATTTGTGGGATTGGTGAGACAGTTCTTTTCTAGGTGATATTAGGTTCAGTAGGTGGTGCTATGCTTTAACAAATGAAATTCACTTCTCTCACACTGGAATGGTCAAACTCAAACCTTTTTTCAACAGAATCAACAAATAACATGTTTGCATTAATGCGATGAGTGATACTGAGATCACTGAGGAGAGAAAAAAAGCGTGATCTCCTCTTCAATAGTTGCAAAATCCCTGAAATGCTGTTGAAACTCCTCAGCCAGAGATGAGATGTTTGCGGCATACCTCCTCATTTGCGCATTGATATTGTGCGCTGGAAAACGGGTCATTATTTCTTGCAGAAATCGGAAATGTGTGGTAATGGGTGGTTTTGGAAAAGTAGCAGCTTGGTCCGAAGGCTTTGATATGTGGATACAGTTGGCTTACCACTAGGGCTGGGCGATAAAACGATTTTATCGATTAACTCGAATGTGTAGTTTACATCGATCTGTTTTAATAAAAATCGGTTTTCTCTTTAATGTCCGCCGGCGCTCCCCTCTGGGCTCCCATAGTTTCGAACAAACTCTGGGCCCTCCCCCCCCACACGTTTGCCATAGAGATACACAAAAATCATGGCAGCAAACAGAGAAGAACTCGTTCCCAAGAAAGGCACAGTATCCTCTGTAATTTGGAATTAGTTCGGTTTTGCTGCGTCAGACGCAGCACAAACAACACCCCGCTGCAAAGTGTGTTTTACGGCTGTTGCAAGCAAAGGTAGCAGTACCACACATTTACTGCAGCACCTGAAACAGAGGCAGTGGGAGAGATGTTGCCCTAAGAAGTGAACAAGACAGCGGCAGCACAAGCACACCCGCCAAAATACAACCTACAGTCTTACAAACTGTTTTCCGTATGATAAAAATGGGGCCCGGTGAAAAGCGATCACGGATGCAGTGGCAATTTATATCGCAAAATATATGGTGCGCATATATACTGTGGAAAAGCCGGGGTTTATTCATATGCTGAAAGTTTTGGACCCCAGGTATGTGCTACCAAGCTGCAAATATTTTTCTGAAGTTGCATTGCCTCAGTTATATAATAATACACGCCAAAGGATTGCTAAGGAGTTGGAACCGGAGACGTTTTACTCCGCCACAGCAGATTTTATGGTCCAGTCGAATGATGCAGCCCTATACGAGTTTAACAGTGCACTTTGTTAACAACGACTGGACTCTGCGAAGCGTCTGCCTCCAAACGGCGTACTTTCCTGACGACCACAAAGGGAAAATAATTGGCCAGGGGCTAAAAGATGCTCTGAGCTCTTGGAACCTCGTTGAAGACCGACTAACCTGTATGACTACAGACAGTGGCACCAACATGATCAAAGCTCTGAATGACGAGTGGCCCAACCTCCAGTGCTTTGGACACAGATTGCACAATGCTATAGGTAAGAGTCTAATGGCTATGCATTCAAGTAATGTACATTCACAAAAGACACGTGAACAACAGTCAAATTAATGCATGATGTAGTTAATCCATTGTATTAAACCATTATATATTTCCACAAATTTGCCATTAATAATCATAATGGTATACATGCCCCTTGTATGTGTGTCCGTGCTGGCACGCGTACGTGTATGTATGAGTGCGTGCTCTTTGTGCATGTGCATTAATATTATGCAGAATAGTGTTATTATTATTATTATTTTTATATTATGCTTTTGTGGGCCATATTACTTACCTGATCAGTAATGTTTCTTCCTGGAATAAAGCACTGTTTATTTATTTTTCTATATTTGTTTAATTGTATATTTAATTTATTTGACCATTTTTTCTTTGTTCTTGTTCCAATTGTCTTAATTTACACAAAAATACCTGCAAACTGTTGCGTTTACAAATAGGCCTAGATGTTTATTCATTTTGTTCAAACATTGCTGTTTCTATATCTGTAGATTTACATTTTATAGATACATTTCAGATTCTAAAGCAATGCTAATTATGTACTTAATTTTTATTTTATTATATATAACAAAAAGAGCTGATAAGAATACTGTTAAAGTACCGGATCAATAAGCATTATCGGTAAGAGTAGTAATAATACCATTAAAAATTTGTGAATGAAGGTCATGTTTTACTAAAATGTCTTTTGATTGAATTCTATATTTATTACAGAGAATGGTGTGAAGGACCCACGGATCGAACGTGCCATTGGTGTGTAAAAAAGCTGTTTCTGCCTTTTCTTACAGCTGGAAAAAAAAAAAGAGACATGACTGAAGTACAGGCGGAGCTTGGTCTAAACACTCATCAGCTAGTAACTGAGTCCCCGACCAGATGGGGTTCACGGCAAAAAATGATAAAGAGATTTCTCGAGCAGGAGAAGGCCATAGTTCGTGTCCTGGGTTCGGACAAGAAAAGTCGTCATCTAGTGCCCACTTGGCAAGACCTAGATGTGTTGGAGTCCATAAATAAAGCTGTGAAACCACTCCAAGACTTTACCAACGCACTCTCCGGGGAGTCTTATGTCAGTGTTTCCTACATTAAACCAGTCCTCCATCTGTTTAAAACCAGTCTCCTACAGCCAGAGGAGGAAGACACAGAGCTCACTAAAACAATAAAAATAAACATAATGCAGTACCTTGACGACAAATACAGCGGCCCTGTGAAGGATGAACTCTTGGACATGTCCTCACTGATGGACCAAAGGATCCGCACAACCTACATTGACCCAGACAAGGTGGGACAGGTCAAAAAAAAGGGCTGTCGCTGAGGCTGAGCTCATGTCTCTACCTGCTCCTGCCAACAGCAGTACACCACAGCAGCCTGGCCCAGCAGTGCAGGTGCACCATGAAGAAGCACAGCCTCCACCCAAGAAAAAGATGACTTTAGCCGCCTTCTTCAAAAAGAATGCACCAGTGGCATCTCCCCACCAGTCAGAGGCAGTAAAGATAGAGACTGAGTTGACGACTTACTTATTTACCCCTGAGGTAGACCCAGACACAGATCCCCTTGAGTGGTGGAAGCGCCACCAACCGAATTTTCCAAAACTAGCAGCCCATTAGACTGGCAAAAAAAAAAGTGTGGGGAGTGGCATTGTTAGATGCCAACGTGCATGCCTCAAGCCAGAGTTAGTAGACAGGCTTGTATTCCTGGCTAAGAATGTTTTGAAGAAAAGAAAGGATGTTCAAACTGCAAAACAAATATGCACCTTGTGCTATCATGCACTGATATTTAATGCTGTTGCATGTTTTGTTTGCACTTTGTTAAAACTACCTCCGATCTTCTGAATAGCAAGATGTTAAACTTGTGCTTAAAGAAAACTTAATTTTTGTATGATGACAAAGTTTTATGTTGTTACATTTTATGTTGTTATGTTCTATTTTCACAATTTACAATTTTGCAAAGTTGTTTCTGATTGCACTTTAACCCAAAGTGGGTTAAAATCCCAGAAGGATAATTAAAGTTAATTTAATAAAGTTTTTTTGAACATTTTCTTTGTCATATGCAGATTGATTTTAAGCAGGGAAAAAAAATCGATTTAAATCGCAAATCGGATTTTTAGTGAAAAAATCTGGGATTTTTTTTTTTAGGCCATATCACCCAGCCCTACTTACCACTGCATTTTCAAATCAAATATCAAATAAATCCGTCCCTCTTGTTTGGTACTTCAGGCTCTGGAGGTCAAGTAGCTCTTCACTCACATTCATTTCACTGTCCACTCCCTATTAAAAAAATCAGTACCTGAGCGGTGTCGGATGCATCCGTGCGAAAAAAATTCAAACTCCACTCCTTTTGCCTCCAACTGTCTCTTAATATCAGATGAAACTTCTTCACTCGCTGTCAACTTTCCTTTACTTACTTCCAGTTGCCATTTTAGAAATGGGCAAAAAAACAGATCAGGCGCAAAACGGGGTTGCGAGAGTTCGGCCACAAGTTTACTGCCATCTTGTGGTGAAATATAAAATTGCTTTTTTTACACGTGTATTTTATACTGTGGACGACAGTACTGGCGGGCCATATATTATTAATTTTATGACAGAGGCTTCGGGCCAGTGGAAATATGAACGCGGGCCGCATTTGGCCCGGGGGCCGGACTTTGGGTATGTCTGCAGTAGGGGCAAGATCATTTAAATCTTAATAATACCGTATTGAACTTAAGCGAAGCGAACACGCACATAAAAAAAAAAAACACACAAACACAAACTTCGATATGAACGTTAGAGCCACATGAAACCAGGCAAAGAGCCGCATGCGGGTTGGCCACCCCTGCAACTGGAGAATGCAGGGAGTGGTAAGACTAATAAATAAATAATTTGCTGCTGATATAAGCAGTCCATTATTCTACCGTATTGTTTGTTCGTTTATTGGAAAACTCTAGGTGAGTCTTTTTTACATTTGTCCTTTTTCACAAAATTTTCTGACCACCTCGATCTCCTCTCACACAAACTCTTCCTCTCAGATTTCTATCCATTGTAGGGTTTCACAAACCAGTGCTCTCTGAACTGGCTTACTGTATATGTTCCCTCACATCATTAGCCACAAGTGTGATCCATTTTGAGTTGTTGTGTTCAAGTGGTGACACTTGTGCTTTAATTGTGTTTGACTTTTGTCACCTGTGCTCACCATTATGCAGCACGGGTGCATCACAATGAAAATGTGAAATGTGCTTATGGTTTTGCCAAAAGAGTGATTGATTCAATCAGTGGGTTAAGGCAACTGAGCATTTGGTTCAGACATTAGGGTTTAGTGTTTTAGCAATTGAGAAAAACTGTTATGTAACTTTAATGTTAGACTTCCACTACAAAAAAGAAAATTGGATTTTTGAAGTATGGAGCAACTAGAGGAAGTGTTTACATTAGATTTATTGTGTTTGAAGCACCTCTAAGAGAGACAATGTCTGGTACAAGTGTGCAAAGTGAAAGGTAAAACTAATACATTTATTATATAGTGTGTGTGTGTGTGTGTGTGTGTGTGTGTGTGTGGTTGTGTGTGTGTGATATTACCATGAACGCTATGCTGTTTCTCTCTTATTGTATCTCTCTAATTACACTGTAGTGGGCTGTTGTATAGTCTACTTTGGTGAATGTAGTATAATAATGGTTACTAATGATGGATGGATAATATATATATAATTATTTATAATTTATTTATTAATTAAACAATTTTGTATAAAAAAAAATAGTATATTCTTTTAATTTCCAGCAAACTTGACGAGTACAAGATGAACCACAAGAGGCATAGCTTGGCACTAATCTTCAACCAAAAAACTTTTGAAAAATCTGAATGTTTATCAGAGCGGAGAGGTACAGATATAGACAGAGACAACCTCACACAAAGGTGCGCACTCACAAACATTCAAAACAGTCATCTAGTCTAGATCTGTAAATTCTGCAATGCTGACTAGATATCTGCTTTTGGTGTGTGTGTGTGTGTGTGTGTGGTGGGGGAGTGTGTGTGTGTGTGTGTGTGTTTACATAGATATTTTTAGCCTCCTGTATGTCTCTGTTCTCTTTACCCATAACCACTTTCCATTTTTATTTTTTAGATTTCCAGAATTAGGGTTTGAAGTACAATCTTAAAATGACAAAAAAGTGGCAGTGGTGCAAAAGAAACTACGTGAAGGTATAATCTTGAGATGTTTTTTTGAGAATTGACTTGTTTACTATACATTTTGTTGCAGAAACATTATTAACCTATTTAACCATAGCTGCTGCAGCCAACCACAAAGATGCGGATTGCTTTGTCTGCATATTCCTATCTCATGGGAAAACAGGGAGAATTGAAGCATTTGATAATCAGATTGAAATTAAGGAAATAACACATTTATTCAGAGGGGATGAGTGTAAGAGCCTTGTTGGGAAACCCAAGATCTTCATCTTCCAGGTGACT
Organism: Silurus lanzhouensis; assembly: GCA_039877035.1. Classification (NCBI taxonomy): domain Eukaryota; kingdom Metazoa; phylum Chordata; class Actinopteri; order Siluriformes; family Siluridae; genus Silurus; species Silurus lanzhouensis. Next base: position 1,341,856 of record JBCEWE010000087.1, read on the forward strand.
GTGAACAACAACACTGCTCTTCTTTTAGTACATTACAGTATATCAATAAAACATTACATATATAGAAAAATGAAGATTTAACTTATAGAAATATACTCATGCTTGCTCTCTACTTGAATAATGTAGCTGAGGTTGAGGAATTGTCATGCTTCAAATGCATGCTGACACTGATAACATTTTACTTATGGATTTTTCTTTAAATACATTTATTAAATTTAATTTACTTAGATTAATATATAAATGTAAATAATTTAGAAGATAAGAAAAACATTTATAGTAAAGATTTGAAGCTCAGGCCATAATTATATTTAAGATTTAATCAGAAAGTTAAGTATAATATAAAGCCTCTACATTAACTGCTCTATTTTCACAAAATTCTCTAAAATTTCTAATGAACATGTTATGAACTCTTAGTGTAGGAACATTTACATTTATGTTTTTTTGCAGACAGCATTATCCATAGCAACTTCCAATTATCTTATTCATACAAGTTGAGGGCTATGAGTTCTCAGCAGTTCCCAGCAGTGGCAGCTTGGTTGTTCTGATCACTGAGCTACATCTTCCCCAAACCTCAAATAAAAAAATATATATAATAATACTTAAACACAACAGTTATAGCAATTCGATCTTGTATCTACATAAGTATGTTTATAATTTATATTACCATGTAAATGTAATGATGGTCACATTTATACACTCATTTTCTTTTCTTCTCTGAACAGGAATCTTTTCATATCGCGATCCAAACTCTGGAACGTTCTATATTCAGGATTTATGTGAAACGCTGAAGCAGCATGGCCCAACTATGGAGTTCACTGAGATCTTAACACTGGTCAACATGAAGGTTTCCAGACGTAATGCAGACAGGAAAAATAAAAAAAATAAAAAACAGATGCCCTGCTTCACCTCCATGCTGACTAAAAAAAACTCTAATTTAGGTCCAAGAAACAGTAAAATGCCAACTTTTAGTGTATTACTGTTCACCAATATTCATTTGATGATCAATAAACATATTTGGTCTTATAAGTGTTTTTTTTTTTTTTTTTATTCCACACAATCTATTTATCTATTTCAAAACACCAGGACTGAATTATTAAACAAACATTAAACATACAGTATATGATAAAAGAAGACTATCAGCAATTGTATATATACTATATAAAAAAAACTTTTTACATTAATTTTCAGGACTGAAGTTTTTTTCATTTTTTTTTAAATGACAATGCCTTTTCTTACTTAATAAATTCTGCAAAGTGATGAGTGTTTTCAGGCACAAATTAAACTCATATACTTAATTTGATTTTAAAATTGTTTATTTTAGTGCTGTTTAACTTTACTTAAACACAAGTTAAAATTAACATTAACTAGTTAGTTGGTCTCTGACTTGTTGTCTGGCTGCTGTGGACTAAAAAACTCTAGTAAAGTCAAAAAAAGTGAAGTCTTACTTTTACGGACACACCTTCAAATAATAAGCAGAGTTGTTGTTGCTCTTATAAAAAAAAAAAAAAAAAGGAATATTTGTTGGGTTAATCTTGGTGGAAACTACCGGAATTTTCACGGAAACTGGTTGATACATAATCATTTGTAGAACTAGCGGTTCTGCAAAACCTAGTATGTTAGACTAAATACTAAGACACTGTTTGCGATCGTTAACAAATACAATTGCTGGTGATCCAAATGCTGTTTTGAATTTAAATATTCTTAAACATACCAATCTGTTTTAAATGAAATGTTTTGTGTAAAAACTTTTTTTGTATTAAGTTTTATGTATCCTTTAAAATAAATGTGTCTTGGTTTGATATGGTTTCTAATGCAGTAAAATGAATTGCATGAAAATGTGACTTAAGTATCCAAATACTTTCTAGGGTTACTGAATATATATAACAAATGTAAAATAGGAAAGATCTCTTGTTTCTGTTTTTAGAACGTAGCTGAAAATATGAGATGTGACAGCAGTGCAGGGGAATGCATTAGATGAGTTGGAGGCTGCTGATCCAAGAGAAGAGTCAGAAAAGGTAATTTATAAAAATCATATTCTGATTAATTATTCCCAAAATGTTGCAGGTACTTGGCATTGTTTCAGTAAGTTTTTATCAGAAGGTATTGTCTCTTTAGTCACTGGGAGGGATTCACCGCAAAGGTGAACACTGTGAACTGCTCCTTTCACTGAAACCATGTCTTGAGATCAAAATGACTGATATTTTGTGTGCAGTTTAGGTGCTGTGATTAGGATTGAGTAAGTCTGCGTGTATGACTGAGACCTGTTTTATGAGAACACTGTGTCTAATAAGGACATTCATGGACTATCATGTAAGAGTCCTCCACCAAAGGAGTGTTAGTGTGTGTCAGTGTGTTTAACAAATACATTGTATATCAGGGCTTTAGTGAGTTACTGTTCATGTGTTTTGTGTTTATCGGCGTGTGTATGTAACAGACATGGTTTTTGCACTGGGTATATGGGGACCTTGTTGTAATGTGATAGGCAATGTACATAAGCAGCTGTGTGTATTGTGTCTGACAGAAACATGGTCTCGAGGAACTTCACTTTTATTTATTTATTTTGCACAAATATAAACAATATACAAGAATACAATCCAAATATTGTGCAGGGAGAGGCAAAAAACCAGAGGGGCTCATTTAAAGCCTCCACCTAAACAGCAACAACAAAACTAAACTAAATATAAAATAAAAAAATAGAAAAAAATAAAAATAAAAATAATAATAATAATAATAATATACTTCAAAAACTATATAGAATACATAAAGTTCATAAAAAAAATCAATAAACAAAAGCACAATTACAAAGCAGCAATAAAATATTTTTTTATACATCTTTTATAACTTTTTAAAGAAGAATATTTTTCTACTAAATGAGATAAATTATTCCATAATTTAATACCCCTAAATCGTATAGAGTACTCTACAAGTAAGAATTTCTGGGAATTGAAAATCTGCACATTGATCAGTTTTTTTTACTTTAAAGAGAATTTACTTTAAAATACCCTGTAAATTGCTCTGGAATGTTACCTTTACCCGAATATATTTTATAAATAAAAACACAAATTTGAGAAATGTTGATATCATAAACAGTAAGAGTCTAAAGTTTTTTAAATAGAGAAGCCGATGAAGTATATACATTGGATCGGGCTGCAATCCTAACAAAGCGTTTCTGAAGGGAAAACATTTTATGAAGATTAATAGGAAAAGTGCTCGCCCAAACTATATTACAATATAAGAGATACGGATAAATTAAACTATAATAGAGAGTAAGAAGACACTCCTAACCCTGCTTATTATGCCAGTAGATTTATGTATCTTCCTACTTACATAATCAGCTTGTTCCTTCCAACTCAAATTCTCATCAACGAAAACTCCCAAGAGTTTTGCAGTTGACACTTGATGCAACTCAATAGACTCAATTGTAATTTTTGCTAAGTCCTTCGGGTAAAAAAATTTTTCCACTAAAAATAATTAAGTTTTTTTTTAAGTTCAGAGATAATTTATTTAAATTAAACCAATTAGCATAAGCAATTAAACTATCATTTACACTCTTAATCAATAAATTAAAATTTGAGTGAGAGAAAATGAAGGTTGTATCATCTGCAAACATTACTGGGGTAAGAATATTTGAAACATTCGATAAATCATATATATATATATATATAAGAAATAGTAAGGGTCCAAGAATGGACTCCTGGGGAACCCCACAGAGTAATCCTGCTGTATTTGAATAGCAACCATTAATGCAAACAAACTGTCTTCTTTTAGAGATATAATTTTTCAACCACTTATATGAAAAATCATGAAAGCCATATTTGTACAACTTTTCTAATAAAATATAATGATTAACTGTATCAAAAGCTTTTGACAAGTCTATAAAAATACTACAAGTGAATTCATGATTTTCAATTGCAAGAGTAACATTGTCAGGTTAATCAGGTTAAGCAGAGCCATATAAGTAGAGTGGTTTTTGCGGAATCTATACTGATGTTTATTAAGAATAGAATTAGAATTTAAGTGACATAGAATCCGTTAATATACAATTTTTTCTAAGATTTTTGAAAAACATGGTAAAATAGATATAGGTCTATAGTTGTTAAAACATTGAGGATCATCTGCTTTAAACAGAGGAATAATTTTGGCTATTTTTAAATCTTCTGGTACTATACCTGTTTTCAAGGAAAGAGAAAAAATATGAGCAAGCGGATGCAATATTAAATATTTAACCTGTTTGACAAGAAATACAGAAATATTATCATGTCCAGCTGAAGATATCTTTAATTTGTCAATAATTTCACTTATTTCTACAATCTTAGGTGGCTTAAAGATAGAAATAATAGGAAAATATCCTGATTAATAATCCAAAGGTTTGCCACTACCAGCAGGAATATTATTAGCCAATGTTTGACCAATGTTAACAAAAAATTCATAAAATTTTTGAGCTTTATCAAATGGATTATAAAAAAACTGTCACCATCCACAAAATCTGAAGGTAGCTTTGAAGTAATCTTTTCTTTTGCAGCACCTGGTTTCTTTCCATGTGGTTTTAATATCATTTGAAAACCTCTTAAATGTTTCACTAAAATATAGTTTTTTTGCATATCTACTAGAATAATTATATTTATTTCTTTATTTATAAACCCCAAAGGTGAGAGGTGTAGGATTTAAAACATATTTTTTATGGAGTTTGTTCTTAGGCCTCAACATCTTTTGTAAGCTAACTGTATACCAAGGCTTATAAAGTGCTGATTGATTTTCTTTACAGAGCTACTAACTGGAAAACATTTATTAAAACTAGAGCTAATAATAATATTCATGCTCTTTCAGCATCATGTTGCTCATACAGATCATCCCAGGAAAAACTAGCAATCAAATCTTTAAATTTAGAAATATTTATGAGCTGTTCTGTTTCACTGGACGATGTCCGATTCTGAAGTGGTATGGCTGGCAAGGAGAGGTACCACCTGGTCACTCGAGCATTGTGGTCCTTCATGGTGTGGATCCAAGTTAATGCTCTGTGGTCTGTTTCCAGGATGAATTATCTTCCTAGCAGGTCTTCCTTCAGGCTCTCCAGGGCCCATTTGATTGCCAGGCATTCTTTCTCAATGGTGGAATACTGGGTTTCACGTGGCAGCAGTTTCCGACTCAGGAAGGTGACTGGCCTCTGGTTGCCTTCCTCACCCTGGGACAAGACTGCTCCAATGCCCACCGAAGATGCATCAACCTGGACGGTGAACCGCTTTGTTAAGTCTGGATTGCGTAAGACCCAGGTAGTCTGCCTCAGCCTTGGCCCACGCACATTTGGCCACGCTCAGTGTCAGGCCCGCCTCCTGGATCCTCCTCAGGGTCTGTTCTAGGTGGCTCAGGTGATCAGCCCAGGTCTCGCTATGGACCACCACATCGTCCAGATACGCGGCCGACCATTCTTTCCCGCCTTGCAGCACCTGGTCCATCAACCTTTGGAATGTTGCTGGTGCCCCGTGTAGGCCGAAGGGAAGAACCGTGAACTGGAAAAGTCCTAGTTGGGTCCTGAACGCTGTGTAAGGTCTGGACGTCTTTTCCAGAGGCACCTGCCAATAGCCCTTACACAGGTCTAAGGTGGTCACGTATTTGGCTCCCCCGATCTTTTCCAGCAGATCGTCAATGCGTGGCATCGGGTACGCGTCGAACTGGGACTGGGAGTTTAATCGACGGAAGTCAATGCAGATGCGGAGGGTGTTGTCCTTCTTCGGTATGATGACTACTCCATTCACCACTTGACGGCCCGATTACTCCCATCTCCAGCATAGTCTTGACTTCTGCTTTCAGCGGTGCCACCAGCCTCTCGTACCCAATACGGTCTCTGTCGAGATGGGGTTTTATTCGTCAGGCGGATCTTGTGGTGTACCAGGTCGATCCGTCCAGGCCTCTGACGAAACAACGTCGGTTATCGACCAAAAAGCGTTTGCAGCTCAGCTTGTTTGGGTGCCTCCAGGTGGCCCGGGTCTACCTCTGCTGGTTGTGCCTGCACACTAGACTGTCCAGGTGATCCTCCTCCTGATCTTCCTCCACCTTTTAAATGAGCAGTACCGGTTCTGCCTTTTCGATGGGAGGCTCTTTCCACTCCTTCAGCAGGTTAATATGGTATGTTTGTGTCGCCTTGCCTTTGTCAGGATGATAGATTTCGTACGTCGTCTGCCCCATCCCTCGTACCACACTGTAGGGCACCTGCCACTTCATAAGGAGCTTACTCGTGGACGTTGGCAGCAACAACAGTACCTATTGACCTAGTCGTAGCTCTCTGGAACAGGTTTGCTGGTCATACCACGTCTTCTGGGCCTTTTGAGCCTTTTGGAGATTCTCCTCTGCCAGCTTCCTGTAGTTCTCAAGTCGATCCCTCATCTATAGGATGTACTGGACTATGCCCTTCTCAGCCTTCTTTTTTGAACAAGTGTCCTCCCAGTTTCTCCGGAGGAGATCCAGAGGTCCTTGGACCTGCCAACCATACAGGAGCTCGAAAGGTGAGAAGCCAGTCGATGCTTGTGGCACCTCCCGGTAGGCAAATAGCAAGAAGGGTAGCCATTTATCCCAGTCCCTTCCAGTTTCCGACACAAATTTCCGCAGCATGCTTTTGAGCGTTTTATTGAAGCGCTCCACCAGTCCATCTATCTGCGGGTGGTATGGACTGGTCTTGATAGCGGTCATACCCAGCTGTCAGTGTAACTGTCTTATCAGCTTTGAGGTGAAATTGGTCCCTTGGTCCGTGAGGATCTCTTCCGGGATTTCCACCTGAGAGAACAGCTGAATGAGAGCATTTATGATCTTAGGGATGGTGATGGAGCGGAGAGGAAATCCCTCCGGCCCGAGTGACAACTGGACATGCTAGCTGGACGTTAGCTGGACTTGATCGTTCTTCCTTTCAGATTGCTTGTACCAGTTCTGGTAATACCGGTACGTCACGTCCCAAAATCACATCCACCGGTAGAGTTTCAACAATGGCCACAGTGAGTAAGTATGTCTGTCCATTAATGTTCACATTCACCTCTGTTTGGGGGTATTGTTTCACCTCTCCATGCACACATTGTAGTTTTGTGTGATTTGTGAAAGACACACTGGTGCAGATGTGTTGTACCTTGTTGTAATGTGATAGGCAATGTACATCAGCAGCTGTGTGTATAGTGTCTGTCTCGATGGACTTCACTTTATAAAGTTATTGTATGAGCACCATATACTTTATTAAAATTAATTTCTCTTAAATTTGCATCTGATAGATGTAGACTTACTGACTATTGTACATTCTCATCCCTCTGAGGTAAGGGTTTGTTATAGAAGCACCACATAGCAGATATGACCTGGGTGATTGTACGAGTACAAAAGTGACCGAAATATTATAGTATAGTTAAGCCATAATTGTTATTGCTGAGTGTTAATTATATTGTTTAAATCAATAAAGAGGCAGAAAAGATTATGTAAAAAATATATCTATCTATTGTTAATTATGTCGAAATGATAGTCCTTTAATGTGTTAACCTGGTTAAGAAGACACTACAGCCAGGTTTTACACTGATTTTTGGAATACTTCAATATTTTGCTGCTGTCTGTACATCAGATAGTTAGTAGAATGTGAGGGTAAATTTTAAACATTAGTTAAGCTAAATGTATTTAAACCAAAAATGGTTTGAATATCTTATTGGTTTGTGTCCAGCCTAAAGGGAGGTATTAGCCATTAAAATATCCCTGGACAGGTCTATATAAAAGCACTTTGTTTTGCCTATTTTCAGATTACCATCATAAAGGACCAATCTAAGCCTAAGGAACAGGATTCAAAAGAACTTGTGAAATGACAGTAAGGTTGCCTGATGGACATTATTTTTGTCATAAGAAGTTCTGTTAAATATTATTATTGGTTTATATTTTTAGGTATGTACTGTATCTTACAATAAGCAAAACAGTTCTTAAACAAAAAAAATTACAGGTTTATATTGATCATTTGTAGATCATAAATCAGTTGCACTGTTCAGTAGAATATAAAAAAACTTGCTATTTTATCACCTCAGCTTTCAGTGCTTACACATACCTCTTATAGTCAAGAGTAAACACTGTGAATTAAGAATGAGTTTTTTTTTTTTAAAACTATATTTGTGTTTAATTTGTGAATATGTTCTTAAACATATAGATTTGATTATGATGTTAATTGGCTGTTCTGGTAACATTTTTTACAGAATTGTAAACATAAAATGGTACTTGCAACTGTTTCGAGCATTAACAAGTGTGCTGCCTGTGTTGGATCTGTGTCACACAAATAGATTGGCCCAAGATGCAAAGGTCAGTAATAAACCTTATATTTTAATATGGTAATTCATTTATAACTGGTATGGTTTGTCCAAATAGTTTACTGTTTTAAGGTAGTGGTTCTGGCCTCCAGTGTTTTCATTTTATTTTATGTCTAAGAATCTTGCATTCTTGCTTATTTAGTTCACTCTCTCTTGTAGTCTGCTCTGCTCTGCTAAACTTGGAGGAATTGAGAACGAATCACTAACACGGGTAAGCACATTTATACATTGTTTCATAAACTTTAGTCAATTTGAAAGGGAAATTTATAATAATTTGTTTTTTGGTACTAGGGCATAAGTTCTGATGAAGATAAGTCACTGTCAGATGAGGAGTATGTACCAGATTCAGGCAGGGAATCTGAGAGTTCAGTAGAGTTGGCTATCCATCCCAAGATTCCTGATGTTGCAAACAAGGGCAAAGTGTGTTTAAAGACCAGAAAAGGATCTTGTGAAGATCCTGATTTACTCTATGAGGAACAGTTGACTGATTCAGAGTCTGATGAAGCAAGCTTTGCACGATGCTCAGATAAATTTTCAGGGAAAGTTCTGGTTAAGCAAGTGTCAGAAACCCAAAGAAAATCAAATGTTGCAGCATCAGGCAGTGGATCAGACAGCTTAAATCTTCCAAATGCAGTCCCTGGTACACCTTCAAGCAAAACTCTTTTGGAAGTAGAAAAGGCATTTGGTGAAAGTGTTCTATATGGAGATATTGAGGAATCATTAATGGTAGCTAAAGTGGCTATAGCTGATGAGTGTCTGCAGTCATTTGTAATTTCTTGTTCAGAAAATAGGAAAACTACTGTTACATATGTGGGAAACCACAGTCAAAAATCTCTCGCCATTTGAAAACACATATGGCAGAAGGTGAAGTTGCAAAAGCACTGTCATTGCCAAAGAACTCAAAAGAACATAAAGTACTTCTGGAGAAACTTAGAAACAAGGGCAACTATCAGCATAATTTTGATGTGGTAAAGAAAGAAACTGGGATGCTCACAGTAAGAAGAAGAGAGAGTTTACGCATTGCATGTACTGCAAAACGATGTTTGTTCGTAAAGACCTACGGCATGTAAGAAGATGTTCTTTAAAGCCAGGAAATCTCAGGGAACACCAGGGTAGGACCAGGGTTTTGGGTTTGGCAGCCATGGCAGAGTCTACATTTCCACAACAGATATCTCCAGGAAGCTCCTCAGTGTAATGAAGCAAGATGGGGTTGCCTCTTTAGTACGAAATGACTTTTGCATCCTTCAACTAGCACAGTCTTTTTTCCATAAGCATGGAAATGACACCACCAAGCATGAATATATTCGTCAGAAGCTTCATGAAATTGGAAGATTTTTATTAACTCTGCGCAGTGAGTCTTGCATACAAAGCCTTGAGGAAGCTGTAAAACCTGCCAACTTTCCAAATGTTGTTCAAGCTGTCAAGACTGTGTCTGGCTATGAGAAAGAAAGAACCTGTTACCAAACTTCAAGCCTAGCATTAAAATTGGGGCATACTTTACAAAAGGTTTGTGAGATCTTGCATTGTAGAGCTTTAATGGCGGAGGATGAAGAGCTAATCAAGTCAACAAAGACATTTAAAAAACTGTATACCAGAAAGTGGTCAGAGCTCATTTCCCACAATGCTTTAAGCACACTCAGTGAAGCAAAATTTAACAAGCCATTTACTCATGATTTTCAGGTTCTTCACAAACACCTTGAGACAACTGCTGATGCATCATTTGAAAACATGAGCAAAGAGCCATCAACACAAAGTTATGCAGAGCTTGCTAAAACCACCCTTGCAAGAATAATTTTGTTTAATCGAAGACGTGCTGGGGAGGTATAAAAAATGCTAGTAAAAAGCTTCCAGGACAGAGATAACGCTCTTCTTCATAAGGATGTTGCAATGGGCCTTTCCAAATTTTAACAGAAACTTTGCAACCACTTCAGCAGAGTCGAGATCAGGGGTAAAAGGGGACGAAAAGTCGTTGTCCTTCTTACACCACACATGGTGGATGCACTGACACTGTTGCTCAGTAAAAGAAAGGAATGTGAGGTACTGAATGAAAACTGCTTCTTGTTTGCTAGACCTAAGTGCCAAAGTCATTACAGGGGCCAGGACTGCCTAAGACTCTATGCATCCCAGTGTGGTGCTCAAAATCCAGAACATCTTAGATCAACACATTTGCGTAAACATGTTGCAACTCTCTCTCAAATTCTTAACTTGAAAAATAATGAATTGGACCAAGTTGCTGACTTCTTGGGACATGATATTCGTGTACACCGTGAATACTACAGGCTCCCAGAAGCTACAACCCAGCTTGCTAAAGTTTCAAAGACAAAGATGCGGATTGCTTTGTCTGCATATTCCTATCTCATGGGAAAGAAGGGAAAATTTAAGCATTTGATAATCAGATTGAAATTAAGGAAATAACACATTTATTCAGAGGGGATGAGTGTAAGAGCCTTGTTGGGAAACCCAAGATCTTCATCTTCCAGGTGACTGTGAACAATAACACTGCTCTTCCTTTAGTACATTACAGTATATCAATAAAACATTACATATATAGAAAAATGAAGATTTAACTTATAGAGATATACTCATGCTTGCTGTATGTCTGAACCTACAGGCATGCGCTGGTGATAAACATGAAAATGCTGTGACCGGCATGATGGCAGGGGATAGTGATGATGACGAAGTGGTGGAGGAAGCAGCTAACATCTACACTATCCCTGCAGGGTCAGATTTCATCATGTGCTACTCTGTAGCACCGGGTGGGTATAAATGAGATAAATGAAAATAACCTAATAATAAGTTAATAATATATAAGTAAATTATAAGTAAAAATAACAACTAAACAATTAGAAAAAAAGTTCTGCACTCATCTCTAGTAGAGTAGTCTTTACTTGAATAATGTAGTTGAGGTTGAGGAATTGTCATGCTTCAAATGCATGCTGACACTGATAACATTTTACTTATGTATTTTTCTTTAAATAAATACAGTGGTACCTCGACATACGAGTGCCCTAACATACGAGTTTTTTGAGATACGAGCGATCACTCGGTCGATTTTTTGCTTTGATACGCGAGCAAAAACTTGAGATACGAGCTCGAGATGCCGCTGCAAGATGGCGAATATAAGACAGAAAGCGAAGATTGTGACGAAAATTAAAATAAGCAAAGAAGAAAAAGTTAACATTTTTAAGTTTAGGTATACGTAGTGTGCACGAGCTTTCCCTCCGCCTCCGCTTATTGCCTCTACCACCCCCCCCTCCACGCGCACACACACACACACACACACACACAAAAACAACTGGGGTGGCATTTTGGGGGCTGGAACGGATTAATGGCATTTCAATTAATTTCAATGGGGAAATTTGCTTTGAAATACGAGCAATTTGACATACGAGCAAGGTTACGAAACGAATTAAACTCGTATATCGAGGTACCACTGTACATTTAATTTAATTTATTTAGATTAATATATAAATGTAAATAATTTAGAAGAGAAGAAAAACATTTAAAGAAAAGATTTTAAGCTCAAGCCATAATTATATTTAATAGGGATGCACTGAAATGAAAATTCTTGGCCGAAACCGAAAACCGAAAAAAAGGAAAGCAAGGCCGAAAACCGAAACATCGAAAGAAATTATGCCAATTATTATTACCATTGCATTTATGGCTATGATTGTGTACTAAACTTACTAAAATCAAGGCATTTCAATTGCATAAATTAAATATTCAATTTTCAAAGAATAAATCAATTACAAATTATGAAAATATTTATTTATAGCACATTGCAACAATGCACAGGATAAAATAAATTAAAATTTAAACTTAAATTTTTAACTTAAATGCACTCATGTGTACATTAAATAATAATGTATAGGCCCTCTGTCCTGCTGAAATGTTGTAAAATTAAATATGTTCTTTCATAAAAACAAAGTGCATTCAGAACAAGTGCAACTGCTTAAAGATACAATACAACACTATCACTGGGAAACTTCCTGCCTTTTCAAAAACGTCCGCCACAGACGGAGTGCGCATGCGCGGAGGGGTTTTGCTTTTCTGTGCCGCGTTCCTCTCATATTCAGCATAGCGATCGGGATGTTTGGATTTCAGGTGATAAATTAAACCCGACGTGGAGAAAGTTTTCACAGACGAAATTTCGGCATTACATGTTTTGCACATCGCTATCCGTGGGTCTTTCTCAGATATACTGAAACACGTCCACACCGGAGACATGTTGTTTTAGACATGCACGTGCAGGCAGCGGTTTCTGTTTGCGTCATCACAACAAACTGTGTGCACTTTTGGGCCATTTTCGGCCGAAATTTTTCGGTAGCCGAATATTCGGTGCATCCCTAATATTTAATATTTACTCAGAAAGTTAAGTATAATATAAAGCCTCTACATTAACTGCTCTATTGTCACAAAATTCCCTAAAAATTCTAATGAATATGTGAACTCAGTGTAGGAACATTTACATTTATGGTATTTTACAGACAGCATTATCCATAGCAACTTTCAATTACCTTTTCATACAAGTGAGCAGTTGAGGGCTATGAGTTCTCAGCAGTTCCCAGCAGTGGCAGCTTGGTTGTTCTGATCACTGAGCTACATCTTCCCCAAACCTCAAATAAATAAATATATAATAATACTTAAACACAACAGTTACAGCAATTTAATCTTGTATCTACATAAGTATGTTTATAATTTATATTACCATGTAAATGTAATGATGGTCACATTTATACACTCATTTTCTTTTCTTCTCTGAACAGGAATCTTTTCATATCGTGATCCAAACTCTGGAACGTTCTATATTCAGGATTTATGTGAAACGCTGAAGCAGCATGGCCCAACTATGGAGTTCACTGAGATCTTAACACTGGTCAACATGAAGGTTTCCAGACGTGGGAGAGATTTTAATAATAAAAAACAGATGCCCTGCTTCACCTCCATGCTGACTAAAAAACTCTACTTTAGGTCCAAGAAACAGTAAAGTGACAGATTTTAGTGTATTACTGTTCACCAATATTCATTTGATGATCAATAAACATATTTGGTCTTATAAGTGTTTTTTTTGTTGTTGTTTTTTTAACAGCGGAACAAACAGAGTCAAATAGATCTGTCCCTCTTGTTTGGTCCTTAAGGCTCTGGAGGTCAAGTAGCTCTTCACTCATGTTCATTTCACTGTCCACTCCTCTCAAAATAATCAGTAACTGAGTGGTGTTGGATGCATCTGTGCTTTCGTCGCAGGCTAACAAAAAAAAATTCAAACTCCACTCCTTTTGCCTCCAACTGTCTCTAAATATCAGATGAAACGTCTTCAATCCTCCGAGACACAGTGCTACGAGCCGGCAAACATTGGCGAACTGTTGCTTTTTCTCAGGACAAATGTTCTCTACCATTTTCATCACACAGTCTTTAATAAATTCACCCTCAGTAAAAGGTTTGCAGTGTTTGGCAATCAGCGTTGCCACCTCATAGCTTGCCTTTGTGGTATTTTCATTCTTCAAACCAGCTTCAAGTTGCTTCAGTTTTTCACCAGATAGCTTGTCGTAATTAGCATGTTTCGTCTGGTAGTGCCTCTTTATATTGAACTCCTTGAACACAGCCACAGTCTCTTGGCAAATTAGGCAGACACGGTTGTTTCGTAACTCAGTAAAAAAAAAAAATCTGATTTCCACTTGTCCTGGAAACGGCGGCACTCGCTGTCAACTTTCCCTTACTTACTTCCAGTTGCCATTTTAGAAATGGGCAAATAAAAACAGATCAGGCGCAAAACGGGGTCGCGAGAGTTCGGCCACAAGTTTACTGCCATCTTGTGGTGAAATATAAAATTGCTTTTTTTACGCGTGTATTTTATACTGTGGACAACAGTAATGGCGGGCCATATATTATTAATTTTATGACAGACTTCGGCTCAGTGGAAATATGAACAGGGGAAGCATTTGCCTGGACTTTGGGCATGTCTGCCCTACACCATACCAAAAAATTACTGTGATTTACAACCAGGTCGATTTAATTCATGAGATACTTGAGAAATAACCTAGTTCTTGTTAATGCCTAAGTTACAGTCTATATGAACAATCTGTGGAAGATGAATCCAAATTTTAATCTAACAGAAGAACTGTAATGGAGAACATGAAATGTTCTGGGCTGAATTGGGCTTTTTGGATTTACCGCTGGTCCGAAAGAAAATATCTGTCACAGGTACAATAAGTAAAATGTAAAACTAACAATTTTAATTTTTTTTCTACACTATTCTCTCTGTATGAGTTTAGTGAGTAATTTGTGGGATTGGTGAGACAGTTCTTTTCTAGGTGATATTAGGTTCAGTAGGTGGTGCTATGCTTTAACAAATGAAATTCACTTCTTTCACACTGGAATGGTAAAGGTTGTGATAAACATGTCACGTCATGTGTACTGGAGCTCCTCCCCATAAAAGTTAGTTGACTTGAGGTTTCAAGTCAGTTTCCATTTGTCCGTAATTTTCCTCTTAATTTTCACATTTTTTAAGGTTGTATTTACTTTTGTATAGGTTAGTTTAAGTTCTATTGTCTTTTAAAGGTTAGCCTTAACGTTAGACGTTTTAAGGCTTTAAAGAAGTGGACTGCCAGCTCAGATAAAAAATTTACCTTTTCACATTTTTCCTATTTTTGCATTTGAGTAGCCAACAGAGAGAAAATGTCCAGAACTGGAGAACAAAATAAAAGGTAAAACTTCCAATCTTTTACCTAATATGTTTTTATTGCCTTGTGAACATATGGGTCACAATACTGCCAAGGATACTATAATATTTATTTTCGATTGTGCTTCTCTATCTAGAGAACTGTTTTTAAGGCATGTATACTGCAGTAATACTCTTACCAACATTTTTATAATCATATTTCAGCTAATATAGTCAACATACAGTGCAATTACAACATATAAGAATAGTCTATTGTGTCAGCTATTCAGGTTATAAGTAATTGTATATTTAATGTATGAATATACATGATTTATATAATGCATATATATTTATAAACTCAGCAGCCACTTTAATCGAAACACCTGCTTAATTATCCATATTGAATAATTCAGTATTTTAGAAAAGTATTTAATCTTCCAAAATTTCACATGTGTAAACTCGTGTTTTTTGTAACTGAAAATAACAGGTGATTGACAGGTTAAAAAAAATATATTCTATAAACTGTATTATTCATTTATTTTCTGTTTCACTAAATGATTCTTGTAATTTAGATGGAGATACAAATACAATGCAATACTTTAGTTTAAAATATCCCAGTATGCACCTAGTGTTCTTTAGATTTGCTCCAAGTGTTCCACAAACATGACCTGGATTAATTACTTAATGATGGTAAAGAAAATAATGAAATATTGTAATATATTTCTGTTTGTATGCATCAACATGGTGTGGCAGTTTCAGCTTGCAAAGTTAGTTAGTGTGTCTAACCAGTAGATAAACATTACTCATATTTTTAATTACAACTTCTATCATCGTCCAAGATTTAGTTGCCTGAAATGTATTTTATACAACTGCATACATCTGTATTATTATAACTGACATCCTTAAATATTATCTATTCATCGAAAAAATAAACAATTAAGCATCATTTAATAATTTTAAGCTCTTGTATCAGTGTTGTATAGATGAAAATTATTTTATGTTCTTTTACATTTCAGTAGACTTGAGGAGTACATGATGAACCACACGAGGCGAGGCAAGGCGCTCATCTTCAATCACGAAACATTTGTAAAATCTAAGGATCGCTATGGCACAAATGAAGACAGAGACAATCTCATAAAAAGGTGTACAGTTACAAATATTTTGAGTAATATGATAGATTTATCTCTGGAAAAGTTTTCTCTTTGCACATAAACATTTTGAGCA
This sequence comes from Silurus lanzhouensis, assembly GCA_039877035.1. Classification (NCBI taxonomy): domain Eukaryota; kingdom Metazoa; phylum Chordata; class Actinopteri; order Siluriformes; family Siluridae; genus Silurus; species Silurus lanzhouensis. The sequence continues at coordinate 1,358,050 of JBCEWE010000087.1, forward strand.
TCCTGTGCTGTAAGTGTGTTCTCAGTTGTATCCTGAGAGCAAAGTATACTTTCAGATACTCAATTTTATTTTATTAATATTTGGGTTCAGCTTTAAAGGCCAAACTACCTAGAATTACAAGCAAAATAAATTAATTATAAAATGAACACAATTTTGTTCATTTTATAATTTGTATTTATAAATTGTATTTCAGATTTCAAGCTTTAGGGTTTGAAGTGAACTCTTACAATGACCGAAGGAAAAAGGAGGTGCTAGAGGAAATAAGTAAAGGTACAATCTTGTTAAAGACCAACACGTTTCTTAGATCCGATTTATTTATTATTATTAATGTTGCATCAACGTTGTTAACTTTTTTAACCACAGCTGCCTCAGACAACCACGCAGATGCCGACTGCTTTGCCTGCATTTTCCTAACTCGTGGGGATGAAGGAGAAATTAAAGCCTATGATGATCAGATTGAAATTAAGAAAATAACGGATTACTTTAGAGGGGATAAGTGCAGGAGCCTTGTAGGGAAACCCAAGATTTTCATCTTCCTGGTGACTGTGATGTTATTTAACAACACTAACACTACTTGTTGTTTAATATAGTACATTATATCAATAAAAGACAAGTCATTTGATTACATATGCCAGAAAATCAAGATTTAACTTTATATTTTCAGAGATGTACACATACTTACTTTATGCATAAATCTACAGACAATCACTGGCAGCGAATCTGAAAATGCTGTGACCGGAATGATGGCAGAGGACAGCGATGCTAAGAGCTACACCATTCCGGCAGGGGCAGATTTCCTTGTGTGCTACTCTGTAGCACCGGGTGAGTGTGAAAAAAATCACAAATTTTACCTTGGAAAAAACTAGAAAACAGTCAAAACACACATTTTTATTCAGCTTTACTATCAATTTTGTTTTAAACGTGTTGCAGATTATCAACTGTTCTTCTGTCCAACATGTTTCTTTCCTTCCTGTGCTCTAGATAATTTTATAATAGTGGTATAAAATCAGCTCATTTGTTTTAAGACATTCATTTTAACTTCTGACTGGCACAATCTTTTAACAAAAAATTCACCCATAATTGTTATTTGCTGGAAAAATTAATATCTGAATCCTAAATTCTCAAATCTTTTCAGGCTGTTCTGCTCCTTTCATTGGGACAGATTTGTCTCATCCAACCATCAAAAGCTGAATCTCCCTGAAAGATCTGCTCCTATTTATTTTCTGAAATAACTGCAGGAATAATAACCATAAATACCTTTATATAAGGATAGGTGAAATGCATATTGATGTGTAATGAAGGCCCAGACATTCCAAAAAATTTAAGTCATTTATATGTAACCCTGTTTGTAAGTTTTTTAATCATTGGTGATTTATTGGTGATCGCATTTAAACACTGATCTCAATGTCTTTTTTTCTGAATAGGATCCCATTCCTCTCAGGATGTCGAATGCAGATCGTTTTACATTCAGAAGTTATGTGAAACATTGAAAGAGCATGCCACAACTATGGAATTCACCAAGCTCCTGACACTGGTCAACCTGAAGGTTTCACAGTGCAACATCAATATGAAAAATGAGATGCCCTGCTTCACCTCTATGCTGACTAAAACACTCTACTTTAGGTGCAATAATTAGTAAAGCACCCAGTTCTATTGCATGTGTGTTTGTGAAAATTTTCCCGTGGGTTTTCTATTTTCCTTTCAATGCACAAAAAAGGGTAGTAGATGGAAAGGCTATGCTATATTGCCTGTAGGTATGGATGAATGTGTATATTGTGCCCTGTATTGGATTGGTGTCCCATCTACTGTGGGGAAAATTTTCTGGTAAATTCTAGTCTGACTCCCAATTAATAGTTAATAAATGATTAAATAAATGAATGAATCTTCATTAAAACATCCATTAGATCTGCTTGCTTACTATAGCTGAAAGATTCAAACACTGTGCCATCCAAACAGATTTGTAAATGCAACATGCAAGTAAAAGTGATAGGAAAAAAAATTCTACTTATTTTGACTCAAATGGATATTGAAATAGATACTTAAATAAAAATGTTTTCAAAAGTTGATCAAGTGCTCTGATTAAATCCTTTACTGATATACATTATTATTTGAGTAATACACACTTTCATTCTCAGTTACTATTAAACAGGTATTTAAAGGAATCTATTTGCTGAATGTTGTTCAACAAGTTCACAAGGCACTTGTGTGCTTTAGGTGGCAAATACTTTCTTTCCACTTCATTTCCAAACAAAAGTAAACCGCAGGCAAGAGGTGTGGACAATATAAACGTGGCATTGTTTATAACAGATACGCATGCAAGTCAGCAATACTATGGACTCTGGATGTTAGCATGAGCATGGTTTAGGAAGGCTGTAAGAGGAAGTGTAACTAAACCCAGAAATGTTCCATATTCAGGCGACGGCGCCATCGGTTATGGTGGCGGTGACATTGCGGTGGGGGTTGTTGCAATTCTGAACGACACTGAAACAACACTAAATAATTGTTAATATTCCATCTAAATGAAATTACATAATAATATTTGCTTAACAATTACATATAAATATCTGCTTAACAATTACATATATATGTTTCTTTTGTGAGAGCGAATTTTTTTCACTCCACTAATAATCATAATAATGAACACATTCACAAAATATATAGAAACTAGTCAGGTAATATTTATTCAATACAAGTATTATTAGCAAATCATTAAAGTGTAAGTGATTGGTGGAATTACTGTTTTTTTCCATTACCTAATCCTTTGTTTGTTTTTTACTTCCTGATCATGGGGTTGTCATGCAAGTTCTCCCTGTATTTGATTGAAGTGGTGAATGGGAGTTGTAAATCTTGTTCAGTAGGTGCCATTCCTGTAGTAAAAAAAAAATGCTGACTGTACATAAACCCTGTCATAAACCCTGCATAAGACACGCAGAAGATCCACCCAAATGTTTATTTGTTCATTGGCAGGCTTCAGGTGAGTTTCGTTTTCATGTGTTGTCAAAATGCTATTAGTTTTTTATTTTGTATTGTATATATTCTTATTAAAATTTCTGGTAGAGGTGCACATAGGAAAAGGTGAGACTTGTACTACTTTTAGATACCTTTAAATAATTAACATTTACATTTGCGGCATTTAGCAGACGCCCTTGTGCAGAGCGACGTACAAAAGTGCTTTGGGATACTATCAATGAATAAATCTACACTGGTATGCTAGATTACAAACAAGATAAATCAGCCTACAACTCTGCTGAGAGGGTTTTTTTTTAAACAAAGTAAACTTGGAAAGTGTTAGTTTAAGTGTTTCAGGAAGAGTTAGGTCTGCACCCGTCAGTTGAATAGTTATGAGGTATCTAAGGTAAGAGGGTGCTGGTCCATTTTTGGCTTTGTAGGCAAGCAAGTGTTTCGAATCTGATACATTCAGCTACTAAAAGCTAGTGGCGGGAGCACAGCAGAGGGGTAATGTGACTTCACCAAGAGATGGTATAGAGGACGAAAAGGTGGAACTTGTGGGACACCAGTGGAGAGTTTGCTTGGGGCAGATGTGGACCCCCTTAATGCTACCTGGTATAAGTGACATTCCAGGTAAAAAGCAACCATTACCAAGCTGCTTCATGGATACCAAGGCTCCTGAGGGTAGACAAGAGAGTCTTGTGGTTGACTGAATGCTGCTGAAAGCTCAAGGAGGATTAGAACAGATGCCAACTTGGCTGATAGAGCAGCATGTAATAGAGCACATAGAGCACAGCAGAGGGGTAATGTGGGAAAACTTGGGCAGGTTAAACACAAGTTGCGCAGCTGCATTTTGAATCATTTGCAGTGGACGAATAGCGTTCATAGGAAGATCTACTAGCAGAGACTTGCAGTAGTCCAGTTTCTAAATGACAAGAGACTAAACAAGCACCTGGGCTGCCTGTGTGGACAGAAATGTTTGAATGCTTCAAATGTTGTAGAGAAGGAATTGACATGAATGAGCCACATTAGCAACTTGTGAGGAGAAGGACAGTTGATTGTCCATAATTACCGCAAGGTTGTGAGCAGTGGCTGAAGGGGAGAGCAGAGAGTAATTAAGAGTTATTCTGAGATCCTGACCTGGAGATGAATCACCTGGGACGATCAGCAGTTCGGTTTTGCTGGGGTTGAGTTTTTGTTGCTGAGCACTCATCTATGAAGATATGTCCGCCAAACATGCCAAGATCCGAGCGGAATCTGTGGCATCTTGGGAAGGAAAAAAAAGACGAGTTGAGTGTCATCAGCATTGGAGTGGTAAGAAAACCCATTCGAGGACATGACTTCACCAAGAGATGGTATAGAGGACGAAAAGGTAGAACTTGTGGGACACCAGTGGAGAGTTTGCTTGGGGCAGATGTGGACCCCCTTAATGTTACCTGGTATGAGTGACATTCCAGGTAAAAAGCAACCATTACCAAGCTGCTTCATGGATACCAAGGCTCCTGAGGGTAGACAAGAGAGTCTTGTGGTTGACTGAATGCTGCTGAAAGCTCAAGGAGGATTAGAACAGATGCCAACTTGGCTGATAGAGCAGCATGTAATAGAGCACATAGAGCACAGCAGAGGGGTAATGTGGGAAAACTTGGGCAGGTTAAACACAAGTTGCGCAGCTGCATTTTGAATCATTTGCAGTGGACGAATAGCGTTCATAGGAAGATCTACTAGCAGAGACTTGCAGTAGTCCAGTTTCTAAATGACAAGAGACTAAACAAACACCTGGGCTGCCTGTGTGGACAGAAATTTTTGAATGCTTCAAATGTTGTAGAGAAGGAATTGACATGAATGAGCCACATTAGCAACTTGTGGGGAGAAGGACAGTTGATTGTCCATAATTACCGCAAGGTTGTGAGCAGTGGCTGAAGGGGAGAGCAGAGAGTAATTAAGAGTTATTCTGAGATCCTGACCTGAAGATGAATCACCTGGGACGATCAGCAGTTCGGTTTTGCTGGGGTTGAGTTTTTGTTGCTGAGCACTCATCTATGAAGATATGTCCGCCAAACATGCCAAGATCCGAGCGGAATCTGTGGCATCTTGGGAAGGAAAAAAAAGACGAGTTGAGTGTCATCAGCATAGGAGTGGTAAAAAAACCCATTCGAGGACATGACTTCACCAAGAGATGGTATAGAGGACGAAAAGGTGGAACTTGTGGGACACCAGTGGAGAGTTTGCTTGGGGCAGATGTGGACCCCCTTAATGTTACCTGGTATGAGTGACATTCCAGGTAAAAAGCAACCATTACCAAGCTGCTTCATGGATACCAAGGCTCCTGAGGGTAGACAAGAGAGTCTTGTGGTTGACTGAATGCTGCTGAAAGCTCAAGGAGGATTAGAACAGATGCCAACTTGGCTGATAGAGCAGCATGTAGTTTTTTATTTAGAAGGGCCATCTCTGTGGAATATGCTGCTTTAAAGCCAGACTGGTTTGGATCATGGAGGTTGTTCGTTGAAAGATAGCCTGACAGTTGGTTAAAAACCAAGTGCGTTCCAGAGATTTCAAAAGAAGGAGAGAAGTGATACCAGTCTGTAATTGTTAATGTCCGATGGATCCAAAACAGGTTTCTTTAAAATGGAAATTACCCTTGCTTGCTTGAAGGTAGTTGGCACATGGCCAGAGGCTAAGGAGATGAAGGGCAGAAGGTCTTGTGAGATGGTTGAAGCGCAGTTCAAGGAATTAGATCCAAAGGGCAGGTGGTGGGATTGCAAGATTGGATGACTTGCAGTATCTCTTCTACTGTTATGGTTGAGAAGCTTGACAAATAAAGGAGTAGGGGATTCCTGGGTGTGAAGTGAATGCATTGTTGGGAAGGAAGTGAAAGTCTGGCAGATTTCCTTTATCTTCTTAATATAAGGAAACATAGTCTTTAGCAGTCATGGAGGATGGAGCAGGTGGAGCAAGTGGGTTGAGTAGTGAAGAGAAGATGTTGTTAAACTTACGAGGATCTTGTGCAGAGGCCTTTAGCTTTTACTTGTAGAAGGCAGTCTTAGAAGAATTCACATCCGAAGAAAATTTTTAAACAATTAAAGTTCCATTGAACTTTAATTGATTGAGATAATTCAGTCTTTTATTAAAAAATATATTATATTATATTATATTATATTATATTATATTATATTATATTATATTATATTATATTATATTATATTATATTCATGCTTTTACATTTTCAGTAAAACTGGTCCACCAATGGAGTACCAGATGAACCACGATCGGCGTGGCTTGGCATTAATCTTCAACCATGAAGATTTTGCGAATCCTGATAAAAAGCGCCGTGGCACAAATAAAGACAGAGACATCCTCAGAGACAGGTGCATACCCACAAACATAAACACAAAAAAAAAATAGATACCTACTTGGTATAGCAGAATTAGGTGACTGTGTACATAAAGAGTATTGTCACCTGTATAATGTATGTCTGTATGTATTTTTTTAATTATTATATGAATTACTGTATAGGAGAAATCTCACAAAGGATCTTTCTTTCAAAAAAATTTAAGATTCTTTTCAGTCCAGCCTGATTTTTATTCATTTATAACCTTTGTCACTTACATTTATTTTCTTTCAGTTTTCAAGACTTAGGGTTTGAGGTACGCTGTCATGATAATAAAAAAAAGGCAGAAGTGCTAGAGGAGATATATAAAGGTACTGTCTTTGAACTTCCACATGTTTCTGGAAACTGAATTGTTTATTGTAAATTCTGTTGTATTAAAATTATCAACTTTTTTTTTTTAACACAGCTGCCGCAGCCAACCACGCAGATGCTGACTGCTTTGTCTGCATTTTTCTATCTCATGGGGATGAAGGGGAAATTGAAGCCTATGATGAGAAGATTCAAATAAAAAAAATAACAGATGCCTTCAGAGGTGATGAGTGCAAGAGCCTTATAGGGAAGCCCAAAATCTTCATCTTCCAGGTGACTGTGATGTCATTTTTATATAGTATGGTATAGTTCTTTAATATATTTCTTTATATATTATATATTACAATATAGTACATTATATCAATAAAGCATCAGGCATTGTATTACATATGTAAGAAAATACAGGTATAACTATAAAAATGTAGAAATGCTTTTTGTATGCCTAAACTTACAGGCAGAGGTGGGAATTAATGAAGTACAATTAATTGTACTTAAGTAGATTTTTCTGGGAACTTTTCTACACTATTTATTTTTCAGACCACTTTCTGTTTTTCCTACTTCTTACATTTTTAAACCAGGCTTGTTACTTTAGTTTTAATTTATTTGGTGCATGATCAAAATATTTCCTCTCATTGCACACCATTTTCAGGCACCACAGACGTAGGTGAGCCTACAAAGCTAACAACGAGCAAGGCAAAAGGCAACAAGATGTATGGCTAACATGAATGAGACAGAGGGAGTTAGCGATGTAAAAATGACTGAGATCAGAGACATTCCTGATCAACTGATCATCATCGTCATCATCTTTTCTCTGCTTGTGTTTTATTTGGAGGATGTTTAGCCTGAATACATTCATTAGATAAGATTTGAAATTATTTTGTATTAATATATTAATATGATGTGAGGTCCAGTTACCAGTGTGACACTAAAACAGGTAGTAGTAATGACTACTTTTTACTTAAGTACATGTCAGAGACTAAACTTCTTTACTTTCACTTAAAAAAGTATAAACAATATTTCAGGTTTTACCAGAGTCTTTTAAAACATGAGAACTTCTACTTCTACTGAAGGATGTGCATACTTTTGCCATCTCTGTATACTCTGTCACATGTCTAGGCATGTGCCGGTAAGAAATGTGAAGATCCTGTGACTGGTATGATGGCAGAGGACAGTGATGATGAGGACGTGATGGAAGAAGCAGCTAACATCTACACTATCCCAGCCGGGGCAGATTTCCTAATGTGCTACTCTGTAGCACCGGGTGAGTAAGAAAAACATTAATGTAAAGTCTGTTTTTTACTTTATCTATTTGGCCAGTCGTTTAAACATTGATTTTTTTTTTTCTCTAAACAGGATTCAAAGCATTTCGTCATATAGAGGCTGGAACATTTTATATTCAGGATTTATGTAAATTGCTGCAGGTTAATGGTTCAACTATGGAGTTCAATGAGCTCCTAACACAGGTCAACCTGGCTGTTTCCAGAAGGACCTTTCGTAATAAAAAACAGATGCCCTGCTTCACCTCCTTGTTGACTAAAAATCTCTATTTTAGATCAAAGAAATAGTCAGGTTTGGGTCTCCTAGTTCAAGTGAAGGGAAGATTTTATGCTATCACATATCCAAAGACATCCAATACAACTGTGTGCCTCCAATTATGTCCACAATATTTGTGTATATATTGTACAGTAAATGTACTATATATGTAGTTATATGTCATGGAGTGAAGCAGGATGATTGTGCACCAAAAAGTAATGGTAATAAAGAGACCTCTTTAAAGTCTTTCATAGCCCAAAGCCCCTCATGCTGCCCAATGCCACAGTCAGTTTGTTTTTTTATTTCACCTTTTAAGCCAAATTGTATATTATCAGTGAAAAATAATGAACACAAATACAATTGTCACAGGCTTGTTTTCTAAAGCAAAAAATTATTTTCACTTTTACTTGTATTGTGAAAGGTTTACCTTTACCCAACTTATGAATGCTAAAGAAAGTAAAAAAAAAAAAGATTTATTTATTAGTTGTTTGGAGCTATTTGTCAGGGCTCTCTTTCAGCCGCTCCCGGTGCTAATCGCCGACACCTGTTCCGCATTACCCGGTCCCCTCTATTCCCGCTCTGACCTCACACGCTGTCGGATGTACATGATTGCCACAATGATCTACAGAATTCCCCACTGGTTCCTGCTCCTGGTTTCAACTGTAAGGATTATTATCATTTAATGTGTGCTGATTAGTAATAAAGCATGATTGAGTTACTTCCGCTTCCTCTGCATTGTCACTGTCCTGACACTATTAGTGAAAAAATGAAAAGTTAAAGGTTAAACAAAAAGGTTATCGTAGAAATTTAAAACATGACAGTCAGCCCTCCACATTTGCAGGGGTTAGGAAGCAGGAATGAAATCTCAAGGCCTTATAATTAACACACAAACAAGTAAAACAATTCACTGTACTATAAACATATGTTTTATTAAGCATTAAAAGTGTGGACTACACACACACACACACACACACACACACACACACACACACACACACACACACACACACAAACACTTTATTTAAATAACTGCTTTGTTTAGTTTAACCTTTAGCTAAATTGTGAATGTTAAAATAGCGAAAAAGCTGATGCATAGTTACTATATCATTTACCAGGAGTAATAAGTAACTAAAATCATTAGCTTATAGGTTATCTTATTAATTATTTACTAGAGTTACCTCATACCAAAGCCTTCACTTTCATTTTCTCTTACTTAGCCCTAGAAACAATAGTTTAAAAGCAAAAAAAGTAGTCTAAAGGAATGTATATACTGCATAATATAATTCCAAAAGTACTAGTAAAGTCCCACTTAATTCAAGGTTGTCTGATGTATACAAAACTGTATGACAAAAATGTATACGGTTGTACACAAAACCGTAAATGTCCACAATTTTCCAACATTATGTATCTCAAGTTAGTGGACATATTCTGGAAACCAGGACATTTTTCAGAAAATAACATAAAATACAGCCAGTTGTGAGGGCTGCTGGCTGCCTTTCATATGTTTATGTTTGGCTGCTGTAAGTGAAAGGTGTAAGATGTCTGCTGTGATCCTAACATGAGGGAAAAATTTGGCTGTATTGTAAATCAAACAAACTATACTATTACAAAAAGAATCTGTTAGTTATTTAGAAACATCCAGAGTTATTTAATCGTAATGTAAAAATTAACCATTCAGTGGTAATATAAAAACTGCATAAGTAAATAGCTATTTTTGACAACCACACAAAATATCTTTGATTAGATTTTTTTTTTAAACTCACTCACTTTTTTAACATATACTGATTATTTAAGCGTATTTTTACAGTACAGGTAGTACACAAACTGAAAAAAAGTATCCAATTTAAACAGAATAGTAAAATGAATTATAATGAAAATAAATAAAAAGAAAGATAAAAGGTTTCTTAACACTTTGTGTTAAAAACTTTAGTCAGTCAATGTTTGTGCCCCATAAACTCCATACCTCCACAGGCCTCGCAAAAAAAGTCTGCCTGGATGAAGGTGCAACAATGTTACCTTTGCAACAAAGTGCTGAAAAATACAAGTCTGTGTTTTTACATTTATTACAAGTAACTTTTTCATAATCCCAGGACGTAGCTCTGCATTTGAACTGGTTCCTCAAAGCTGGACTCACTAAAACACCACTTATCAGAAACACAGGCAGAACTTTCTCTCCTGCAATTACTACTAGAAAGAGTTACTCCTAGACTCCTTGCTTTAGTTCAAATTCTGGATAAAGAGCCCACTGACAAAGTGGGTGACAAAGTTGTTCGGATAGATTTTATGGTACATTGACATTAGTATATCCCTGTCAAATTCTTCTATAACAATGTTTTGGAAAGGGGGCAGTGGCTCCACTTTGTTGAAATCCTCAAAAATAATTATTTCAGATGAGATCTGACCATAATTTTTTATATACAGTACATCATGTCAGTAGTACCGTTAAGTGACAAAAAGCCTGCACTTCAGCACTATAATCACAAGCCACTGACTGAAAATGCCTGATGACTTGAACTTTAATGTTTATGTTGTTATTAGGATATTGCACTAACATTCCATTGAACCTCTCAAAAGAAAAGCACCAAAATGAATAGACAGTTCCATAATCTAAAACACAGTCTTTTAAATTTAAATGTTGGGCGTAGAGTTCATTGGCCCATAGAGATTAACAAACTTTGTCAGAAATGTTTGCAGATACCTTTCACCTACAGTATTTCTAGTCTGTCTTTGGAGATAACCCTTGAGCACTTGATAATGGATGCTTGTACAAAGTTAAACCATACATAATAGTGTTTTTTACCAATCAGTCTTTCTAACCAAAAAAAACAATATATGGTTGACCAATATTTATAATACCAGATCTCAACCCCATAGAAATCCGTGTTGCCCAGCAACAGCCCCAAAACATCACTGCTCTAGAGGAGATCTGCATGGAGGCATGGGCCAAATTACCAGCAACAGTGTGTAAAAACCTTGTGGAGACTTACAGAAAACGTTTGATCTCCGTCATTGCCAACATTTGTATAAAACAAAGTATTGAGATTAACTTTTGTTATTGAACAAATGCTTATTTTCTACCATAATTTGCAAATAAATTCTTTAAAAATCAGACAATGTGATTTTCTGGATTTTTTTTTCTTATTTTGTCTCTCATAGTTGAAGGGTACCCATTACAGGCCTCGCTCATCTTTTTAAGTGGGAGAACCTGCACAATTGGTGGCTGACTAAATACTTGTTTGCCTTACTGTACATATTACATCATAAAACCTTATAATTATATAACTATAACAGTCAGTTTTGGTAAAGTTACTTTAAAATAGTAATTAATTACAAGCTACCAATTGCATAGTAATTAATGCACTATTTACCCTGTCTAAAAAGCATTACCTTACTAATTACTAATTATTATTGTAATTAAGTTGTTAGGTAGACAATACAAGCATAGATGTGAATCTGCATGTTAAATTGTTTCAAATAATATACAACTGCATAACTTATTCTTGGACTGATACTGAAAAAAATCATATAGTGAAATATAAAAGTTGTGGCAACATTTTCTATTAACACCCATATGAATAATGACTTATAAGTAAAATAATTAATTCCACCAATAATTATGGACATCAAACATATGACCAATAGTTTGCCAGATCACTCATAATTAGTTATAATAGTTGGAACTAGTGTTTGTAAAATGCTGTAATCATTTGTTTAGGAAAAAAACTTAGGAAACTGTAAATGATTGGTGCACAGAAAGGGAAAACTACCAGTATTTTTTTTTATTAAACAAGTTCTTCCAGTAGGAAATAGGAGTGACAGATAGAAGTGGTAAGACTTGTTCAGTAGGTGGTGCTATACCTGTTATAAATAAATAATTTGCTGCTGATATAAGCAGTCCATTATTCCACCGAATTGTTTATTCGTTTATTGAAAAGCTCTAGGTGAGTCTTTTTCACATCTGGTCAAAATTCTTTACAGTTTTGTATTGTGTATGTTTTATTTATAATTTAAATGTATATTTAATGCAACTTTAATGTTAGACTTCCTCCACAAAAAAAAAATAATGGATTTTTGAAGTATCGAGCAACTACAGGAAGTGTTTACATTTGATTTATTGTGTTTGAAGCACCTCTAAGAGAGACAATGTCTGGTACAAGTGTGCAAAGTGAAAGGTAAAACTAATACATTTATTATGTAGTGTGTGGTTGTGTGTGTGTGTTTGTGTGATTTTACCATGAATGCTATGCTGTTTCTCTCTTATTGTATCTCTCTAATTACACTGTAGTGGGCTGTTGTATAGTCTACTTTGGTGAATGTAGTATGATAATGGTTACTAATGATGGATGGATAATATATATAATTTATTATAATTTATTTATGAATTTATATAATTATTTGCCTTTTTATCTTATTTGCCACATTAACACTATAGACAGTGTCCAAGTATCTGAGCCTGTCTATAATGTTATGGCACTTTCTGAAGTCTTCTGTTCACTGGGTTTAATCTATTCGGTGAAAATAAACAATTTTGTATTTAAAATATAGTATATTATTTTAATTTCCAGCAAACTTGACGAGTACAAGATGAACCACAGGAGGCGTGGCTTGGCACTAATCTTCAACCAAAAATTCGAAAAATCTGAACGTTTATCAGAGCGGAGAGGTACAGATATAGACAGAGACAACCTCACACAAAGGTGCAGACTCACAAACATTCAAAACAGTTATCTAGTCTAGATCTGTAAATTCTGCAATGCTGACTAGATATTAGCTTTTGGTGTGTGTGTGTGTGTGTGTGTGTGTGTGTGTGTGTGTGTGTGTGTGTGTGTGTGTGTGCGTGTGTATGTATGTGTATGTGTATGTGTGTGTGTGTGTGTGTTTACATAGATCTTTTTAGCCTCCTGTATGTCTCTGTTCACTTTAGCCATAACCACTTTCCATTTTTATTTTCAGATTTCAAGAATTAGGGTTTGAAGTACAATCTTACAATGACAAAAAAGTGGCAGTGGTGCAAGAGAAACTACGTGAAGGTATAATCTTGATATGTTTTTTTGAGAATTGACTTGTTTACTATACATTTTGTTGCAGAAACATTATTAACCTATTTAACCATAGCTGCTGCAGCCAACCACAAAGATGCGGATTGCTTTGTCTGCATATTCCTATCTCATGGGAAAGAAGGGAAAATTGAAGCATTTGATAATCAGATTGAAATTAAGGAAATAACAGATTTATTCAGAGGGGATGAGTGTAAGAGCCTTGTTGGGAAGCCCAAGATCTTCATCTTTCAGGTGACTGTGAACAACAACACTGCTCTTCCTTTAGTACATTACAGTATATCAATAAAACATTACATATATAGAAAAATGAAGATTTAACTTATAGAGATATACTCATGCTTGCTGTATGTCTGAACCTACAGGCATGCGCTGGTGAGAAACATGAAAATGCTGTGACCGGCATGATGGCAGGGGATAGTGATGATGACGAAGTGGTGGAGGAAGCAGCTAACATCTACACTATCCCTGCAGGGTCAGATTTCATCATGTGCTACTCTGTAGCACCGGGTGGGTATAAATGAGATAAATGAAAATAACCTAATAATAAGTTAATAATAAATAAGTAAATAATAAGTCAAAATAACAACTAAACAATTAGAAAAAAAGTTCTGCACTCATCTCTAGTAGAGTACTCTTTACTTGAATAATGTAGCTGAGGTTGAGGAATTGTCATGCTTCAAATGCATGCTGACACTGATAACATTTTACTTATGGATTTTTCTTTAAATAAATTTATTTAATTTATTTAGATTAATATATAAATGTAAATAATTTAGAAGATAAGAAAAACATTTATAGTAAAGATTTGAAGCTCAAGCCATAATTATATTTAAGATTTAATCAGAAAGTTAAGTATAATATAAAGCCTCTTTATTAACTGCTCTATTTTTACAAAATTCCCTAAAAATTCTAATGAATATGTCATGAACTCTTAGTGTAGGAACATTTACATTTAAGGCATTTTGCAGACAGCATTATCCATAGCAACCTTCAATTAACTTATTCATACAAGTTGAGGGCTATGAGTTCTCAGCAGTTCCCAGCAGTGGCAGCTTGGTTGTTCTGATCACTGAGCTACATTTTCCCCAAACCTCAAATAAAAAAAATATATATATATATTAATACTTAAACACAACAGTTATTGCAATTCCATCTTGTGCCTACATAAGTCTGTTTATAATTTATTGACCATGTAAATTCAATGATGGTCACATTTATGCACTAATTTTCTTTTCTTCTCTGAACAGGATTCTTTTCATATCGTGATCCAAACTCTGGAACGTTCTATATTCAGGATTTATGTGAAACGCTGAAGCAGCATGGCCCAACTATGGAGTTCACTGAGATCCTAACACTGGTCAACATGAAGGTTTCCAGGCGTAATGCAGACGGGAACAATTTTAAAAACAAAAAACAGATGCCCTGCTTCACCTCCATGCTGACTAAAAAGCTCTACTTTAGGTCCAAGAAACAGTAAAGTGCCAACTTTTAGTGTATTACTGTTCACCAATATTCATTTGATGATCAATAAACATATTTGGCCTTATAAGTGTTTTTTTTTTTTTTTGCTTCCACACAATCTATTTATAATATATTAGTACACCAGGACTGAATTACTAAACAAGCACTACACATTTGATATATGATAAGAGAAGAATAGCAGCGATTGTAAATATACTTAAAAAAAAACCCTTTTATATTATTTATCAGGACTCAAGTTTTTTTTTTTTTTTAAAGCCAATGCCTTTTCTTACTTAATAAATTCTGCAAAGTGATGAGTGTTTTCAGGCACAAACTAAACTCAAACTTAATTTGATTTGTAATTTGTTTGTTTTAGTGCTGTTTAACTTTATTTTAACACAAGTTAAAATTAACATTAACTTACGACTGGTTGTCTGGCTGCTGTGAACTAAGTAACTGAGTCTTACTTTTACTGACACACCTTCAAATAATGATTAGAGCAATGACTATAAGAGCAATGACTATGTGACCTTTATTCCATATACTACACTGAAATGCAATATTTATTTACACCCAAATTAAACACTTTGATTAACATTAATATGGTTGCTGGTAAATTCATCAGCAATTCATCAAAATTATTTAAAAAATGAAGGAAATCGTTTTTCTGGAAGTGGCTATTATACTTACTTCGCATCTGTATTCGTCCTTTATCAAGTTGTAATGCATGTCTAAATAGGCATTCCAAGAATTGTAAAACTTAAAAAAGATATTTACAATATCATTTGATATTGTATTATCAAGTAAAGGAAATGAAATGAAATTGTTACTGTGGGTAAGCTAAAGTTATAAATAATTATAAAGTTATAACTTTACTTTTGAAATTTCATATAAAAATAGCCAACTTTAATTATTATTTTTTTTTAATTTTATTAAAATTTAAGTGTACAGTATATAGCACTTAGCTTCATGACTAATTCATATTTAGATAGAAACAGAACATTTATAATATCTTACAACTTTCATAATAAGGAGCATGCCGTTTTAACTGCAAATAATTGCATAAGATTATTAAGATATTACTTAGCACAGACCTGGGCAAACTACAGCCCACGGGCCACATCCGGCCCTTTGTACATCCCTGTCCGAAATACCTATCACCGAAACAACACAGCCGAAACACAATTGTAATGACGCAATTAAAAAACGCAGCCAGCACACGGTTATCTGGATAAGAGCCAAAATGTCTGCGGTGTGGACTTATTTCAATATCTCGGAGAAAGACCCACGGATAGCGTTTTGCAAAACATGCAATGCTGAAATTTCAAGATTGGGTGTATCTGCAAAGGGTTTCTCCATGTCGGGTTTAATTTATGACGTGAAATCCAAACATCCCGATTGCCATTCTAAATATGAGAACAACGCAGCGCAGAAAAGTAAAGTAAAACCGAGCATGCGCACTCCAGCTGCAGTGGATGTTTTTGAAACGGCAAGAAAGTTTTCCATTGATGATGCCAAGGCAAAAGGCATAACACAAAAAATATTTTTCTTTGCCTTAGATCAGTGGTCGCCAATCCATCTATCGCGGCTCATGCTAAGAAAAGAAAAGTTGATAACGAATGTTTTTAACAAGACATGGACTGCCAAGTATTTTTTCTTACAGAACTTAAAGCTAAAGCCGTGTGCTTAATCTGTGGTACATAGGTCGCTGTGTTAAATGATTACAATTTGAATCGCCACTACACGACCAAGCATGAGGATAAATACAGAAATCTGTCTGAAGAAGAGCGCGCACGGGAGTCTGATGCATTGCTAGCAAAACTGCAAACCCAACAAGGACATTTTACATAACTTTCCACCCCCAGAGATGCAGCCTTCAGGACAAGTTATGTCATTTCTTACAAAATCATGAGAACTTTCCATACCTGAGGAGGATTCTAGTCCTCTTTGGATCTACCTATGTATGTGAACAGACATTATCAGTGATGAACTTCAACAAATCCAAACACAGATCCTCTGATGACCACCTCTCAGCTGTCCTTCGCATAGCCACCTCAGACATTCAGACAGATTTCATTGAACTTGTTCAAGCCCAGAACAGACTGGATTATTCTCACTGAAGAGGTAAAATGAGGTGGAAAACATTAAAAGTTATTGTTTGTTGTATTACAGTATTTCTATGAACTTGTTAAGTTGTTTGTTGTTTTTCATTGTTTGTGGAGATTAACAAGTTAAAAATAAATTGCACTGATTCTATAATTGCTTTTGTTTTCTTATTTGACCTTTTCACCACAATTTCACATTGCCTAATATAAATATTTACAGAATAGTTTTATTCTTCCGATTATCAGTACCAGCTATTCAAAATATATAATTCAGTGCATTTTACAATAGAAGAAAGTTGAGCAGAATTAAGTTCAAGTTATCATTGGTTTGGCCCTGAACACAATTCAGGTTTCTCATGTGGCCCCTTGTAAAAATTAATTGCCCACCCCTGACTTAGCACATAATAAAATAAGGCTTATATGAGGCTTCATAGAAAGTGTTAATACTTGTTCTTTAAAGTGGCACCTTTTATATTTAAATTATTTGATAGATTTTTTTTCTCCACCATCTGGCTGTGCAGTTTCCACTCCCCCTGTTCTGCGCTACAGGGGGTTTCCCCGAGACAATAATTCCGCTCCCCTGTTCAACATGCTTGGAACATGAGTCTCTCTGATGGATAAAATCTTTGTGTTGCACTACGTTATCAGCTTTCTTCCCAAGTGATGTAGCTGAAGGGAGCATACACCTTGATGTAAGCGACCACAATGGAATTGTTGGTCTTCACTGGAACATGCTGGCCCTTTATGAAGGTCAGAAAATGTTTTAGCCTTAAAAACAATGCCAACAACTCCAAGAAGTTTATATGCTTTCGGATCAGCTGTGGAGACCAAAAGCCATTCACAGCTCTGCCCATTAGAGTCATTCCTATAAAGTCACAGCATTCAGCAAGTGCACTGACTGGGCCCCAATTTGTACATCCTCTGATAGATGAACATCTTCTTCAGTTGTATTGCTGCCGTTTGAGCAGGCAGCTGCCGTTTGAGCAGGCAGCAGCCATTTCCTTTTCAGCTCCTTACACGTACCTCTTGCGTTTTAACTCTTGGGCCAGGAAGGGACAACTATCGTCCACAGACATGGGTCTTGTTGATTAGCCACCGCCACTTTCATCCGTTGGACATGGCTGAGTGCAGAATAATCATGACTCCTCACGTCACGTTGGTCTATTGATTTCCACAGGGTAGCTAGCCCTTCGAAGGCTCTCCTTGACGTGTGAAGCCCTTAGTTGACTTGATGCCACTAATTCCCTACCATTGTAATTTTATACTCGATAGGTCAAAGAGAATAGCATGCCTTGACGCAGACACTATTCGGAATTTTGCGATGTCACTCAGCACAATCCCATATGACTGATTTCACGTTTGGGAGAATCCAATGCTGGCATGCTCCTTAAACAGTTTAGCGAAAACCAGCAGAAAACTGGATGTGCTGAGAGAGCTTGATGTAGTCCCTCATGGGAAGAAAGCACGAATGACGTTGTAAGGGGTCGGCCTGAGTAATAAAGGTGGGTCGAAGCCTGGTCAAGTCAAGACAGACATTGTGGAGCTTCTGTAGTTGGTCATGCCCAAAGCGATTGCCATAGTGGAACAAAGAGGGAAGTTAGAAAAATAACTTGTGTTTTTATTTAAATATTAAAGCATTGTTAACTGTCATTTGCTTTTGGTTTAGATAAGGGCATACAATTTAAAGTTCAGTTGAAATCCAGCTTCATTATCTTGTATTTCATGTAAGTTTTAACATCATAATAAGACACCTTAAATGGGTACAATCAGGAGAAGTTGTCTGTTTGTACCCTAAAGGGTTATAAAAAGCTTTTCTTGTTTTCCAAAGAAATACATAGTTTAATTACAAAGTACATTCATTTCCGGAGATTCTAATGTAAAGTACATAGAAACACATTTATTTTACTTAGTGATTACTTAAGTAATGCATTTAATTTGCTTAGTGAAACTACTGTAAATAGCCAGTAATATTAAGTAGTGTTATCAGCAGATTCTTATCAGCATCTCCGCTGATGTATAATGTGTAAATCATCTACAAATAATCAACCACCATAAACTGGAAGACACAAAGAAAATAATAAAAAGGGGACAAGTAACTGTTAACCTTAATAATCTGCCCAACTGGATCCTGTTGGTTGTTTTGGACTTTTATTCCTCTATAAAATGGAGTGTTCAAAACCACCATAGCCAATGTTATATGATATAATATAGGTGCTAGGCTGAACAGGTGGTAGCTCAGTGGTTAAAGCATTGGTCTTTGGAACGGAAGGTCATAGGTTCAAATCCCACCACCATGCTGCCACTGCTAGGCCCTTAAACTAGGCCCGAAATACCCTCCCCTGCTTAGTTGTAAGTTACTCTGGGTATCACACAAGGGCATCTGCCAAATGCTGAAACATTTTAATGTAAATGATCAAGTTGGATCATGACATGACTGTGTAGCAAGAATAGTGAGTCATACAAAGATGACTTACAGATGTTAACAGACTATTGCAAAGCCAACAAACAGTCTCCAAATGTGGATAAAACAAAAGAGATGGATGATGACTTCAGGAGGGCTTGTACATCTGGCATTAAAATGACCAAGATTTAAGCTGAAGTAGTGTTTATTGACCTGTGAAAGAAATCCCACATTAAACGTTTTTATTATCATATATTTCATATATTACAGAGAAGAGCCTTGAAGTGTACTTACCTCTCGTTGTAATGCACATTGTAATGTACATTGTAATGTACTTACCTAGAAGTAATGCACTGTCTGTCTTTTACATCTGGGTAAAGACCTTTAGGAGAGAATCCTATATCATACATTTTAACCTTCATTCATTAAAATGACTAAGATTTAAGCTAAAGTAGTGTTTATTGACCTGTAAAAGAAACCCCACATTAAAAGTTTCTATTATCATATATTTCATATATTACATAAGAAATCTAGCTCCAGTTTACTCCTACCTTGACCCTAAACCTCTCTATCTTGCATATATACATTTATGTGTGTCACTATGTTTACAGTCTCTTTGTCTTATGTCCTTTCTTGCACTAAATATTGCATGCGTGTACTTTATGTAGTTAGTTTTGAGCTTTGTGTTAATTTATGTAGTCTTATGAAGGATTTTGGTCCTGGGTGAGCGTTGTTGTGTCTCACTGTGTACTACACTGAATGTGATTGGAATGACAATAAAAGCCTACTTGACTTGACTTGTTTGCCGACATGGAAAAACAAACCTCAAAGCCCAGTTACACAGAAGAAATGTGTTTTTATGAAATAGTTTTGTGGAAAGTAAAAAAAAAAAACGTTTTGCAGCTTCAAATTGATTTTTTTCTGCTCAAAAAAAAAAAAGTTATTTGAATACTAGTTAGCATATTAATATATACATTTGCCACATTTTTGAAGGTGGACTGCTCATTTACAAGCGTATCCAGATATATGTTTGTGAGCATAAAGAAGTTTATCATAAACTGTTACACCACATAAAAAGTAAATAAGAGACTGCTGTTGATAATAAACTGAACATAACAGTTACATAATCAAAGCATCTGTTAAATTCCACACACTTCATTTTTTTAGAGGTGGAAGTATTGTTGAATAATCCTATGACTTGTGAATACTGTATTATGTTGAATACATTTGCTCCAGTGAACACCTTGTGTAATCCATGCCATGATATCTTGAAGCTGTTTTGTATGATGTTTATGAAATGTGCCCTGTGAGTATTTAGTAATTAAATATTTTGTCTAGATTCATGATGTCAGGGATCCACCTGCCACGCCCCACTTGGAGATTCTCACGCTGCCTCTCTCTGCTGCTCTCGGCATTAATCACCGTCCACCTGTTCCCCTTCATAAGCTCCTGTTCCGGCCCCACTCGCTGTCGAATCTAAAACAGTCATGCGAATTATCTCCTGGATTCCCGACTGCCAGCACTCCCTGCTGGTCCATGCTCCTGGTGCCGATTGCACGGATTATCTTCACCGTACTGATTATACCTGTTCTGTGGAGTATACTCGCGTTAAGAATTATCCCTGCCTCTCGGATTTCTCTCACTGTATGGATTATACCCGCTGTATGGATAATACCCGTCTTCCCTTACCCTTACAGAAGATCCAACCTAAACCAAAGGAGAAGGAATTGCCCTACCGCAATTGATCGGCAGCCAAACTGCGCTTTGGATTTCACCCGGAAGCCCCGCTGCTTGCATGCACCGCAGAGAGCCCGATGGAATTCCCGGCTCGCTTTTCCGGCAAA
Organism: Silurus lanzhouensis; assembly: GCA_039877035.1. NCBI lineage: Eukaryota > Metazoa > Chordata > Actinopteri > Siluriformes > Siluridae > Silurus > Silurus lanzhouensis. The sequence goes on from JBCEWE010000087.1 coordinate 1,379,100, forward strand.
GCGGCCTAGCGGGGGGGATTCCTACAGAGTGTCGGCATGCACGTGGAAGCACAATCATCCCAATTCCCCACCGATCAAGCCAAAATCACATTCTTTAATTCCCTCCTGTCTGGGGAGGCTCTCTCTAGTGCATGGAAGCTGTAGAGCGCGAACAGGGGTAATTTTTGGTTTGTTTGCAATTTTCACTAGGCAATTCACATAGATGTTTGGGATAATAGCGGCAGACCTCCACTAAAGCCCCCTCTGTCCTGAGAAGGCCTATCTGCTTCTTTGTTGCACTGAGCGTGCCGCTCTGCTCCAGTGCTCCGCCGATGGTGCCGCACCGCTTCAGTGTTCCGCCAAGGGTGACGCTCTGCTCCGGCTTCAAGACACCTCCAAAGGCGATGCCATGCCTCAAAGTTTCCCCAAAGGTGATGCTGCGCCTCAAAGCCTAGCAGCAAGCACCGTCGCAGACCCAGACTCCTCTGAAGGCGCCGTTGTGCTCCAAGGTCCCGCTTAAAGCGCAGTCGCACCCTAAGGTCTCTCTGAAGGCGACGTCACGGCCCCAAGTTCCTCCAAGGACAACATCGTGCTTCAAAATCCCTCCAAAGGTGACATCGTGGTTCAAAGTTCTTCTGAAGGCAACGTCGCAGTACAAGTTCCTCTGGAAGCGCCATTGCACCACAAAGCCCCTCCAAATGTGCGTCACACTTTACAGTCCCGCCAGACGCACCGTCGCGACTAAAAACCCCTTTGAAGGGGACGTCGCATTCCAGACACCCACAGTAGACACCATCATGCCTCAGACATCCGATCTTGGCGATACGGGCCAGTCCAAGTCTTTCTTCTTCCAGGCCTCCTCCTTCAACCCTAGACAGATGGCGAGGCCCTCCCCAGAGTGCCCTGGCCCACCTGGTGCAACCCTTGGAGGGGTACTGTACTTCTTTCTAAATCTCTGGAACGCACTGTTTTTAACCAACTGTCTGTCTATCTCTCACAGAACAACCTCCACGATCCGAACCAGTCTGGGTTCAAAGCAGCGCATTCCACAGAGACGGCCCTATTGGCTGTTTCTGAGAAATTACATGCTGCTCGGTCAGCCAAGCTGTCATCTGTACTTATATTTCTGGACCTTTCAGCAGCATTTGACACAGTCAACCACAAGACACTTTTGTCAAACATCAAGAGCCTTGGTATCTGCGGAACAGCATTGGAATGGTTTGCTTCCTACCTGGAAGGTCGCTCATACCAGGTAACATGGAGGGGATCCACATCTGCCCCATGCAGACTCACCACCGGTGTCCCACAAGGCTCTGTACTTGGTCCCCTCCTTTTCTCCCTCTATACCCACTCCATTGGTGAAGTCATATCCTCACATGGGTTTTCTTATCACTGCTATGCAGATGACACTCAACTCATCTTTTTTTTTCCCTCCATCAGATACCACAGGTTCCACTCGGATCTCAGCATGCTTGTCAGACATATCTTTATGGATGAGTGCTCACCAACTTAAACTCAACCCCAGCAAAACAGAACTGCTGGTCATCCCAGGTGATTCATCCCCAGGTCAAGATCTACAAATAACACTTCATGACTCTCTGCTCTCCCCTTCAGCCACTGCTCATAACCTTGGGGTAACTATGGACAATGAACTGTCTTTTTTCCCACATGTCGCTAATGTTGCTCGTTCTTGTCGATTTCTTCTCTATAACATCCGAAGGATTCGACCATTTCTGTCCATACAGGCTGCCCAGGTGCTTGTTCAGTCTCTTGTCATTTCAAGACTTGACTACTGCAACACTCTCTACTGGCAGGTCTCCCCCTGAACGCTATTCGTCCACTGCAAATGATCCAAAATGCAGCTGCATGACTTGTGTTCAATCAGCCCAAGTTCTCCCACACCACCCCACTGCTGCGCTCCCTTCACTGGCTTCCAGTAGCTGCACGTATCAGATTCAAAACACTGATGCTTGCCTACAAGGCCAAAAATGGACCAGCACCATCTTACCTCAGTGAGCTCATCACATCTCACACTGCACCACGCTGTCTGAAATCCTCCAGCACTGCTCGATTGGTACCACCTTCTCTCAGAATGAGAGGTAAGTACAATTCAAGACTCTTCTCTGTTCTGGCACCGAGGTGGTGGAATGAACTTCCCCTAGATGTCCGTACAGCAGAGTCCCTGATTATATTTAAGCGACGACTGAAGACCTACCTCTTCCTGAAATACCTAAATTAGCACTTTCCAAGTTTGTAGAATTCAAGGTATATTTATATTCAGTTTGTAATCTTGCGTACCAGTGTAGATTTATTCATTACTAGAGATTTAAAGCGCGTTTGTACGTCGCTCTGGATAAGGGCGTCTGCTAAATGCCGCAAATGTAAAATGTAAATGTACTGTCATGGATCCACCTGCCACGCCCCCCTCGGAGGTTCTCATACTGCCTCTCTCTGCTGCTCTCTGCGTTAATCACCGGCACCAGCACCTGTTCCTCATTCCCCTTCATAAGCTCCTGTTCCGGCCCCACTCACTGTTGGATTTAAAACAGTCATGCTAATGATCTCCTGGATTCCCGACCGCCAGTATTCCCCGCTAGTCCCTGCTCCCGGTGCCGATTGCATGGCTTATCTTCAGCGTACGGATTTCTCCCACTGTATGGAATATACCCTCTGTATGGATCATACCCTTCTTCCGGATTTAACCAGTGTCTCGGTTCATGACTCTCCTGGACTCTGGTTAGTGTGCAATGCTAAATAATCTATGATAGAGTTACTTCCGCTTCCTACGCGTGGTCATTACCCTGAAACATGACACATAAATATGGTGTTTTTCAATGCAGGCCTTGAAACATCATCTGTAAACAGAATTACAAAGAATACCAGAATTATGGTATAATGTTTAGGGAAGTGCAGAACGACTGTTGGGGTTGATTTGCTCCACTGGCATGTGAACTTAATTCAGGTTTTACAGATGCCTCAGGTCTTCCTCTATTTGATCAAATTTGTGATAAAAAAAAAAAGATAATCCTCTACTGATATAAAAGTGTACAAAAAAACAATGAAAATTTATTTATGCTGAAAAATAAAATAGCTGATAAATCCTTGTACCGAAGACAGCTCATCTTTGAGCATATTATATTTTTCCACATTTGAATTTTTGTTTTAATTTTTTTGGTGCCTTTATAGAAGAAACGCACTGTCTGTCTTTTACATATGGGTAAACATAGTCCTGTAGAAGAGAATCACAAATAAAACATTTTAACTTTCATTCATTAAAATTACTTTAAGCTGAAGTAGTATTTATTGACCTGTGAAAGAAATCCCACGTTTAATGTTTCTATTATCATATATTTCATATATTACATAAGAAATCTAGCACCAGTTTACTCCTAACTCTGACCCTAAACTTCTCTATTTCGCATATTTTCATGTATGTGTGTCACAATGTTTACAGAGTCTTTGTATTATGTATTTTCTTGCACTAAATATTGCATGCGTTTACTTTATGTAGTTAGTTTTGAGTTTTGTGTTAATTTATGTAGTCTTATGAAGGATTTTGGTCCTGGGTGAGCGTTGTTTTGTCTCACTGTGTACTGCACTGAATGTGATTGGAATGACAATAAAAGCCTACTTGACTTGACTTGTTTGCTGACAAGCCCAGTTCCACAGAAGAAATGTGTTTTGAGGAAAGTTAAAAAAAAAAAGTTTTTTAAATACTAGTGAGCATATTAATATATATATATACATTAACCACATATTTGAAGGTGGACTGCTCAATTACTAGCGTATCCAGATATATGTCCAAATTCATGACACATAAACCTGGAAACGAATAATTTCAAGGGGGTGAATACTTATGCAAAGACACTTTACTGAATAAAAGTGGTAACTTTATGTAAATAATATTAGATGCAAATGTAAAGTAAAGGACAATTGGTACACCTGAAGAGTAGAAGTGGAATGCTTTATTTCAATATCTAGTTGTTGCAAATAATATATAATACTGCAATAAATACAGTGGAACCTCGGGTTACGAACGCCCCGGAATACGTATAATTCAGGTTACGAATCGCAGTTCATCAAAATGTTTGCACCTGGTTACGAACAATATATCGGGATACGAACGTCGCTCACCAAAAAATCGCAGGCAAGTTGGTTGTTTTTGCTCTATCCACACAGCTCGTCACATCAGTTAGCGTCCTGTGTCCCTAGCGAGAGCATCGTGTTACTTATCCGCTTGAACTTTTCCCGGCGGCAGCGTAACAACTCGTTAGTTGATGCTCGTGGAATGATGAGATGGACAACATTAGCCGATGCATAACCACTTTACTTGTTTTTATGAAGATAGATTAGCAGGGTTACAGTCATTTCCAAAGTACAATACCCATAATGAATTTCACTCTGGACTTCAATACCAACTGATAGTAGCCTTAAAGAAACAGCTCTCATTTTCCCTCTAATGCAACAATTGTCTCAGTGTTCGTGTTAATAACACTGTCTTTAATATTCTATAATATAATATATAATAATATATAAATAATATAATATAATAAGATTCTCCTTCCAAACAATAACTCTCCCTCCTCCCCTTCTACGAACGTCGTCTCCTGCAGCGAGTCTTCTCAAAGGGAAAGTACCCGGTAAAGATGTTTTCCTCTTTTGTATGTTTTTATGTGGTATGATTTTAATATAACATGTTAAAAGTAAATAATATTAGTAAATATTGGCTTTATTTTTATTTAAGTAATATTTTTGGTTGTCCAGAACGAATTACCGAAGTTTCTGTTCATTATTATGGGGAAATTTGTATCGGGATACGAACTTTTCAGGTTACGAATAAAGTACAGGAACGAATTAAATTCGTAACCCGAGGTTCCACTGTATGGTGTTTTTCAATGCGTTCCATGAAACATCATCTGTAGACAGAAATACAAAGAATACCAGAATTATGGTATAATGTTTAGGGAAGTGCAGAATAACTGTTGGGGTTGATTTGCTCCACTGGCATTTGAATTTGATTCAGGTTTCACAGACGCCTCAGGTCTTCCCCATTTGAATAAACTTGTGATAAAAAAATGCAATATAACAATGTGTGGCATTACAGAGAGAAAGGCATTTCACATATGGATGGTGAATACCATTTTACTAAAGCAAGAAACCCAGTTAAGACTCCAAACATCTACACGACAACTGCAACTGTGCCACCTACATCATCTGGAGCAGTTCAGAATCACTATTTTTCTAAAACCATGACAAAACATAAAAAATGTAAATAAAATACAACCTACTCACCAGAGATTCATACTCGTAATTTGCACCACTCCTCAGAGGCTGTAAGCCAGTGGTGCCGCTCGTAATCACTGGTCTGGAGTGGTAAACAAACCTTTTCCCGGCCTGAGACAAGCTAGCTAGCTTCAGGGTTTGGCAGACCACTTCTCATGATGTCTAGCTTTTCTTAAAAAATTATTTTTGAAGTATGTCCGAAACCAAATCAATTTCTCTTCCTCCATATGCATAAAAAGTCTAACTCAGATGTATTAATGTGTGCACACGTGTTTTGCCAGTCAAACTTGGCTGTAACAGTTTCAGTTGGTCAACCAATCAGAGGACGGCAAATGCTGACGCTATTCTGGGCCAGCTAGCTGCCCTGTGAGGCGAATATGAAATCTGATAAAGAAACAGGCCCATTGATAATAGAGACTATGGTAAAAAGGGCCAGCAGTACAGACTTTAAAGGCCCTGGGCAGATTAGATTGACATGGCAGCACATAAAGGCTGAAATCTGATTGGACAAAAAATCTAACATCCACATACACGTACTGGAAGCAGTGCAGCCAAAAGAAAAACTACGAAATGAAGAGAATAAACTTTTGGAAATAAATTAATACAATTTCATGGAACAAATATTAGAATTTAGGTTGTAAATGTAGGTCAGTGCTTCTCATAGTGTTTAGGCCAGCAGAGAAGGCCGCCCGCCACTGGTATTTCTAATATACACTCACTGACCAACTGACCAGGGAACAGATAAAAGCCAACTTAGGAATAGCTAACTTTCCCCTGCAAATTTATTTTATAAAATCATCAAAATAAGTAGTAGTAGTTTAAGCTTTATTTTAACAACAACACCATCTAGGGTCACAAAATAAGATGGTCACAGAATCTGGTGTAACATCTGCAGCAGAATAGTTATTTTCAGTTGTTATCATCATTTAGCATATTTGTATATATAGCAATGAAATAGACCATTTTATAACATGTATTAACATGCCAGAGAATGTTTTGGAAAGAAAAGCACTCTGGCCGATACATTCATGCATGTGTTCCCAACCAAACAAAACATGAATATAGATTCTAACTGAAAAATAGGCCCAAAATGTTGTATATTTCAAAAACATTTCTATTATAGCAACTAAACCTTTGTAGCGTCTGGCACAGGTCTTTAAGACTTCATGTCCCAGGCCTTCTTTTTAACCTATGACATCTACATCTCAATCAAAAGGTGAAACTTTTATTGCGGGTGGTGTATCTGTAAAGTGTCACACTCCCCCTCCGAAGACACTAAACATGACCAAACCCTGAACTCTTGTTTAGTTTACCCCCCATAAAACAATAAACTCATAAAACTCTTGAAACAATCCAAACTCGAAACTTGATCCAGCATGGCTGCTTGTGACAAACACACACAACCAGTTCCAGAACGTTTGGATTTTCCCACAAGACAGATGCCTATGTTGTCTCTTCTCTTCTTAAGGCTTGATTGACTTAGAATTATCTGTTCTTTACTTTTCTGACAAGGGTGCATTTTATTTATCAGAATACAACATTGTATAAACATCAGTTAATTACTGATCTCTGTAAGTTAATGTAACTCTGCCTTATACTGTCATTCCTTTTCATGTTTAGTATCCAAATGACCGCAAAATTATTTGTTTCCTTATTGTTCAAACAATGGTGAATTTTATTTGATCATGAAATGTACCATACCGTCTTAATTTACTTTGAATAAAACTTTAAAGTCCTCCAAAAGCAAGTATAGGGCGGAAACCATGCCCACAGATGCATAAACAAAGGAAGTTTTTCCCTCCAAAATTTCAGGCCATAGCATTGGCCATTCCCCAAAAGATGGGTGGGGTTCAGGACCTTTTAAACATCTTGAACCCAATCAGTCAGAGTTCAGTCGGGTCCAGTCAGAGTTCAGTCAAGAAAGCAACTCGCTCACTCGGCTCGACCGGAAAGGCTCGGACCCCGGGGCCCGAAGGCCCGGAGAGTCGTACGCTTCGAACAGCTCAGCAGCGACTCTTCTGGACGAGATCTCAAATCTCTTTTGAGATCTTCCAGCAAGCTTTATCTTCAAAACACCAACTGCTCTGATCTTCAGGAGAAGCTGGAAGAACATCTGACTCCATCCTAACCGACTCGTCCAAGATTCTTTTGTCTACCGCATCCGGACTCTTGTGCAACAAGTCAATGCAAGTAAACGGTTTACCAACTAATTTAGATGCGTGTTAAGTTTGAACCCCTTAATATTAAGGCGAATTTAAATTTCCGTGACGATTTCTCAGTTAGAATGTGATTAATTTGAAGCTTAAGCTGCCTTTCCTTTCTTTATCTCCTTCTTCTTTTCCCTTCTCTTCCTCCTTTCCTAATTTCAACTTTCTTTTCTTTTATTTTAATTTAAATTTTCTTTAGTTCTTTTTGTTTGTTTGTTTGTGTAGTTAGTTTTATGTTGTGTTTGTCTCATTCATTAAACGCCGTATTTTTCATAAAAGATTGTCTCTGAGTACGTTTTATAAATGCAAAGTTTCTGCAACATCAGGTCTGAACTACATTCTCTTTTAATTTAATTTAATTTACGGTATGAAGTAAAAGGGGGTTACGTCTTTCTTGGCCAGGGAGATACCTCTTTTATAGAATTAATATAAAATTATACTGTCTGTTTGCCGGACGAACAGACAAATAAGTGTAATGTTAATTTCATTACCGTCAATTCAACTTAACTTAAATATTTATAATTACTTATAAATATTTACCTTTCTTTGCAAGCTAAATTCGCTACATATAATGGTGGAGAATGCGGGCAGACTGTGCTTCCAACTATATACTCAATTTATCTGTATTATAAGTTTGTCCCTCTTCTCCCCTAGTAGCTACACTTTTAAACACAATTACAAACAAAAATAGTTTCAAATAATACATTTGCATCAGTTACAAATGCACTGTGTTTCAGTCCGACAATGCAAAAAAAAGGCGAGTATTTTGCAGTTAATTTAATATTGATAATGACTGCTATTAAAATACACTATAAAATCACTCACATAAAAATATTTCATTGAAAGATAGGTATCGGCTTTATATAGCTTGAGTACTAAAAAGGAGAAGCGCTAGGGCAGAGTGTAAGTAAATATAGTAATCTCTGCTTGGTAAACTATGGCCTGTCTTTCTTTCAGAGTAGAACCAGAGTGAACTCTGAAAGAAATTGTAACTTTTTAAACACATTTAACTTTACTGGAAAAAAAAATTAATTGGTATATTAAAAAAATTTTTTTTTTATTAAAGTGGCAAAAAAAAATGCCTATATAATGTTCTGATACTGTCTTAGGTAGCTAGGTTCTTCTCTTTGGTCACAAACATCTTATTTTCCTATGAAACTGAAAGTTCTGATGGTCACCTAGGTTTGACCTGCTTAGTGCGAACATAGGCATAAACCCCAATGCTGGTGGAGTAGGTGATCAAGTAGGTGACAGGCCCCATGCTGTCCCAGGAGTAAACCCACCATGTGAACCAGGCCTGAGCACCACCATGCACTGAGAGCAGAGACAAGCCCACCCAGGAAGCTTGCAAAGAACTGTGCTCAGCTCTAATGTCAAGATGAGTCTTCATCCAAACACACAAAATGTAAAAAAAATATTTGAGAGCACTGTAAATGTTTATGATTTATAACTTAATCAACTGGGCCGAAAATGAGATGTGTGAAGGACAAGTGAGTTTAACCTTCAGTGATGCGACAGATATTTTAACCAATGAAAGCAGAACTGCCTGTACTTTCATGGGGTGTAAGAAATAATGCAGACTAAATAAAAAAATTCAATTGTTTTGGCATAAATAACACAAATATAGAAAGTGATAAAGTATATAAAGTATATATTTATTTTTTATTTCTGTCTTTTTAGAGAGCTTTATAATGCAGTGAAACTCCAATGGTCAATTTATGGCATTTTGGAAGATGTGCTTATTCAGAGCAACTTAAATGTATTTCATTCATACAACTAAGCAGCTATAGGGTTAAAGGCCTTGCACACAAGCCCAGGAGTGGCAGCCTGATGCAAATGGGATTGCTGAGTTAATTGCATTAACTAATGACCTTTGGATTGAAAGTCTAATGAATTAATCACTAAGCTAACACCTTCCCTTGTATACAATACATATATAATTTAAATATAACCTAGAAGGATTGGTTCTTGTTTCTGAATGTCCAGTTTCTAGCATAGTTACCTTTTCTTTCAACAGGTTGTGCTCAGGTAGGTTCAGAGCTGTGTGTAACCGGTGTGTCTCTTATCTGTGCCTGTTTACACAGTTCATGTTAAAAACAAAAAAATACAGAAAATCAACCAGTTTGCAACCTTCAAAATTCTAAAGCTTGTTGCCAGAAAAGATAGCAGGCGCTTCAGATGTATACCTCTTGGTGCTGCTGGACATAGATGACTTTATAAATGCCCAGCTGAAAGTCCTTGTTTGAAGAATGTACATAGATTTAGTGGTGTTAATATCCACCCTATATGTTTACAGAGAAAATAAAAAAATTATAATTTATAACCACACAAGTTCTCTATGATATATCACGAACCATAGACACCTCATTGGCCTCTGGATTGTACTGTACGTTAACATGTCTGCCATCATGTTCCTGGCAAGTTCCCTGTTTACAAGTTTACAGTTCCCTGTAAACAAATGGAACTAAAATCTGGAAGAGTTAGACTAGTTAGCAAAAGGAGTTGCAAAAGCTCACACTTGTCAAGTATATTTTTGACTTTTATATTTTTGGTTTAGAATTGTGGAGTAATGTAATATAACTAAATTCACAATAAATGAAATGAACTCTTGTCAATGAGGATAAAGCTTTTCTGTGTTTAACCTCACCATTTTAGTTTTCCTTGTGCTCCACTTGAGAACATACATTGTTCCCTGTTTTTTGTTTGTTTTCCCAATCCTTTGATTTTTTTTAATGTTCTGATCATGTGTTTGTTACACAAGTTCTCCCCTTTATGTGACTGGATTGATTGATAAGAGTTGTTCAGTATATGGTGCTATGCTTGTAGTAAATACATTCATTCTTTCACACACTCCAGAGCTCATGTTAGTTCTCACTCTCCAGTGTTCTGTATTGTTGAAAGATTTATGATCAAACTCTTGCTGTCACCCAAATGAGGATGGGTTCCCCTTTTGATTCTGGTTCCTCTCAAGGTTTCTTCCTCATAACATCTAAGGGAGTTTTTCCTTGCCACAGTCGCCACGGCTTGCTTATTAGGGATAAATGCACACCATTCACCTTAACTGTTTATTTCTGTAAAGCTGCTTTGAGACAATGTCTTTTGTGAAAAGCGCTATAGAAATAAACTTGACTTGACTTGACTTGACTTGACTGGTGCAAGGTTAGCTAAACTGTAAATGTAAAAAAAAAAAAAAAAAGAAGCAGATACATGGTTACTGTATCAGTTCTTAAAAGTAAGAAGTGAATAAAATCAACATATCAAAGATCACATCATTAATGATTTACTGTTGTTTAATAACACCAAACTTGCAAATAACTTTCATTATTACTCAAGCCTACAAACAGTAGAAAGAGGAATATGGAAGTCGGAAGGAATGTATATACTGCAAAAAATATTTTTTAATCATTAATAACTTATAATATTAATGTTGTAATGCATGTGTAACATTAACTCCACATGCTATGTTTTTGCTGCAGATTAAAATGTATAACTTACAACTATATAGTAAGTATACTGTAATATTGAGCAATTTAATATTTATAGCAATTATAAACCATTATAAATATTTTTAATCTAAAAACTATTATATTGAAATACAAAAGTTCAGACAACATTTTCTATGAAAAACATATAAAAAGTAAAAATAAAATTAATTCACTCTATCAGTAATTATTGTAGATCAAACACATGACCACATTTAGTCCTCAGTTGCTGATATAATAACTTACATTTTTTGACAATTGTGTTCTATTGAGATCACATTCTATCTATGAGATTTTGAAGTGTGCTTTTGGAGATTTGTGCTTATTCGGCCACAAGGGTGTTAGTAAAGTCAAGCACTGATGTAGGGTGAGGAGACCTGGAAGCCTTCCACTCAAGTTCATGTAAAGCATATCGTCGTGTCACTTTGTCAGAGGCACTGCCATGCTGAAACCCTTTAAGGTATCCTAGTACAAGTGAAAAAGATAAACACTTTCAATGCAATCACATCCAAAGACATCTTATACAATTGCTTAAAATGACTTAAAGGTAAAACAACATATCTTTTTAATAGTCATTGGTGGATGGATTAGATTGGTGGAATTAGTGCTTGTTTAATGTTCTAATCCTTTAGGTCTAAAGAACCCAAGGCAAGGAAAATGTAAAGAAAAAAGTAAAGGAAAACAATACCAATTAATATATTATATGTTTTTTTGTTGTTGTTTTTTAGTGGGACCATCATTTTTCCAGTGAATTTCTTTAGTAGGTGGTGCTATTCCAATGCAACATTTCCATTACATTTATGCCATTTAGCAGATGACCTTGTCCAGAGCGACATACAAAAGTGCTTTTAATCTCTATCAATAAATAGATCTCCACTGGTATGCTAGATTACAAACTTAAGGTAAATCAGCCTACAACTTTGTTGAGAGGATTTTTTATTTTTTTGTAAAAGACAAAGCAAACCTGGAAAAGTATTTGTTTAAGTATTTCAGGAAGAGGAAGGTTTTTACTCATCACTCAAAGATGGCCAATAACGCTGCTCTTCGGAGAAAGTTCATTCCACCACCTCAGTGCCAGAACAGAGAAGAGTATCAGAACGTGCCAGAACAGAGCCTTGAAGTATACTTATCTCTTACCCTGAAAGAAGGTGGTACCAGTCAAACAGTACTATAAGAATACATTCTTTCACACTGCCTGTTAAAAGGTTGCAGTGAATTAGTCAAGTCAAGTCAAGTCAAGTTTATTTCTATAGCGCTTTTCACAACAGACATTGTCTCAAAGCAGCTTTACAGAAACCAACAGTCAAGGTGAATGGTGTGCATTTATCCCTAATGAGCAAGCCATGGTGACTGTGGCAAGTAAAAACTCCCTTAGATGTAATGAGGAAGACACCTTGAGAGGAACCAGACTCAAAAGGGGAACCCATCCTCATTTGGGTGACATCAAGAATTTGATCATAAATCTTTCAACAGTACAGAACACTGGAGAGTGAGAACTAACATGAGCACTGGAGTATAAGATTATAAGTAAATGTTCTTTCTACAGTCTATGTTATAAAAGTAGGAGCTACTGAGCTCAACATCTGTGATCATCACAGATCCAGCAACAGCTTCTCCATGCCAGAACCTTTAAACACTTCAGGAGGTCCAATGTCAAACTCCACACATGCAGTGGGAACCAATTGGCACTGGTACGTCTCTAGATGGTTCAGGATGTTTGCGAGTTTGGCATCTACTTCTTTAAAGTCCATAATCTTCATGAGGTGGGACATGACTGGAGCTGGCCAAACCTCAGGAAGCCTCGGGATGGGGAGAGAAAGAGAAGCAGTGGAGAGGAATTAGCGTAGCTGCTGTTCATAATATTAACAGCACAAGTTGATAATGTGCATGTGATCAGATGTTCTGGAGCACAAGGTTATGATGTGATGTGTGTTATGTGTAGGCTTTGCTTAAAAGATATGTTTTTAATCTACACTTAAACTGGGTGAGTGTGTCTGAGCCCTGAACAGTCAGGAAGACTATTCCAGAGTTTAGGAGCTAAATGTGAAAAAGCTCTACCACCTTTAGTGGACTTTGCTATTCTAGGAACTACTAGAAGCCCAGAGTTTTGAGATCTCAGAGAGCATGAAGGATTGTAGCGTGTTAAAAGACTGGAGAGATACATGGGAGCCAATCCATTTAGTGCTTTATAAGTGAGAAGTAATAGTTTGTAGTCTATTCGAAACTTAACCGGAAGCCAATGTAGTGACGATAAGATCGGGGTTATGTGGTCATATTTTCTTGACCTAGTAAGAACTCTTGCTGCCGCATTCTGAACTAACTGAAGCTTGTTTATTAATGATGCAGGACATCCACCTAGTAACGCATTACAGTAGTCTATTCTGGAGGTCATGAACGCATGGACGAGCTTCTCTGCATCAGATATAGACAACATATTTCCTAGCTTAGAAATATTTCTAAGGTGAAAGAAGGCTGTTTTTGTAACTTGGTTGATATGATATTTAAAGGACAAGTTGCTGTCTAAAATAACTCCCAGGTCTTTTACTGTTGAACTAGTGGTTACAGAACATCCGTCTAAATGCAGGTTGAGATGCTGGTGCTTTTGTATACTATTTTTGGGCCGATAAACAAAATCTCTGTCTTATCAGAATTTAAAAGTAGAAAGTTATGGGTCATCCAATCTCTTATTTCCTTAACACACTCAGTTATCCGGGTTTATTGAGCTGTATCGCCTGGTTTAGATGAGATATATAGTTGGGTATCATCAGCATAACAATGGTGTGAAGAAACACCACTCATTTGATCATTTGTTTACTGGCAGACTTTAAGTAACTTTTCAAGTTTTCATTTAATAATAATTCTTAAAATTTTATACAGTTTTGTACTTTATACACTATATGCCATTTAATTTTAAATTGACTTTTTATGTTAACTTCAGTGTTAGAAATGTTTTAAAAAGGGCTGCTTTTTTAGTATATATCACCTAATAGTGACTTTTTGCTCCACTACTTAAAGAAGTCTTGTTTCAGATGTAGATTGCTAAAATATAGAGCATCTTAAACAAATAAAATTTCTTTTGACTCTGATGCTGAATAATTGTGCACTATTTTTGCTATGTGTATATTTCTGAGGCTTTTTAAAAGGTATTTTATGTATTTTTAATTTATTGTAAAACAGATCCAACAATGGAGTACAAAATGAATCACAAGAGGCGTGGCATGGCACTAATCTTTAACCATGAACATTTTGCGGCAGCTTCAAAAAGTGTTGGGGCACAAATAAAGACAGGGACAACCTTACAGAAAGGTGAGCGAAAGCAAACATAAAAAATAAAAAATAAAAAATCTAATATTTATGTACATTAAATGTGTATATTGATGTATAAAAGACACATGTTTATTTGTTCATGTATTCTTAAAATGAGCTTATATATTGCCAGACAGGACAAATCCCACAAATTCCCTAGCATTAAATAGCTTCAAAAAGCAAACTACTATACAGAGAACTATTGTCTTATAACCTCGGCTACTTTCTATTGCTTTCATTCAGATTTCAAGCCTTAGGGTTTGTACACTGTCACAATGACAAAAAAAAAAGGCAGAAGTGCTAAAGGAAATACGTAAAGGTACTGTATATCAAACTTAAATGTGTTTCTTAGGACTGATTTATTGATTTTAAAGATTTGCATTAACATTATTAACTTTATTCAAACAACAGCTGCCACAGCCAACCATGCAGTTGCTGACTCTTTTGTTTGTATTTTCTGAGTCATGGGGATGAAGGGGAAATCGAAGCCTATGATGCTAAGATTAAAATTAAAAATATAACAGATTTCTTTAGAGGGGATGAGTGCAAGAGCCTTGTAGGGAAACCCAAGATCTTCATCTTCCAGGTGACTGTGTTTACATTAACAACATCATCACTTTCTCTTTATTATATAAAATACAGATATAAATAATATATAATAAATAATACAGATATTGGTGGGGAAACATACTTATTGTATGCCCAAATCTACAGGCATGTGCTGGTAACAAATATGAAGATGCCGTGACGGGCATGATGGCAGGGGACAGTGATGATGAAGTGGTGGAGGAAGCAGCTAACATCTACACCGGGCATCATCAAATGGCGGACCGCGGTCCGGGTCCGGACCGAGTGACGAGTCTGCCCGGACCCGTTAAAATCTTTGATATTAATAAAAATATAAATCATTTGTTCATGCGCAGCTAATCTAGTAATTACGACAGGAGCGTCATTAATAGCCAAGCCAATCAAATCGATTGTTTACCTTTCAGCAACAGCGAGTGTGAGAGAGAGATAGAGAGGAGATGAGAGAAAATGGCTTGCTCAAAAATGAGAAAAGTAGATGCTGAAAACCAAACTTTTAAAGATGAATGGACGGACAAATACATGTTTATTCTGCCTGCAGCCAGTTCTAAACCTTTGTGTCTCATATGCTGTGAAAATGTGGCAACGTTAAGCGTCACTATGAGACCAAACACGGGTCGTTTGAGGAAATGTACCCGCAGAAGTCCGCAGTGAGGGCAAGTAAAATTATCGAATTGAAAGCACAGTATGACAGGTCTACTCGTGTCATCACGCATGCATTTACAGGGCAGCAACGTGGATCGCGTGGATTTTGGCGCAACACAAGAAAGCATTCAGCGATGTGACAGTTGTAAAGGAGTGCTTAAATGCGGCTGCAGAAACTTTACTTGACGGTAAACAGGCTGGCAGGACAGTTACATGCCCATTTCTCTCACTAGGAAAGAAAGATTGAAAGGGAGTAAGGAGAGGTGGAAAGGAGAGATGAAAAAGGGAGCTGCTCAAAGTTCTGCACTTTTCTTTTATTCAGTAAATTCTGCCCTGTTCTATTTTACTTGAAATGTAGGCATTCGCCTAAGTTTCCTGTGTTATTTTATTTAAAATGTAGTTCATGTTTTAAAAAGGTGGCAGCTCAAATGTCTTTTGTTTATTTTTTTTCTTGAAGATTAAAAGCACTTTTATTTTATTCAAAAGATTCTGAATGTTTTACATTACTTGAAATAGGCCCTAAGTTCAGGCTGCTCAAAGCTGTGTTTGCACTTTTTATTTATTTTATTCAGAATGATTTCAGTGTCTGTTACAATGACATGTAGTAAAGACAACTACAGTATTGTTTTCCATTCAAGTGCCATACAAGTTCAGACTTTTCGGTATGTTAAAAGCATAATACTTTGAAAACACTGGAAATTTAACAATAAATTATATAGAAATGTATGTGCGTTATTGATTTTATTAACATGAGGGTACACTATTTTAAGTGACAACATAAGATCCGGACCTTTGCTGGGAGAAAATTTTAGTAACTGGACCTCTTTGAATTTTAATTGAATACCCCTGATCTACACCATCCCAGCAGGGGCAGATTTCCTCATGTGCTACTCAGTAGCACCAGGTAAGTATGAAAAAGATTAATAGAAAGTCTGAATCACACACATCTTATTTTTTCTTATAAAAAATATTTGCTACATCTAACTCACAGAACACCTCAGACTTAGTGTATACCTCAGATAGTGTATAATGGCTGGTCATATCTTTTTGATTTGATTTCTTTCTTCTCTTAACAGGATTTGTTTCATTTCGTAATGAAATTCATGGTGGGCTATACATTCAGGATTAATGTACAACACTGCAACAGCACGGTTCAACTATTGAGTTCACCGAGCTCCTAACATTGGTCAACCTGAAGGTTTCCCAGCATAATGCAAACAGGGATGGTTTTAAGAATGAAAAACAGATGCCCTTTTTCACCTCCTTGCTGACTAAAAGACTCTATTTTAGGCCCAAGAATTTGTAAAGTATTCATTTCTAATGTATTACTGTTCACCACTAATCACTTAACAATCAATAAACATTTTTGCAACAACATAATATATGATGAGTTACATTTAGCAGAACTCCAGAAGCTACTAAAAGACCACAACTACATATCATCATCATATGTATTCTACTTTCATTAATCATTAGGCTTAGGTTATAATCTGCCATACATTCACCTGTAAATGATTTGTTATTTGTTAGCATAATGTATGCTAATGTGAATTACAGCCAGCACTCAGTTCCAACTGTCGTATAGTTTTGTTACAAAGCTAAGAATTGCTTTCATTTTCACTTAAATTGATAGCACAAAAGGCTTTTATTGAAAGTATTTTGGGTGTGTATGAAAGACAAATACACTTGCACACATACTATGGTGTATTTTTTTATCAGACTGTTCTAAGCAGTCTATACAAAATCTTTTGTTTGAAAAATATAAATTATTTAAATGTTATGATCTTGATATATCAATCATTTGGAACACAATTGAGTAATTTTGAGTGTAAAATCACTGTCAGAATCAGTATTAAGTAAATAAGTATAATCTCATGCACAGGTGTAGATAATTGATAAATTCTATTTTCTATTAATAAGCCAATGCTATCTATGTGCAGGTATGTATTATGAATAATTGTTTCTTTTGATAAATGTTCAAGATATCCTAGTGCCATTATCATAACGTTATCGTTTTTAAAAAGTAATCAAGATGACCTTGCAACACTACTGTAATCTAAATGAGCGCAAATAAGAGCCAATGGCTAACATTGATAGAAAATAATGGAATTAGCATTAAAAGTTTGTGTTTATAATTATTTGTAATTAAGAGAACTGAATTTGCTTGCTCATGCTTCCATAATGTTAAGGTCGAAGCTCAAACTGGGGTCAGCTGTAAAATTTTTACACAAATATCTGTGTACTTCTTACATTTTAAAATGAGGCTCTTTACTTCAGTTTTAATCTATTTGGTGAATCAATAATCAATATTTTTTCTTCTCATTTGGCGCTGTTTTCAGCACACCAACCAATATCTTGTAATTGCACAGCTTTTTTAATCTACCACACGTGTATAATTTCCTCTCACACACCACAGATGTAGGCTAGATTACGAAGCTAACAATGTGCAAGGCAGAAGGAAAAAAGAAGTCTGTGGTTAACATGAATGAGACAGAGGGAGTCCGAGAACAGAGACTTTCCAGATCATTTAATTATGATCTTTGTTCTGCTTGTGATCTATATGGTGGTTCTTCAGCTGGGATCATTCATTAAATAACATAATTTGAAATTCTTTTGTATTAATATACAGGGTTAATCAAAAAGAATAAACTGATATCATGATGAATTGCTTCAGTTCTTGGGCATCGTCATAGAATGAGTCAGTTTATTTATAATCATTTACATAAAAGTTGATTGTGAGTATAATACTTGTGACTTGGCTGGAGTTTTGTATTACTTTTCCTTAAAAAAAATATTGTGTAATGAAATTGGTATATTCTTTTTGAATAACCCTGTATATATAATGTGAGGCCCAGTTACCACTAAAACATGAAGTAGTCATGTTTTTATTTTACGTAAGTTCATGTCAGAGCCCAAACCTCTTTACTGTAACTTGAGTGAAGGATGTGTACTTTTGCCATCTCTGGAAACCACATGTAGAGACGAACTCTGGAAACGGACAACATAACTTAAACGAACAAGAAGAGACTCAGACTCAGGGAAATAAATACACACAGGGCTGCGGGGCACATGTGGAAGCACTGAGATACTAATGTGGAACTCAGGAACTCTGACGACATCTGGTGGGGAAAAAAGGAGAAACACCAGAAAAGAAAAAACAAGATTCTGGAAACCACCAGATCGTAAATAAAAATATGTCTGGAGTGAGAACAGGTTTGTTTAAAAGGCTTATTGATATATTATATATATATATATATATATATATCACAACCAGAGACACATGTATGCCTGCTAACTGACAGTCATGTTATTTTTTTATTTCATATAGTCTTTCAATGCAAAACGTATACTGTGGGAAAAATTATTGAGCACAAATCCAGATTTCACAGGGTTTTGTTACAAAGGGATTCATTAATTAGGGATAATTTTTTTACTTGAATTGTGGTGGTACAAAGGGCAATCACAGATTTGCCACATATTTGCCTCATATTTGAGTTAGCTAGGAAAAATATCTGCTCTGTAGATGTCATATCAATAAAGATTTGCAGACATTACATCACACCAAAATGTTTGGGCAAAGCATTTAATTTAACTAATCCCAGATGCTTTTTCTTCACTCTCCGGTTGAACTCATACCGAACCATCTCAACTGGATGTGGATTGTGTGGCCATGGAGACAAGATCATCTGATGCAGCGCTCTATCACTCTGCTGCTTGGACGAACAGCTCATACATAACACAGAGGTGTGTTTAGGGTTGTTGTCCTTTTGGAAAACAAATTACGGTCAAACTAAGTGCAAACCAGGTGGGATGGCATGTTGTTGCACAATGGTAGCTATTCTGGTTAAGGGTGGACTTAATTTTGACTAAGTCACCAACAGTGTCATCAACAATGCACCACACACCATCAAACCTCCTCCTAGATTCGTTACAGTGGGAACCAGGGATTCAGGAACCGTGCATTCACCCTCGGTATGTCTAATATTGACATGGCGGTTAGAACCAAAAATAAATCAGATTTGGACTCTTTAGACCAAATGATTTTTCACTGACATAATGTCCATTCCTCATGTTTGTTGGCCAAAGCAAGTATCTTCTGCTTGTTGTTCTTCTAAAGTAATGGTTTCTTTGCCACAGTTCAACCATGGCCTGCCAGTGACATGGCAGTCTACTCTGAACAGTGGATGCTGTAATATGTCTGCCACTTGTAATCCGAAAAAAATGAATGCAAATCATCTGTTCCTTAGGCTGGCAATTCTGATCAACTTATCTTCTGCAGCAAAGGTAACTCTTGTACTTCCTTTCCTGTGGTGGTCCTCATGAGAGCCTGTTTCATCATAGCATTTGATGGTTTTGGTGAATGCACTTGGGAATTAAAGTGCTTGAGATTTTTCAGATTGACTGGCCTTTTTTTAAGTAATGAAAGACTGTCTTTTTTCTTTATTTAACTGAGTGTTTTTTTGCCATAATATTGATTTGTACAGTACAGTTGTTGTATCTTTGTAGGCGCACTCACCCTTTCCTTTACACAAGACAACTAGGGGTTTAAAGCACATTAAGAAGGCAAGAAATGTATAAATGTTACAAGGCACAACTGTAAATTTAAAGATATTCCCTATGACAATCTCGTGAATCTGATGAAAGAACGTCATGAGTTTGCCAAGCTGTCACCACAGCTAAATTCAGCTATAACATATAAAACATATTCTCTATTGTTTAATACTTTTTTTTTTTTACTTACTACATAATTCAATCTGTGTTCTTTTGGATGTCTTCACTATTAATGTACAATACAATTAAAATAATAAAAGAAAAAACATCAAAGGAGAAGGTGTGTCCAAACATTTGACCTGTGCTGTACATATTCTTTTATTTATTTCTGTTCATGTCTGCTGAAAGTTCTTTAACTTGGAAACATCACAGTTTTGTTGGCTCTAAAGAGCATTTTATTGAGGGTTTTTTAGCATTTAGAATTTTCTGACTGGTTGTCTGATTGCTGTGGACTTTGTTACTGAGTCAACATTTTAATTACTTCGGTTTAAAGTGATAAGAAAGAAGGGACAAAATGACTGTGTGCTATTCAGTTTAAACATTAGATTAAAATACTACAGAATTTGATCCTTCACCCTTAATAAACACTTGATATATCATTGATATAATTTGTGGATAAATATATTAATGAACAACTTTGAAAATCAAATGTGATATATAGCACTACATAGTGTATATAGAACTTAGCTTTATGTTCCTCAATGATTCTTAATGTCTAATTCATATTTAGTTACAAATACAAAGTTAATAATGTATTAAAAGGTAATTATTATATTACATCCTGCCAATTAAAATGTTTTTAACTGTTAATAGCTACTTAAAGTTATTAAGGTGTTACATAATAAGAGAAGACATAAGTGTTAATACTTATTGTTTAAAAGTGCATTTATAATATATATTTAATAAATTGTATTAAATATATATTATAAATATATATTATTAAATATATTTATAATATATATTTAATACAATTTATTTGTTTTCTGTAAAGCATTCTGTAGTTTTACAGTTAAAATGCAGCTAATGTGTAATTTAAAATTACTAATTAAAAATAGTAATGTGCAAGTGTGTGTTTTTATGTAAACATTATACATTATTGTTACCTGGATATTTGCTTTTGGTTTAGTTATGGGTGTAAAGCTTAGTCAATATCCTGGTCTATTATCATAATAAAACATTTTCTTATCTGTGTAAGATCAGGGCAAGCCACCTGCCTTTACCCTGGAAAAAACAGGTTCTATTACGTTCTAAATGAACTAAGAAATGTTTTAATTAAATATGCATCACTTAATTTTGATTTAATTAAAAGTACATAAAAAAAATCAACTTAACAAAATACATTTAATTAATTTCCAACCCCAATTCCATAAAGTTGGGACACTGTAAAATGTAATTAAAAACAATAAAATGATTTGCAAATTAAATAAACCCATATTTCATTCATAATAAAATATTGAAAACATCAAATGTTTAAACTGAGGAAATGTACCAATTTAAGGAAAGAATAAGGCCATTTTTTATTTGATAGCTGCAACATTTTTTTTTTAAAGTTGGGATGGAACAACAAAAGTCTGTTATTAAAATGAAACAGTTGGAGAAAAATTTGGATAATTGACAACAGGTCAGTAAGATGATTGGGTATAAATAGTGTATCTTAGAAAGACAAAAGTCTCTCAGAATTAAAGATGGCCAATCTGTGTCTACAAATTGTGGAAAGAAATGAGAATAATGTCCCTCAACATAAGATTGCAAAACAGTTGAAAAGATCATTATTTACAGTACAGTCAAAAAGTTTCAAAGAATCTGGAGAAATCTCTGTGCACAAGGGACAAGGGTAAAAATCAATCTTCAGGCCGTCAGGGGACACTGCATTGAAAACAGTCATGTTTCTGTAATAGACATCACTGCATAGACTCATTAACACCTTCAGAAATCATGGTCTGTGAACAGTTTTCCATGTCATCCACAAATGCAAATTTAATCTCGATCATGCATAGAAGGCGGCATGCGTAAACACGATCCAGAAACACTGACATATTCTCTTGCCAAAGCTCATTTAAAATGTACTGAGCCAAAGTGGAAATGGTTCTGTCCAGGTGCTGAACTGACCTGCCTGCAGTCTAGACCTTTCATGATTTGAAAACATTTGGCACATCATGAAATGAAGAATACAACAAAGGACATCCAGAACTGTTGAGCATCTGATCCCTTCAGTTTCCAGATGACAAGACGCTAAACAGTGGTAAGCACGGCCCTGTCCTAACTTTTTGAGAACTCATACAGCTATTAAATTCAAAATGAACTCATATTTTCCTTAAAATGGTATACATTCTTAGATTAAACATTTTTTGTTTATTTTATTGCAAATGGAATATAGATTTATTAATAGAATATGGGTTTAAAAAATATCTATTTTTAGTTTTTAAAAAAGTTTTATAATTCCTTCAAATAATTTTTTTTTTCCTCCTTAAAAAAAAACTGCTTTGAATATAAGTTGCCATATTAATAAAAACAATAACACATACTGGAAAGCAGACTGCTCAGAAAGAAAGAAAGGTGCTTTATGCTTGACACTTAATATCACAGTAAAATTCTTTCTTTGCATATCCCAGCAATGTTAGGAAGCTGGGATCAGAGTGCACGGGTCAGCCGTTAAACAGTGCTCCTGGAACACAGAGTGTTAAGGGCTTCGCTCACAAGGGCTCAAAGGGTGGCAGATTGGTGACCCCGGGGCTGGAATTGCTGACCTTCTGATTAGTAACCCAGAACCTCAACAATTGAGCTACCACCTCCCCCGAGAATATCCTTATATTATCCAAGATTCATGACACATAATCCTGGATAAGGATGAATTCAAGGGAAGTGAATACTTATGCACAGACACGGTACTTACTACAAGTGGTCACAAATGTCAAATGTAAAAAACAAATAGTATACAGGAAGAATGGAAGTAGAAGGCTTTATTTTAATATTTAGTTATTCCAAAAAATGTTTATTACTGCAATAAATATGGTGTTTTCTAAATGCAGGCCATGAAATAATATCTGTAAACAGATTTACTGAACACCAGTATTATTTGTATAATGTTCACGGAAGTGCAGCATGACGGTTGGGCTCAATTTGTTCCACTGGTATTTGAAGTTGATTCGGGTTGCGCAAGCGCCTCAAGTCTTCCTCTACCTGAAAAAAGAGAACAAACAACAATAAAAAAATTATTGATTAGAAAAAAGTTTTGAAAATGAAACAGCTCATTTGAAATTAGCGCTAAAATCAACGTACCAAAGCCAGCTCGTCTTTGAGCATATTATATTTCTCCACGTTAAATTTCTGTCTTCTGGCACCTTTGTAGAAGTAATGCAGGAACTGTCTGTCTTTTGCATCTGGATAAACATAGTCCTGTAGGAGAGAATCTCATATCATACATTTTACTGCCATTTGTTAAAATTGATAAGATTTAAGCTTCAGTAGTGTATATTGTGAAAAATAAATCCCATATGAACAATTTTTATTATAATTTATATTATACATTACATTAGAAATCTAGCTATAGTTCCCTTTCAGGAACTCGAGCTGCGTTGAAACGCTTTGGGAATGCTTCGCGTTGTTTAGTGGCCAAGGCAAAGCGGCGCCGGAAGTCGTGGGGCTCACAGATCTAGCAGAAGGCACAGAGACTTACGAGTCCTCTCTGGCCTCTCCTGCCGGGTCGAGCGTTCGTTCCCCGTAGGGGAAGCACGACGGTTTCTTCTTCCGGCATGAGTAGCGTGGTGCTCCATATTTTTTCCTCTGAGAAGGAAGAAATTTGGGGGGTTAGCAAGCCCACTTATTTCTCACAGCCTGTGCTGTATGAGGAGCTCCTGGAGGTAGTGACGCTGACTATGTCCAAGCTAGAAATAGCAGTGGAAGCAGTGCAAGCCCAGTGAGCTTAATGAGCGTTTTCTGCGCCCCGTGTCACAGCCTCTACGGGGCCTACCTTTCTCCCTGACCTGCACACCGAGACGCCCAGGTCCTAGGAGACCCCTTACACGGCCCGTACCTTTTCCCCACGAGCAGGATTCAAGGAGCGTGGCTATGGGGTGATGCTAAGGTGGAAGAGACGCAAGCTAGCTATCTCTCTCCCGGTATAGCATTATCGCTAAGTCACTAAGCACTAAGGTACTGCCTACTAAACCATTGAGACAGTCCTTGTAGGCAAGGCGTACGCAGCAGCGGTTCAGGCTGTGGGTTGCCTCCAGAAGATGAGTGTGTTGCAGGCATACCAGGCTGACCTGCTACAAGAGATGGATGAGGGATTCAGGTCTGCGGCTGACAATTTCACAACTCCGCATGTTTCTCTGCCCAGACCCAGTGCACCTACAACTCCGGCACCGGTGCAACACTGGATGCGGCAGCGGCGGAAGAGACAAGCCAAGCCCCGGTCGAGGACGTCTCCCCCGCCACCACTACGGGCCTTCAAGATCTCGACCGAGAACCGATTCGCCCCTCTCCGCGAGACGGAACGCGACACTGTGATTATCGGAGATTCCATTGTCCGCGCTAGCGGAGCCAAAGGTAAGGTGCACACCTGCTTTCCTGGTGCTCGTGTTCTCCATGTCACTGCGCAGGCACCTGCGATCCTGAACGAGAACTTCAGAGCGGTTGTTCTCCATGCTGGAGCGAATGACACCAGGCTGAGGCAAACGGAGATCTTAAAGAGGGATTTCAGGATCCTGGTGGAGACGGTACGCAGCACATCGCCCACAACGAGGATCATTGTGTCAGGACCTTTTCCCACTTACCAGTGAGGGGCTGAGAAGTTTAGTAGACTTTTAGCTCTAAATGAATGGTTACAGTCATGGTGTCGAGAACATAAACTTCTCTTTGTTAATAACTGGAACTGTTTCTGGGAGCGTCCTAGGTTCTTCCGCCTTGATGGCCTGCACCCCAGCTGAGTTGGAGCAGCAGTGCTATCAGATAACATCTCTAGGATACTTCACACCACAGACATCAGGAAATCTTCAACTATGAGAACACGCATACTACAGACCAAATAGTTACAAGGGAGCCCACAGCCCAGTTTATAGAAACCATATCTATTCCTCATATAGAAAAACCAAGAATTAAATACACAAGATCCAGAAATAATCTTATTACAGTTAAAACTGAAAAATGCCAGATAAACAATCACAACGAAGTTCAAAATTTTGGTCTTTTAAACATTAGGTAACTTGCACCCAAAGCACTGATTATAAATGAGATTATCACAGATAATAATCTCGATGCACTCTGTCTAACTGAGACATGGATTAAACCAGGTGATTATATGGGCCTAAACGAGTCTACACCGTCAGGATATGTTTATAAGCATGAGCCCCGTCAGACTGGTTGGGGGGGGGGGGGGGGGGGGGGGGGGTGTAGCTACCATTTATAGTGCCTCTCTTAATGTTAGTCAGATATTAGGATTCAGATTTAAATCATTTGAAGTGCTTGTTCTTAAAGTTGTACTTTCAGACATGCATAGAAAACTCGCTCTGGTAACCATGTACAGACCCTCCAGGGCCCTACGCTGATTTTCTTCAAGAGTTTGCTTGGTTTCTATCAGATCTCTTGATCAATTTTGATAAAGTGCTGCTTGTAGGAGATTTTAATATTCATGTAGATGATGTAAACGTTCGAATTATTAAACTCTTTTGGGGTTAAACAAACCGTCACCAGACCAACTCACCGTTTTAACCACACATTAGACTTAATAATATCCCACGGCGCAGACGTCACTGACATAGATATTTTACCTCAGAGTGATGACATCACAGACCATTACCTCATACTGTACACACTACCAGTAGAGCAGATTAGCCGTGTTTCACCACGTTATCGACTTGGTAGGACTATTGTTCCAACCACTAAGGACAGATTCATAAATAACCTGCCCGATTTATCTCAATTTCACACTAAACCCATGAATGCTAATAATCTTGATGAAATAACTAACAACATAGACCTTATCCTCACTAGCACATTAGACACCGTTGCCCCCATCCGGTTAAAAAAAGGTTAGAGAACAAGCACCTGCACCTTGGTATAATAGTGGTATAATATGCATGCAATTTTGGCCAGCTTCAGTCACCTCCCACCTCGTGATGATTACGGACCTTTGAAGAAGTGGATGCTGAACTCGCAAACATCCTGAACCACCTAGAGACGTACCAGTGCCATTTGGATCCCGCTACATGTGTGGAGTTTGACATTGGACCTCCTGGAGTGTTTAAAGGCTCTGGCATGGAGAAGCTGATGCTGGATCTGTGATAATCACAAATGCTGAGCTCATAAAACTAGGAGCTACTAACCATATAGACTGTATAAGGCTGCAGAAAGAACATCACTTATAATCTTATACTCCAGTAATCATGCTAGTTCTCACTCTCCAGTGTTCTGTACTGTTGAAAGATTTATGATCAAACTCTTGATGTCACCCAAATGAGGATGGGTTCCCCTTTTGATTCTGGTTCCTCTCAAGGTTTCTTCCTCATAACATCTAAGGGAGTTTTTCCTTGCCACAGTCCCCACGGCTTGCTCATCATGGACAAATGCACACCATTCACCCTAACTGTTGATTTGTGTAAAGCTGCTTTGAGACAATGTCTGTTGTGAAAAGCGCTATACAAATAAACTTGACTTGACTTGACAATTTAAGGAGTTACATCGCACTGCAACCTAACCCTCAGGGCCACCAAGGTACGGCGCAGGCCGTCGGTCGGTCCAAGTCAGTTCTAGTAGCCACAGAAAGGCAATCTGTGGCTCATCCTGTAAGGGGAGGTTCCCGACAGGGACAGGGCTTACCTTCTGAATGACCTGGTGACTCCTCCTGGCCTGTTCAGGTGACGCTGTAGGTAAGAATGGTCGCCGACAAGTTCAGGAGACCACCATGTCATTTCAGTGGTACAGTGGTGCAGTGGCCCTGACAATCAGAGACCCGCCCTATTTCGGGGAGGGCGGTGTACACCTCATTACATGGTGCCTCCTCGACAACCACCAGGAGGCCAGACTGTTAGCTCTTCCACAGGATGTGCCTCAGAGTGCAGTCCCCCTCCACCAGGTGACTCCTTCCATCTCCACTGGGGATGGAGGGGACCCATCACTGCTCAGAAAGCAGCAATGGCTGCAGGGCATTGCTCCAGCCATTCTGAGAGGGTCAGAACCCAGCCCCGATTAGACTTCCGGGCAAAGGAGGCCAGGCTGTTTGCTCTCCCACAGGATGTGCCTCAGAGTGCAGCCACCCACCAGTAAATGTCTCCCTCCATCTCCGCCCGAGGTTTTGCTGCGGATAGAGGAGACCCGTGGCCTCTCAGGAGGCCGCAATGGCTGCAGGGCATTGCTCCAGCTGCTCTGGGAGGGTCAAAGACCCTTGAAAGGCTGGCTTCCATAAGAGATCTCCTGGCAGCTTGGTAAGACCTGTCAGACGTATCTCTGTGGGTCCTGTTAACAATAGAGAGGGGCTACTCAATTTAGTTCAGGTCCTCTCCTCCCTGTTTCAATGGGATGTGTGCCACCCTGGTGGGACCCAAGCAGGCTCTTGTCCTGGAACAAGAAGTGCGCACCCTCCTAAGGAAATGGGCCAGCGAGGTGGTTCCTCCCTTAGTCAGAGAGTCAGGTTTCTACAGCCAGTACTTAATTGTTTCGAAGAAGGATAGCGGATTGCAGCCAATCCTAGATCTGCGCTCCTTGAACCTCTCACTCATGAGGCTCAGGTTCAAGATGCTCACCCTTAAGGAGGTCATGTCTCAGATCAAGTCCGAGTTTGTCATAATAGATCCAAACGACGCCTATTTCCCCATAGCCAGCCTTCCTTCCTGCTCACAGGAGGTTCCTGAGGTTTGCTTTCAGGGGCGAAGGTGGTGAAGGCCGAGGCCCGGGGAATGAAGGCTCCACCCTGAGGTGGCGGAGCAGATATGGCAGAGATATTACAGAGCCCAGGTGGATCTGTTTGCGGCTCAGGAGACTTTGCATTATCCACCCTGGTTCTCTCTCACTCTCTCTCTCTCTCTCTCACATCCAGCCCCACTGGGGTTGAACATCATGGTGCAGACATGGCCGAGGCTACATCTGTACGCCTTTCCCTCTAACGTGCTGCTCCTGGGAGTTCTGGAGAGAGTGTATATAGAGTGTGTATATATATATATATATATATTATATATATATATATATATATATATATATATATATATATATATATACACACACACAGTGGAACCCACTTATCTCGACCTCGGTTAACTCGACAACCCTATTAAGTCAACGTTTTTAAAGTGAACCTGCCAAATTCTCACTTTGTGTAAGCATTTTTTAATGGTTATGTCGACTTTTTTTGTATGTCGCCGAAACCTAATATCTCGAGCACATTTAACGTCAGTTATGTCGATCGGCACTGTGCAGCCGCAGAAGAACTCGCGAAAGTGGCGAAAAAAATCAAGCCTTACAGATGCTACAGGTGTTGTATTGTATACTGGTGAATCTCTGCTGTTAGTTAGTGCACATATGCCTTTTGTTGTTAAATGTTATGCGATGAACGGGAGGCGAAAGCTGCGCTTGGTAGGAGCGCGGCGCGGAAAGTAGGATGAGCAGCAAAAGCATAGAAGTAACAACGGCAGGATCTGGGAAATCCGCAATGCGCATTGGGAAGAAAAGAGCAGCCGTTGAGAGAGTGCCGGTGAGAAGGCACGTACCAGGATACGCATGAGCGATAACAGCGACCGCCGTGCCGTGAACCAACATATACCAACAATAACGGACAACGAGAGTGTGGATGTTTAAAATGGAACTGGTGATGAGTGCTAAACGAGCACCATATGAGCGCGATTGAAGAAGGGAGCTTCAGCGAAAGGGGCCGAGAAAGCAGAAGGGGGCGTGGCAGGTGGATTCCTGACATTTAACAAACATGTACTGTATGTACAAATCGCGGCAACGCTGTTGTCGTGCACGTGCATGCACATTCTCATTTATTAACGCACATCATGTACATAAAGAAATTTCAAGCATGTTAATATATTGCCGCCATATTGATTTTCATTTATCTCGATGCTTTTTGGCAACCCCCTAGGACAATATATATATTATATATATCCATGTCCAAATAATATATATAATTATATTGGTATATGGTGTACATTTACCTATTATCGAAGATTTATTCCATAGCTGTGTAATGATGTTTCCATTAATTGCTTATGACAGTATAATTGGCTTACTCAATAAATTACAAATAGGTGAATGTAACGCTTTTAGGAGCTTAGGTGAAACTAGTTCAATGGTAAAGTTGTGTTCCGGCACCACAAGCACCCCATTATGGGACAGTTGATGTACAATTAACGTCAAATAGAAATCTTTTTGTGATTATAGGATTTTAAATATATATGATGAGGCAAAAAATAAACATTAGCTTTATTGCGTGGCCCAACTATTTGTGACACTGCATAAACCAAGCACTAGATTACATTATATTATCCTAGAAGTCTGCTGTGTTGAGGTATTTTTAATATACACTCACTGGCCAACTTATGAACAGCTTCCCTTTCTGCTAATTTGTTTAGAAATCATTAGAATAAGCAGACATCATGGTGGCAGGTGACAGGAAGGAAAACAACGATGGTGAGCGGAAAAGTATGGGCAGCTGAAGTTTGGATGCCCAGGTGATAATTATTGCGTATTCTGATGTTTGATGTGAACATTAATTGTAGCATGAATTTATGTACCCTGCAAGCTGCTACATACCTGATAGATTTGGCTTACTGCATGAATGTACAGGGCTACAGTTGGTTCCGCTAAAATTACCAATGTAGATATTTATTAGAGGTGAAGCGATTGTGGATTTTATCGGTAATGATAGCTAGGTTGGATCTTACTTTGTGATAACCAATTAATAACCTGATTATTTTTAAAATGGATACTCGATCAATTAAAAAACATTACACATAGCGCTCTCCATGCAGCATGCAGTCTCTGGTAAAAACAAACAGCACATGGAGTCAGTGATTTCGCGTCTAGAGGTCACTCTCATTATGACAACAGACGCAAGCCGAAAAAACTACTGGTATAGATTTCTGCATATAGAACCAGCAATCAACTATCGTTGCTGATAATCAGCAAAACTGATGGATGTATTTGTATATTGCACATTGTATTTTACCTGCTTGGTGAGAACATAGTAGGCGTAGACCCCCATGCTCGTGGAGTAGGTGATGAAGTAGGTGACAGGCTCCATGATGTCCCAGGAGTAAACCCACCATGTGAGCCAGGCTAGAGCGCCACCCTGCACTGAGAGCAGAGCCAGGCCCCCCCAGAGAGCATTTGAAGATCTGTGCTCAGCTCTAACGACAAGATGAGCCTTCATCTAAAACACGGAAAGAGAGTTTACTACATGTGTGCAAATAGCACCTCCCCTTCTAAACAGTAAGTATATAATAAGAATATAAGGAAGAAGACTGTAGCGTGAGATTCAGGGATGAGGTCAGACAGGGGCTCAATGGTGGTGAAGAGGTTCTGGATGTTTGGGCAACGACTGCAGAAGTAATAAGGTAGACAGCTAGAAAGGTACTTGGTGTGACATCTAGAATGAAAAAGGAAGACTAAGAGACGTGGCAGGGGGAATGAAGAAGTGCAGGAAAGCATAAGGAGATAGAGGTTGGCAAAACAGAATTGGAGATGCGGCAGCAAGTGGGATGAGGGATGTGGGGAAAGCAAAGGAAAAGGCATATGAGGAGCTGTATGAGAGGTTGGACACTAAAGAAGCAGAAAAGGATTTGTAATGATTGGCCAGGCAGAGGGACATTTTGGAGACAAAGTGAAAGAGGCCCGATTGAGATTGAGGATGAGGAAGACCAAGGAGGAGGTTTATGGATGTGGTGAGGAAAGACATGCAGGTAGTTGGTTTAAAAGAGGCAGATGTAGAGGACAGAGGGGTATGGCCACCCCTAATGGGAGCAGCTGAAAGAAGAAGAAAAAATAATAAAAATATAACCTGCTCTAAAGGGATTAGTTCTTTTTTCAGAATGTCCAGTTTTTGCCGTAGCTGCCTTTCCTTATTCAGGTGATGTTCAGGCAGGTTCAGAGCTGTGTGTAACCTGTGCACCATGTCCTTTAAATCCACCGTGCTGGTCGCATTTTCACTTTGCATTGATTCTACGCATACACAGAAAAAAAGGTACAGATCAGAATTAAACCTTTATTCCTGGTTTGAGCTGCGTATCTGGTAGGTGTTCGTTAATAAAGGGTAATAAAATAAAATAAAAAAATTTATAAATTGTCTATCCTTTTATGCAATTTTTTTCTCCAAAGCCTTTGCTAATCACCACACCAGTAATGGTTTCTGCTTGAGAGCAGTTGAGAACAATTTGCTCTAGAGTCGATTAATTTACTTCAAAAATCAACAATCAGTTCAGTTTTAATGCAAATAAATACAGAAAGTCAACCAGTTTGCATCATTCAAGATGCTGAAGCTTGTGGCCAGAAAAGATACCAGGTTCTTTAGATGTATACCTGTTGATGCTGCCTGGACTTTGTAGAGGACTCCATTAATACACAGCTGAAAGTCCTTGCTGAGAAGAGTGTACATAGATGTAGTGGAGGCGATTTTCACCCCATCTGTGTACAGAGAACAGAAAGAAAAAAAATCAAACCATACAAGCTTCTATGATATCCTACAAAAAAACTAACGTTACAGCACCCCCTAGTGTTTCCTTTCTTATATATATATATATATATATATATATATATATTATTTTTTTTTTTTTATATATATATATATTATTGTTTTTCTTAAAATCTGGATTTATTCTTATTTTTGTATTTTATTATTTTTTCTCTATATCCTATATGATAAAAAAATTATAAACTATATTTTTAAAGAATTCTAAATTCAACATTAATTTACGTAGCAAACAAGAAACCATTGCAGAGGTAAAGCATTTGACCTGTAAAATGCATGTCCCTAAAGATGCTGTGTTGATGTCTAAGTGTGTGTGTGTGTGTGTGTGTGTGTGTGTGTGTGTGTGTGTGTGTGTGTGTGTGTGTGTGTGTGTGTGTGTGTATACCTGTGCTGAGTACAGAAACTGTTGAGACTCCTGGATCCTCTCTCTGAATGTCCAGAATAAAGTCATTGACATTTGAAACCATGGGTCTCAGATGGAACAGACATTTCTCCTGTCTGGAAGGCAGAGGCAGAGCCAGTACAGGGCGGCCATATTTGTAATGCACTGAAAGTTCTACAACATGGAAAAGACAGATAAATATATGTATATTTTATGTATACCAATCGTGTATGCATATCGGTATTTGCAATTTAACAATTATGCAAGTTGTCATGTAGAACAATTACCACTAGATGGTGTTACAGTGCTACAGTGGACGACTGGAAACGCCCAACAGCTGACCTGAAAATACAGAAAACCTCTTATAAATCATTTTCCAACTTACAAGTTTATATTTTGCATATGTCACTGTTTCCACACCCCAGAATAAACTTTGTCTTTTGTCTATTAGTGCAAACAGATAGTGCAGACACAGACAGAATATAGTGTAGATTATACACACATATGACTATAGGCAGACAGATAGTGTGGATTACAGACAGGAAGTTAATGTAGACTATAGACAGACAGATAGTGTGGCCAATAGTGTGTACTACAGACAGATAGTTAGTGTGGACTGTAGACAGATCCACCCCCCCGTCCTTTACATCTGCCTCTTTCAGCCCAACCACCTGCATGTCCTCCCTCACCACATCCATAAACCTTCTCTTTGGCCTTCCTCTTTTCCTCCCTCCTGGTGGCTCCATCCT
This sequence comes from Silurus lanzhouensis, assembly GCA_039877035.1. Lineage (NCBI taxonomy): Eukaryota > Metazoa > Chordata > Actinopteri > Siluriformes > Siluridae > Silurus > Silurus lanzhouensis. Next base: position 1,411,946 of record JBCEWE010000087.1, read on the forward strand.
CAGCATTCTCCTACCGATATATCCCATGTCCCTCCTCTGCACATGTCCAAACCATCTCATTCTCGCCTCCCTCACTCAAAACGTCCTAGATGCGCTGTCCCTCTAATAAACTCGTTTCTAATCCTGTCCATTATCATCACTCCAACAAAAACCTCAACATCTTCAGCTCTGCTACCTCCAACTCCACCTCCTGTCTTTTACTCAATGCCACTGTCTCTAAACTATGCAACATCGCAGGTCTTACCACAGTCCTATAAACTTTCCATTTCCCTTTCGCAGATACCCTTTTATCACAAATCACTCCAGCCACTCTTCTCCACCCTGCCTGCACTCTTTTCTTCACTTCTCTAACACACTCTCCATTACTTTGCACTGTTGATCACAAGTACCTGAACTCATCCACCTTCTCCACCTCTTCTCCCTGCAACCGCACCACTCCACTGCCCTCCCTCTCATTCACACACATGTACTCTGTCTTACTCCTACTGACTTTCATTCCCCTTCTCTCCAGCGCATACCTCCACCTCTCCAGGTTCTTCTTAACCTGCTCCCTACTCTTACCACAAATCACAATATCATCCGCAAACATCATGGTCCACAGAGACTCCTGGCTGACCTCGTCAGTCAACCTGTCAATCACCATGGCAAACAGGAAAGGGCTCAGAGCCGATCCTTGATGAGGTCCAACAACCACGTTGAACCAGTCTGTCATTCCTACTGCACACTTCACTGCTGTCACACTGTCCTCATACATGTCCTGCACCACCCTCACATACTTCTCTGACACACCTGACTTCCTTATACAATACTACAACTCCTCTCTCAGCACCCTGTCCTACGCTTTCTCTAAATCCACAAACACACAATGCAACTGTAGACAGATATTAAGAATAATTATTTATGCCATTAAATGTCATAAAATACTCTGATCCACCTGCCACAAAACAGCCCTAAAGCACCTATTCGCCGCCTCAATTTGTTACAAAGGGCATCGGATGCTTATCATTGTTCCTTCTGTGTTCAGGTTTTTTGCTTTGTTTCTCCTATGGTAATTGGGATTGGACATTATTGGAAATATTGTGATTACACAATTTATAATATCTATAGCTCAGAGATACAGGACACCAAATTTTTGTTTACAGAGAGAATGAAATTAACATGTAGGAAATTCAAAAAAGGCAATTTGTTATCACTTATTTAAAATATTCCCTCGAGGTGAATCCCTTCTTATTTTAAATTGTACTTATTTTGCTAATTATTTGTCCATTTTTATAAAAGTGACAATAATAAATAATTTTGCCTATTGTTAACGACTACATTCCTTCATGAAGCTTAAGCCTCTTAGGTTTTTCACATCACAGTGCTCAATGGGAAAAAATTGTGATCAATATTCTGACACCCAGAAGGTGAAAACCACATGTTCATGGGCACAAAACTTGTTGGTTACGACAGAACAGATATGTGCCCTCTAGAAGGTTGATTGCTGCACTGATATAAAATTAATTATCTTATCTGTATCCAGTGAGCTAAAGCCAATGATACAGTGTCATAAAATGCACAGTTTACGACAGTGCCTCAGGGATATCTCAAGATATAGAAGGGCATGCACCCATGAAAGATATTTTAGTTGAAAGAATACCATACATATAAATGACCTGGGCAGAGATCACAGCACAACATAAAAAAGCAAACAACTAATATCAAGTGTTAGAAAGAGTAAGGAGAAAAAATAATTGTAGCTGCCTTTCAGCTTCATGTCCCTAGATTCGATCCTGAGCTTGGGATACTCTTTATGTTGAAGTTTCACATGCTCCAAATTTCGGTGTGGGTTTCCTCTGGGTTCTCCTGTTTCCTCCAACCTTTTATTGGCTACGTGGAATTTTACCAAATATTGGCCAATGCTGCAAAACCACGGAGTTCACACGATTCCTCTATTAATTTCTTGGTCCAAAAAAATTATAGATTTTATATATATATATATAATTACACCCTAATACTTTAAATTAGAAATTTGTTGCACTGTAGTAAACAGATAAAAGTTGTGACAGTTATGTTGCATGACACAGCAGTTACATGAACGTCCTGTTGTTGAGCGTGTGTTTACATAACTACAGGTTCGAGAAAAAACAAAGCAAGCAAGCAGTACTGACTTAAAGGGACTAAATGTGTAAAAAAAAAAATGCTGACAATCACTGATCCTGCCAGCAGGAAAGCTGAAGCAAGCTATTCGTTTTAATATCCGCTTAGTCTGTTAGCCATTTTATTAATGAAATTTGCTGCGCTGTTTTTCACTCGTAGCAAATGAAGCCAGAATTGCACTTCTTTTATTCAATAAATGATTAAAACCAAACAAAGTAAAGCAAAAAAAGTGGATTTCAGTTGAAATCTTGAGGGAAAAACAAACCATAAAATAGGCAATAAATGATTTACAGTCACAGTGTGCAATTTCTGAGCTGAGCCTTCAAAATTTGTGATGGAGCTTGAGTCATTTGAACAGGAAATAAATGGACAGTTTTTGAGCAGATGCCTGGGAACTGCAGTCTTCCTCTTTATTGCTCACTAAAACAACACCAAAAGCTACTGGTTACATTTTCCTTAACAGTAAATACACATCAGAGGTGTAACACAATGCCAAAAATGGATTTGTTTGTATTTGCTCCAAACACTCGTATATTCAACAGTCTTCACATTTGAGCCTTAAATGTAAGCACTTACAGCATGGTCCATCAGTACTGTCTCTGTTCACTCTTTAACCTTAACTACCTCACTTAAAACATTTAATCCCACAGTTATTATTTTGATTTACAACTGCATTATGAATTTGCAAATTAATTTATTTGGTATGCTTTATGAACAAAACTTAACGTCATTTTCTTCTTCCGGCTGCTGCCATTAGGGGTCGCCACAGCGGATCATCCGTCTCCATACTACTCTGTCCTCTACATCTGCCTCTTACAAACCAACTACTGTAATTTCCGGACTATAAAGCGCACCCATATATAAGCCGCACCCACTGAATTTTACAAAGATTTTTATTTTAAACATAAATAAGCCGCACCTGTCTAAAATGCCGCAGGTGTCTACACTGAAACTAATGAACTTTACACAGGCTTTAACGAAAGACACGTTACACAGGCTGTAACGGGTGAAATATGTTGCGCTTCCTTTAGGAGCATAGCGGTATTTTGGGAATAGCCTGGCACAGCCTTTTTCCTGTATTACTGCGTGTGTGCAAGACGAGGAATATGTCCTTATTATTTTCTGATGCTCATTTCGAAGTTTCTTTGACTAACCCGTAACGTTGTTGCCAAGAAAAATAAAAAAGCACGAGTTTTGGAAACCTGTCTGTGCTTATATGATTTCTGTTGCCACTGGAGTTAGCGAGCTCTCCCTTCACCCAGACTCAACGCGTTACAACGGCTTGTATCTAAACAGGAGCCTACCAAGAAAGTCATTGTTCATTGTCTTCCTCCTTCCTTTCACAACTATTTCTCTCTGGAGTTTATCTTTTGGCATCGTCGTGCGTTTAAAAAAAACTTATTTCTACCGATGCCGTGCAGCTCAGAACACAGATGAGGTGCGTTTTTTCGTTTCCGTTCGGAAATTTTATTGGTCTAATGTTATGGGGTTCAGTTTTTGGCTTGAAGTTTGTGAAACCGGGAAAAACCCAGAAAAAATTTATAAATAAGCCGCACGGTTCAAAACGTAGGAAAAAAGTAGCGGCTTATTGTCCGAAAAATCAATCACCACATCCTTTTTTTTTTTTTTTTTTTTTTTTTACCACTTTTCTTACAATGTGCACATTCTTACACTAGGGCACATTCTGTTGGTGTCTGTTAAGAATACAACGTGTTTCTTTCAAGTGTTGATTTCTAGAAACAAATCTGCAACACACAAAAAAGTTAAAGGGAAAAAGCACCCACATGCTGAAATTGTAGGTGGCTCCATTAAAAAGGGAATACAAAAATAGAAAGAGAATAGCGCATATCGAGGTGAAATGGACAGCGGGATCAGAATTGTCGAATGCTAATATTACATTTTGTACATAATCCCTTTAGTGTCAATAAAAATAGAGAGCTGAAACATTTCCATATTTAGTGTAGGAAAAATCCATATGAATGTCTTTCCAGCTCATGATTCACACATGAGAGAGCCTGAGCATGAGCATAGATGTTATCATTTCAACATGTCCACAGAAATACAAGAAACAGCAGCATAAAGCAAATAAAACAGCAATGTAGAATAATCGATGCACATTTTCTGGATTTAGAAACTTGTACATTAGACAAAGTTTGCCATTAAATTATTTATTTTATTACTAATAAAGCTTAACTTTTAATTAAATCATAATTTTACTTACATTTGTAATGGCTGAATACTAGGGTTAGACAATACACAAAGGCTACTAACCAGGTGTTTCCTTTAAAATATGTGAAGGCAGCTGTCCAAATATTTTTTGACTGATGCTCATGCGAAGTCATGCATGATCTCTCTGGTGACTCTGACTGTCTAGTTTCGATGTGCCACTTTTCCTTAAGCAAGGCCAAATTCTACTATTTTCTTTTCTGGTGGTAGTGGTAGTTGCTGTGTTAGGTAAAGTTGCTCATTATTGGTGGGAGTAGTAGGAAAGTAATAGTATTAGCAACAGTAATAGTCACAATAGTATAGTAATAGTATACTAGTAGTAGTAGGCAAGTGGTAGCTCTGTTGTTAGCTATAGTCACAATAGAAATAGCATTTGGTGGCTCTGGGTTACTGATCAGAAGGTTGGGGTTAAAGCCCCAGCATTACAAAGCTGCCACTCTTGGGCCCTTGAGCAAGGCCCTTAATCGTCCGTGCTCCAGGGGTTCTGTATCATGGCTGACCATTACCCTACTGTCCTCTGAGTGTGCTCTGAGATGGAATGAGACCCTGTCCAGAGATTCCTCCACCAAGAAATATGGGGATTTGTGGTAAAACTAATCAAAAATGCATGGATGATTATGTTTTTCTAATCTTAGACAGCTGAAAATGTAGCACCATAGTTTTGTCTGTAATACTGTGCAAAATAATTATCTCGCACAAAAGATACAGCTGAGTGCAGATGAATTTAGAAAGCATGCACCATGTCCTGGATTGTATGGTTGCAAGCCAAAGTCGGTAATTGACATTCATGCCTGGCTGCCAGAACGCAAAGCACAGCAGGCCTGGCACTCAAATAGATGCTGCCTTTCTATTCTTGTTAAAAATGCAGTAGAATTCAGTGGTTTTCAGGGTTGTTTCACTTATTCCATCCAACACAGCAGATTGCTCTTGGTAATTAGCTGACAAGAGGATGTGAAGAAAAGAAAAGCTTTAAGCAAAAGGTTCTTGTGTAGAGTTCTATTATTCGAGATTATTCGAGTGTAGTGCTGATTAAGTGTGGCCATGACTGAGATAGTAAAGATGGACTAACATACTAATGTAAGATCTTATTAGCACCAAGGGTATCCCAGTAGCCATTAAACATGTTGAATTATGGGTCAGTGTAGACCATCAGTCAGACAATGGGCATCAAGCTCCAGTCCTTTACATCAGTTTGGTCACAGCGCTTCTTGTAAAAATGCTGAAGTACAAGATGACAAAGCCAATTTCAAAACAAGTTTCAGCTTTTATGCAAAAAAAGAAAAAGGGTTAAGAAAGAAGATATTATAGCTTACATCACCACTGAATTATCTGTCAGTAGGACCACACCAGGCTACCATTTACCTTAACTCAACACTTTTTTCCCCTCTGTTTGTTGACTGGTGGCAGCTTATTTAGCACTTACAGAACTTCAAATCTCTTCTCATTCTTAAATTCTAGTATTAAACAGTCTACTTGGCAATCTTCACCCTTCTAGAGCACGGTCAATCTGCCCCTGCAATAAATTACACATTACTGTGCTTAATTACAGTAAGTGTCTATACAGCCTTGTGAGTGACAGGAAAATAAATAGGCTTCTTTAAACCATCACAGCACTTCATCTCACCCAAACCTTTACAGAGCTAAAGATATGGGAAGACAAGTTCCTACAGAACTTTCAGACTGCTTTCTACTCATTATAATGCTTTAAAGGTATTTGGGTATTTGCATATATATGTTAAATGAAGAGTTGCACAAAAAGATAACAGGTTAGTTACATGCAGGACTATGATGTATTGTTGTTTTGAAACAAAGTGAATCTTGTATCTCTTTAGTACTGTTTAACTTTGGTACTGTTAAAATTTGTATCATTATAATTTTTTTTAAGTATAGTCAACGTATTGGTTGTTTATTTCTATTAACAAACAATTTTATATATAGTGTTATGTATGTTTAAGTGTTACGTATTGGTCCAGCTTACTAAAATGACCACTGCAAGTGTTCTAACATTCACAGTATTCATTGATATTCATTTTTGCTCATTTTTCTGAAAGGAATTCTACTTTTTTTATTTATTTTAAATAAAAGGTAAATATTCACAAGAATTGTAGCTAACACTTCTAAATTCATCTTGAATTTATTTAATTTTTAAATGTATTTAAAGTAATTTAAGGTGGGGTGAAATCTGCACATATATCTATAGAACATAAAAACCTATAGGCAGACCTATACAGATTGCTGTATCCGTGCTTCCAAGGAGTACGTTCAAGATCTGTTCCCTTTCAGTTCTCTCAAAGTAAAGCACCCACTGTAGCATAACCTCCTATTACGAAACAAAATCTCTCCAACCACCCAGTCCAGCTGTCAGGTGCAGACCGATCATAATATAAAGCTTCTTGTCTGTAATAAAACATACCAGTCACTAACAGGTGAATCTGCAAACCCTAAGCATTAGGAGAGAATTTTGCCACAAAACTAAATAAAAAATATTTTTCGATATACACTCAAATGTTGTCCAATATAGTACAGCAAAATCCAAATGTCTAAGATTACTACTGAAAATAATATGGTTTCTTTTTATTCTCTTTGAATTAACACAAAGGTTTTCATTAAAAAATAAAATCATTAACAATAACTTGAGTGCCAAGTGGAATCATATAATTATTTATGAGCATTCTCTAAGAAATGATCCATGACAGATCAAATTCAGTGCTGTGTCATCTTAACATGTGCTCCCAAAGGAAGAAAAATGCCTAATAAAAAATCTGCCCTTTTGTACAAAGAATTTGACAGTCAATATTATAGATTTGCTAACATTTAAGTAGTGACTTAAATCTTTGTATTTCTTTCCACTACAAATAACAAATAAATGTGGTCTCAGACTTTTGGGTCCCACTGTTATTAATATCAAGATTACATGTGAACCTTTATCTCTTAATGCTGCTAGTGCAAATTACTAGTTGCTTACACAAATAATATGGACTATACTAAATAAATAAATAAAAAAGTATTCACTGCCATCTTGTTTGGAAATTTATTTGATTGGCATCTTGCCAGTAATTTATATAAGACACACCCATTCACTTCCTCATAAATTGTTTAATGTTTATAAAAGTTTTATTATAAGCACAAATATTTTTTGCTTTCTAAGTTTAAATTTGACTGTCATGCAATTGAATGTCTGGGTATGCTTGAATGTGATGTCATGACAATCCTTTATAACTCATTTTGAAGTGCAAATGTTTGGGGGGCACGGGGGAGGTAAAGCTTTGTAAACGGTGGTAATAAATTATGGTTGTCTCCATGTTTCAATTCTAATTATATTTAAAAACAATCTACTAGCAATCTATTTAGAATATAGTCTGTTTCACATGATTATTATGTAAAACAGGGTTTCACCACTTCAAAAAAGGTATGAATACACCCATGAGTAGCTTCTTCTTTTGCATGTCAAGCAGCATTTCCCACCATTGTCCCTGACAGTTTTATACACTTATTCCTGCAGTGTAGTGTAAAAAATAGTCACAGACCCTGATGCAAGTCCTAGACATCTAGTGCAAGTAGCTTTGCTTGCCTACAAAATGTGCACAATTTTTTTTTACCTCTGAAAAACCTGTTTTTATCTCGACATCACAAACACAATGTGCCATATTAAATGGTGTTATAAGAAGCCACACAAATGTTCCCCCATCCAATTTCCCCAAACCTGAATTAATTTGCCTACTAGCTGCCCAAAACCAGTATGTTAGCTAACATTTGAGCTTAGGCAGGCTTGGGCAAACAAAACAAAGACAACACACCAAAGTGTTGACAACCTCTGCTTGCACTGTGGGCTAGCTAATCAATTTATCTTCTGTCCACCACTGGATTTACTTAATTATCTGATGTAAATGTATTATTTATGACTATCTTGTCACACATTAACAAGGACTTGCTAACTACTATACTTTACATTTATAAAGGGAAGAGACGGATAACAGGTTCTGCAGGCACCAAATCCTGCCAATTAATTATCCAAACTGAAAATTTGCATTATCATACTTAGGTTATATTGCCTTAGTAGGTTCATTAAAAATAACTGACATAAAAGTGTTGATTCTCTTGTTGGAAAGCACCCAGGATGATGATTTCTGCATATTCGATTCTTTGTGGAATAGCATAGCAGTCTCACCCGCTGCAAAAAAAGATTAATATATTTTTCTACAAATCTCACACACTGCACACTGCCAATAAAGTGCCTAAAAATGATTTCTTGATGTTTACTCACAAATCATTTTGAAGAATTGTAAAAGATGATATATTGCCCCCCCTATTCTAATGCAGGTTTGAGGTAATATGCAAAAAAGGGAAATCTCATAGGTGTGACATGCATGAGAAATGTGATAATTAATCTTGTAATACCCAAGCAAGAACGACAATTGTCCTCATGAGCAAACCGGCTGCAATAAACAAGTTATTTATACTATAAATAAATAAATTAATAAATAAAAGCTTCCAGGGTGAAATACTAGGCTGTTTTATTGCCAGGTTCCATTATAATGAATCTATAATCTTCTTAATAAATGCATTACAATTCTGCTGCTTCTGCATCTGAAAATATGATCACATAACCCCAATCTTATCGTCCCTACATTGGCTTCCGGTTAAGTTTCGAATAGACTACAAACTACTGCTACTCACTTATAAAGCACTAAATGGTTTGGCTCCCATGTATCTCCCCAGTCTTTTAACATGCTACAATCCGTCACTCTCATTGAGATCTCAAAACTCTGGGCTTCTAGTGGTTCCTAGAATAGCAAAGTCCACTAAAGGTGGTAGAGCATTTTCACATTTAGCTCCTAAACTCTGGAATAGTCTTCCTGACAATGTTCAGGGCTCAGACACACTCACCCAGTTTAAGTGCAGATTAAAAACATATATTTTTAACAAAGCCTACACATAACACACATAACATCATAACCTTGTGGTCCAGAACATCTGATCACATGCACATTATCAACTTGTGCTGTTAATATCATGAACAGCAGCTACGCTAATTCCTCTCCACTGCTTCTCTTTCTCTCCCCATCCCGAGGCTTCCTGAGGTTTGGCCAGCTCCAGTCACGTCCCACCTCATGAAGATTATGGAATTTAAAGAAGTAGATGCCAAACTCGCAAACATCCTAAACCATCTAGAGACGTACCAGTGCAAATTGGATCCCACTGCATGTGTGGAGTTTGACATTGGACTTCCTGAAGTGTTTAAAGGCTCTGGCATTGAGAAGCTGATGCTGGATCTGTGATGATTACAAATGTTGAGCTCAGTAGCTCCTACTTTTATACCAAAGACTGTAGAAAGAACATTTACTTATAATCTTATACTCCAGTACTCATGTTAGTTCTCACTCTCCAGTGTTCTGTATTGTTTAAAGATTTATGATCAAACTCTTGATGTCACCCAAATGAGGATGGGTTTCCCTTTTGAGTCTGGTTCCTCTCAAGGTTTCTTCCGCATAACATCTAAGGGAGTTTTTCCTTGCCACAGTCGTCATGGCTGCTCATCAGGGATAAATGCACACCATTCACCTTGACGATTTCTGTAAAGCTGCTTTGAGACAATGTCTGTTGTGAAAAGCGCTCTACAAATAAACTTGACTTGACTTGACTGCTTAAGATCTGAATTTACAGAGAGCATTGGAGTGCAATCAAAATGCCTACATAAATTATTAGTTTATCAACATGAACTGCACACACTGTTTAATTAACACATGATAATATGAAATCAATTTTCTCAGGCAGTTTAAGACAAATAAAAAGATCCATCTGGCTGATTAGAGTCTTCTAATGCCCTACATGAAGCACACGCTCTTAAATGATTTAACATCGACAGAAAAATCTGTTCTCAATCCATTGATTGATTAGTGTACACAGGTTTGCAAAATGGTAGGCACTATGTTTATAGTCCTGCTGATTTTTTTTCTTTGGTGGCAACACTCAAGTGACTAAAAACAGCCTTCTAGATGCATGGCATGCCATGAAATCCCTCGAGCAACGTAGGCTTTCAGGAGATGGTGCGAGCCCTTGTAGCACAAAGGTCAGCCAAGTACAGTACTACAGTCCAACAAAACAGTGGTTATAAATATCAATATTGAATTTCATCTTCTCCAAAAACCATAATAACTCTCCCCTTGAAAGCCAAAAAAAAATTACATATGAAAGAAACAATCACGGTAATCAGGCATCCAGCTGCATCTCCATCTGCTGAAGCACCACATCTCATCGAAAGTGTGCCCAGATAATCCTTGTTAAAACATTCAGTGTAGCCTGTTGCCTCGTAATAGTGTGCAGAGTCTATATATTGATTTTCAGTGATGCAAGTGGAACCATGCCATGCCAGAAAAAAAAAACAAATGCCTCCTATACAGTACAGACCAAAAGTTTGGACACACCTCCTCATTCAAAGAGTTTTCTTTATTTTCATGACTATGAAAATTGTAGAGTCACACTAAGGGCATCAAAACTATGAATTAACACATGTGGAATTATATACATAGCAAAAAATTGTGAAACAACTGAAAATATGTCATATTGTAGGTTCTTCAATGCAGCCACCTTTTGCTTAGATTACTGCTTTGCACACTCTTGGCATTCTCTTGATGCCTACTTTAAAGAACCTACAATATGACATATTTTCAGTTCACTTTTTTGTTATGTATATAATTCCATATATAATTCCACATGTGTTAATTCATAGTTTTGATGCCTTCAGTGTGACTCTACAATTTTCATAGTCATGAAAATAAAGAAAACTCTTTGAATGAGCAGGTGTGTCCAAACTTTTGGTCTGTACTGTATATATAATATATATAAACTTTTGGTCTGTACTGCAATATAAAAACATCTTTATTATCTTTGTGACACATATGGTGTGGTTTTATCACATATTGTAATAATCCTACATGCACCCTTACATGTTGCTTATATAAGGCAGTTAGCTTTATAAACATAAATCTAAACTTAAAATATATTCCAAACAAAAGTGAGCAATTCATGAAAAGCTATTTCAGACATTTGAACTTGCTGTGACCATGATCCATCTTAGATCAATTCTAGAATCGAATTAGCTCATCTGCTGATTACGATGGATAATTCCATAAAACCCTACAAACATTCAACCACTTGTTCTTGAAATATGCCAACAAAAATCTTGGACAAAAAAAAAGCAAGCACAGATGGACATGCAGATGGACAGAGGGATCATGGTTATAAAAAATGGCTATACAAAAATGTGGGCCTGAATACAAAAATAAGTATGTAGGAAAAACAATAAGGAAGCTATTGAGAAGGCTATTAAGGAAACTATTGTGCTATTTGACCTTGCTGTGACCTTGATCCTGTTTACATCAATTTCAAATTTTAATCAGTTTATATGGCGAGTAAAATCGTTTTTTTTCCAGATAAATCCGGCAGTTACTCAACCACGTGTACAAACCAGAATTACAAACAGACTCCTGGTCAGATGCAATGGCCTTCGTCACAGTGTTAACCAGAAAAATACATAGCTTGCGGTTTTCCCTGAGACAAGAATAATGATATAGAGCTTTATTACAGTGATCATTTGTAATGCAGATATCACAGACAGATTAATATGAAATGTTAAAATGTAAAATAAACTTTAAGCAGCCAACAGGCAGAAAGCAAAGCAATGGCAGTGAATCTTGTATATTGACACCCACTCCTGTGTAATGTGTCAGAGTGATGGAATATAAGCCCACAGTCTTCAGACTTTTTCCATCACCTCAATGCGGTGAGAAAGCTGGGAGAAAACGACTGCAGGGCTCCGGGCAAAACGTGCCTTTACTTGTATGCGTAAGCAGATTATTGTTTTCCTGTGACCACTGGACCATGATACTGTGCGAATGCTTTCAGAGGTAATTTCGGTGTTAACAGTCAATTTGACAGATTACAGACATAAAAAGAGCATCATGAGAACAGAACAAATCATACAGAATCCAGAAACATAACAGCAATAAAGGTAGTTCTGGTTCTAATGCAAAAGAAAAACCCACATTCAATATTAACATGCTGGTTCTTCTATGCTGTTGTTTCTGCAGTAGCAGATGATTTACAGGACTGTGAATAGTAAATGATTCACACAAAGAAATTTAAAATACCTATTTCTACATTCTTGATAACTAAAAAACAAAATGGTTTTACCTCAGCCACTTTGACTCGTAAAGACCAGACTGACTGCACCCTTTTCCTTCACCATGTATTATTAGGTTATGAATATTAATGTAAATGTTAATCTTAATTTGACATTAGTATGACCTTTAACTGACTCTATGAGACTGTAAAAAAACAATAGTCAAGATCACACATCCCAATACTAATGGTATACCTTACTCTCCAGTGTTTTGCATTGTTTTCATGCTTTATAATCACATTCATAATATCACTCAAATAAGGATGGGTTCCTCTTCCCCAAGGTCTTTTCCTCATACCATCTAAGGGAGTTTTTTTTTTTTTGACACAGTGAACCCAGGCTCGCTCATCGGGGATAAATACACAAAAGTCACATATATAAAAAAATGTCTTGTTGTATAATTCTTACATTCTGTAATGCTGCTTTAAGACAACGTCCATCGTGAAAATCGCTATAGAATTAAACTTGTACTGTCCAACACAGGATACAGGATGTTAGGGAGGTGTCATAATATGTTATTTTGTTCAAAGATATTACCATAAAAAAAAAATCAAAAACATATATAGATAAAATCACCTTATATTATAATTGTATAGAAAACCACTTGGGTTTGAAAATATCTCTCTAATGAGGGTTTCGAAGGATGCATGGCTAAATAGACAGCATAAAAACTAAATATATATAATAAACAGAATACAAATATTGATTACAAAAATTCTAAAATTGCATACAAACTGTAAAGCTGTAAAGAATTTGACTTTAAAATGGTTATTGTTGCCATATGGGTGACGTAATGGGATTGGGGTCTATAAACATGCAACAAGTGGCAGCTGTGAAGGCCAAAATGCAGTCAAAAAGAGGACAGAGGAGAATAACCAGACTGGGTCGAGCTCACTGATATCAAATAACCACTCTGTACAACCACGGTGAGCAGAAAAGCATCTCAGAATTCACAAATGCAAATCACATCGGGTTTCTGTCCTGTCAGCCGATCTGAAATCTAAAAAAGTGATTCCTGTTCTGGGCTGTGAAGCTAAAGATTGGAAAAAAACTAAAATAAAAATCCATGCATCAGCAAATATGTGGTGACTCATCCCCACACTTCTTCACAGACTGAAGGTAGAGGAATGTTTAAACCCAATGTGAAAACAATGTGCATTGTGATAACCATGATGTATTATCTGAAGTCCTGATGTTTGAGTGATTTTATATTTCATAGTGTTTCTGGAGTCAGTAGAAAAGTCAGTGTGAGCAGAGTCACAGTCCAGCCTTGTTTTGAGTTTTTTAATATTTTTTCTTCTTTAATCAAAAAAGTGCACTATATCTAAGTGAAGGCTGCTTTGCTGAACTGTACTCATTGTGTGAGAGTTTTATATATAGATAATTATTTATTTAAAAGGTAAAATAAGGCATTTCTGGTGCACTTTTTGCTTGGCGTCTTTCTAAGACTTTCTTCAGGTTCAACCGCAAGCAGACAGGAAACGTCGAGGAAGACAACAGTGTAGCAAAAGTACTGTGTTGCAATTCAACACACACACACACACACACACACACACACACACACACACACACACACAAAACTTCTAAACGGTGATTCGGATACTAAATGAACGAGCCTGAATCATATACAACGAGGTTAACGTTATTTCCTGACTCTAAACACAGGCAATAACAACCAACTGAACTAGAAAAAAACACGACATTATGTAAGTTATGTGAATCCAGAGAGCTGCTCGCTCCCTACATAGGGCACTTCTTGGTTAGAGTGCTGTTTAGGATTGAGCCATGGAAAACTTCTGGTGGATCTCTTACCATTTTGGGTGGATTAGAGCAGGCAGGACGCCGCTGTGGAAGACTGCGGGAACATCCGTACAGTTTGAAGACTGTTCTTAGAGAAGCCATGGCTGGAGAAAAATCAAACAACTGTCGCACAAGTTCAAGAGATCTCCTTCATGTAGATGCGTTCAGAAGTGTCCGATAAAAGGCAGTGTATAGTCAGTATGTCCATAGGATTTCCCTCGTCTTTCTAGTGATTTTCTCCCCACTTTTTTTGAAACGGTTTTCTTTTCTTTCTGCTGCTCCTCCTACCGGAGAAAAGAAGACGTGTAAGGGAGGGGATGTGAACAGAGAGGGCTGTGTGTGTGTGTGTGTGTGTGTGTAAGTAAGGGAGGAGGTACGAACGGAGCGGGGAGTGTGTGTGTGTGTGTGTGTGTGTGTATATAAGGGAGGATATGTGAACAGAAAGGAGTGCCACACCCATTGTAGTCATACACAGACATGACATTTCATTAATATCCTGGTTGTTCTTCTTGTAGTTGTTATTATTATTATCATTATTATTATTATTATTATTATTATTTACAAAGCTTAAAAAAGTTCAGTTTACTTAAGAAGACGATAAGAAAATAAACAAACAAACCAAAAAAAACCCCTAACATTTCCATTCCTCATTTTACACAAAATTCAATACACACCCACACTTGTTTTTTTAGTATACAGGTGTACTTCCTTGATTCTGATTGGCTGATGGAAATTGTAAGGCAGTGGTAAACAAGTTATAGCCCACAGGTCACATGTCTGTTTAAACCCGGCCTGGTGATAAAAAATGAAAGCACAGTGGTGTCACGGGTGAAGGCGAAACATCAGCACGCTGAGCAAAAACTGTATAATCCTCATCATGTAAAAATGGTATAGTTTGATGAAGTGTTATTGTAAAAACTGTTTGTTTGCTAACTTCAGGACAGTCGCATTGGATCTGTTCTGTCGTGACTCGAGAGCATCAGGTTGTGCAATCACCTCTCTCCCGACATAGTGATTCATTCCATTAAACTGGTGCGAACAAACACCAAATCTAAAAGCAGAAAATAAGAGCAGCAGTAAACGAATAAACGTTTAGTCGCCGTTGTGGTTTTCAGCGAATGATTATGCATTAGTACACCAATGCATATTTTTTTCTTTTTTAATCAGGCCTGTTAGCTTGCTGCGTTTCTCCGTTTTATTCTCTTTTTATAGCATTTATCTACTACAACAGTAACTTATCTGTTTTCAAACATGATTTACTGTGACTTTACTACGTTCAAATGCTTGTTATTAATGTTTGTATGTTTAATTTATGCATATATCCTTTAATTATTATACAATATTAAATTATATATTCTAGTTATAAATGAACAAAATGTTCGTAACGTGTTTAAAAATGTACTATATTTTATATAGATTTCCCCTTTTGCCTGAACTAGCATGCGTTTCAAGCAATTCCTCTAGATTCTACTCCAAACACTACCAACATTTGCTAAAATTTTGTCTACTGTGTCTACACAAAGATATTTATTCTTTACATTTGCGATTGCATTAAGCCCTACTTTGAAAATGAACAAATCAAAGAAAAGAAAAAAGGCGACAATAAGTGACGAGTTTTTAATAAGGAATGGACAGCTAAATCTTTTTTCACTGAAGTCTGTTCAAAGGCCCTATGCCCTATTTGCCAAGAAGCTGTTGTGGGTTTCAAAGAATACATCACCAGCCACTTCTCTAATAAGCACGTTAGCTATAGTAGCAACCAGTCAATCTAAGAAAGGGTGACTACTGCTCTGAGTTTAGAAGCCAATTTACAGGCTCAGCAAAACATTTTCCCCTTATTTAAGCACCAAAACCCGTCTATTTGCTGGCATTCAAATAAACAAAGGCCAGCAAGCCTTTCTCCAAAGGCGAGTTTTCAAAAGAATGCATGGATAGAGGCAGCAAGTCTCGAGTAATCTTTGATGTGCTGGTAAAAAAAGACTGTAACACTGTTCCCACTGAAATGAAATAAAAGTTCTTTTTCTAACTTCGCTCGGTGTTTCACTATGGGAATCGCTTTGGGCGTGACCAACTACGGAAGCTCTTATGACAACACGTCTGTCTTGACAGACAGGTCGACCTGAGATCAGGCTCCACCCCACCTTTATCCCTCAGGTCGACCCCTCCTAACATTATTCGCGCTTTCTTCCCATGAGGGACTACACAAAGCTCTCTCAGCATTTCCAGTTCTCGGCTGGTTTCGTTTAACTGTTCATCGTGCGGGCCGTCATTGGATTCCGCCACCGAACGCGAGGTCAGTCGTACGGAATCGTGCTGAGCGACATCATGGAATAGCGTCCGCGTCGAGGCGAGCTATTCCTATTCCGACCTGCTGGGTATTAAGTTACACGGTAGGGACGTAGTAGCGTCAGGCTATTACAGGCTTAGCGCGTCAAGGCGAAGCCTTCAGAGGGCTAACTACCCTGCGAACATCGGCAGACTAACGTGTTGTGACGAGTCTAATATTAACCCCGTACTCAGCCATGTCGACGATCATCCCCCCCACCAAAGGGAATGAGTCGAAGATCAGGGAGGTTGCATCCCGCCCGTGTCCATCATCATGTGGAGCAACCATCTCGGGCAGGGACCCTCACCCGATGTGCATCACGTGCATGGGCCCGAAGCACGCTCAAACATCGCTCGCGGACCCGCAAGCATGCGCTCACTGCGCGTCGATGCCGGTGAAACATTTGGAGAGATGGCTGAGAGTAGCGGTGGCTAACCAACAGGACCCGTGTCTGTCCGGCGCCGCCGCAAGGTCTGCGGCCGTCGAACATCAGCCGCGAGCTACCACGAGCTGGGCGGACCTGATGGAGGCCGAATCGCCAGTCATGCCGCCTCTGTTTGATAACCTCCTCGCGGAGGATGAGGAACGACCGTGCGACGAGGACGCAGATGCGAACTCAGACTTCCTCGACTTGGATATGGAGGACGAGGATGAGGACGACAGTGGTCCCTTCCCGGCCCAACAGTCGAGACCCCAGAGCGCGGGCGATGCAACCTCACAGGCTGAAGGTAACCTGCACGAGGTATGCAAACGAGCCGCGGCGAAGCTAGGACTAGCTTGGCCCGCTGCCCAGGACGCGGAGGGAGCAGTGAGAGACCTTTACGACGGGAAAAGGCTGCCGCCTGCTCAACCCGCCGCTAGACAGCTCCTGCCCGCCGTGCCAGCTTGCATGAAGGAGATGTCTCATTACTGGTCTAGCCCCTTCAAGAGAAAGCTTCCCGCAAAAGGGTGCTCCAAGCTGGAGATTCAAGGGATGGAGGAGCTGGGGTTGGCCGGACCCCCAGCTGTGGAGCCTTCGGTGGCTTATCACCTCCATCCGAATCGGCGTTCCATATCTGCCTCCTCTCAAATTGCGCTGCCTGGGAAAATCGAGAGATTGACGGCGTCCATCCATCAGAGGATGTATAAATACACAGCACAGTCAGTGTGCTCGCTAAACGCGGTGACTTTGCTGTCCGCGTACCAGGCGGAGATTTTAGAGGAAATGGGACGACAGCTCGACACGGGAGTACCTAACCCGGTACTTTGGGACGAGATCTGTGTGGTGAACGACCTTGTTCTCCGCTCTTCACGAGGCGCAGTTCAGGGCTGCGGCCGCGTGATGGGCTTGGCTGTGTCAGGTGAGAGAGCGTTGTGGCTTAACCTGTCAGGCTTGGGTGACACACAGAAAGCGGAAGTCATGGATGCTGCCTACGACCCCGCTAAAGGTCTGTTCGGTCCAGCTCTAGAGAAGATGAGAGAAACCAGCACTCTCAGGAAACAGGAGGACGAAGCATTCAACCTCTGTTTGCCTCGTAAGCTGCCACAGAACACGCCCCCTCAGCCAGCGCGACGGGGTTTTGCCGCAGCTGCGGCTGCGAGAGGGAGACCGATGAACGTGAGGAACACGAGATCGGCTCTCGGCAGACAGCAAGCTGGTCAACGTCCGAGATCGGATGGCTCGGGACCGTGGGGAAAGCATTCATTTGCGGCCGTGGCGGCTAAAAACCGTCCGCCCCACCCCGAGGAGCGGAAGAAGAAGCGTGCGACCTGACACGCAAATGTTCTCCTATCCTCCTTTCTCTGCTGGCGAAGAAAAGGAGAAGAGAACACAGCCCGGTTCTAAGTTCCGTAAGGGCTTCCTCTATAGTTTCTCCTCGGTTTCGAGGAATAAGGGAAAATGTTCAGTGTCACCAAGCACTCCCGACATTTGTTCACTCGCACGTCAGTTCAGACGATTGCGCAATAAAGAATGCATCATCGCATCCAAGCCACGGGCTGAGGGCGATGTGTTCAAAAATAAAAAACACAATAAATGTGGCACTTTCGCATCCAGGCGTTCAGCTGAGGGCGATAGTGTGCGAAAATCCCGAGAATTCAGCGTGCACCTTTTGCCACTGGAGGGCAAAACTGGCCCAGTTTTGCCACACTCGCTCTGCCAGCGGAGCCCAGCGCGGCGACGGTTGTGACGTCATCAACGTGCGACCGGAGTTGTGTACGCGGGGGTTCTCTTTCTGCGCGCCTCGTCAATTGGCGCGCATGCACTGTTCCTTCGTGGGTCTTGATCACGATTTCACGGGGATACAGGCTTCAATTTGCAATGAAACCACCCAGATTCAACGGTGTGTTGGTCTCGGTGGCCGAAGGGGAGTCGGCTCGCGTCCTAGCGACCGAGATCGACTCTCTTTTGAGCAAAAGGGCAATCAGAGTTGTCCCGGAGGCAGAAAGCCGTCAGGGTTTTTACTCCCGGTACTTTGTGATCCCGAAGAGAGGAAGCGCATCTCTTCGTCCGATCTTGGATTTGCGTGTGTTAAACAAGCACCTGAGAAAATATTCATTCAGAATGTTGACACACAAAGCACTCTGTTGGTCGATCCGTCCAAACGATTGGTTTGTGACGATCGATCTATCAGACGCGTATTTTCACATAGACATTTACCCGTCACACAGAAAATATTTGAGGTTTGCGCACAGAAGCACTGCCTACGAGTTTCAAACCATTCCGTTCGGACTGTCTCTCGCTCCGAGGACTTTCAGCAAGTGTGTGGAGGCGGCACTTTTGCCGTTGAGAAACAGCGGGATTCGGATTTTGTCTTATATAGACGATTATCTGATATGCTCCTCGTCGAGAGAGCAAGCGATCAGAGATGCGGAGAGCGTAATCACACATCTCTGCGACCTGGGTTTTCCGGATAAACAGGGAATATCTAGGGCTCAGTATAGATTCCCTCTCCTATCGAGTCACGCTGACAGAGAGGAAAATCGCATCTCTCATTCAGTGTCGCTCCCGTTTTCGGGCGCGGACTATGGTCCCATTCCGAGTGTGCCTACGAATGCTGGGTTTAATGGCCTCAGTGATTTCTGTGGTGCGTCTGGGACTTCTCATGATGAGAGATTTTCAGAGATGGGTCGCGCGGTTGCGCTTATGTCCCCGACGTCATCTTGCGTTTCAGCGCTCCGCCAATGGGGATGCCCCGCGACACTTCGGTCGGGGATTCCCTTGGGTGCGGTGTCGTCGAGGGTTACTATGACGACGGACGCGTCTTTGGCGGGCTGGGCTGCGACCCTTATGGGCAGAGCTGTGAACGGCGTTTGGCCTCCACAGCTAATCCCAAGACATATAAACTACTTGGAGTTGTTGGCAGTATTTCTAGCGCTGAAACATTTTCTGCCTTTCATGAAGGGCCGACATGTGTTGGTGAAAACAGACAATTCCACAGTGGTCGCGTACATCAACCAGCAGGGAGGTGTGCGCTCCCTCCAGCTGCATCAGTTGGCGAGGAAACTGATAATGTGGTGCGACACGAGGTTTTTGTCCATCAGAGCGACTCATGTTCCAGGCATATGGAACAAGGGTGCGGCTCTGTTGTCCAGGGGAAACCCCCTGTACGGGGAATGGAAACTGCACACCCAGGTGGTGGAGCAGATATGGCAGAGATATGGCCGGGCTGCCGGAGATCTCTACGCCTCGCGAGAAAACGCTCAGTGTCCTCTGTTCTTTTCTCTAAGAGACGAGGATGCACCATTGGGTGTGGATGCGTTAGCCCACCCGTGGCCAAACGTTCTTCTCTATGCTTTCCCTCCACTGAGCTTGATTTCCCCCACCCTGGCCAGGGTCAGAGAACTCAGCTTGTCACTGATTCTGATAGCTCCACGTTGGGCGTCCAGACACTGGATCGCAGAAATAGTTCAGCTACTGTCAGATCAACCGTGGCCGCTCCCTTCACGGAGGGACCTTCTGTCCCAGGCGGGCGGAGAGATTTATTATCCGCACCCAGACAGGATTGCCCTCTGGGCCTGGCCCGTGAGAGGTGGAACTTGAGTGTGGCAGGTTTACCCCAATCGGTTATACACACTATCCAGAGTGCCAGAGCCTCGTCTACTCGCACACTTTATGACAATAAATGGCGAGTTTTTGAGGAGTGGTGTGGCCGTGGTCACATTGTCTCCTTCCAGTGTTCTGTGAAGGACATTTTGTGCTTTCTCCAGGATTTGCTGGATAAAGGGAAAGCTTTTTCTACTTTGAAGGTGTATCTGGCGGCTATTTCTGCGTGTCATGTCGGGTTTAATAACGAACCTGCGGGTCGGCACCCTTTGATTAGCCGGTTTATGAAAGGTGCACGCCGTAAGAGGCCGGTGTCTCGGCGGTTAGTGCCTCAGTGGGACCTATCTTTGGTTTTGGAAGCCCTTTCTTATCACCCCTTCGAGCTGGTGGATGGCATAGGGCTGAAATTTCTTTCTCTTAAAACGGCGCTGCTTGTGGCTCTAGTGACTGCTAAGCGTGTGAGCGAGCTGCAAGCCCTGTCTGTCAGTCCGTCCTGTTTACAGTTTGCCCCTGGGCTCACGAACGTTTCCTTTCGCCCTAACCCGGCGTTTGTACCTAAAGTGGTGGATTGTTCTTATAGATGTCCCGTTACGGAACTTTCGGCTTTCCACCCACCTCAGGAGGAGGAGGGATTGGGTTTCTTGTCCCAGTGCGGGCCCTCCATACGTATGTCAAGAGAACGGTGGGTTTCAGAAAATCTGACCAGCTGTTTGTGTCTTGGGCTACCCCTCACAAAGGGAAGCCGTGGGCGAGACAACGGCTGTCCCACTGGATTTTGGAGGCTATATCTATAGCGTATGTATGCTGTGGTTCTCAGGCACCTGCGGGTCTGAGGGCCCACTCTACTAGAGGGATGGTGACATCATGGGCCCTACTTAAGGAAGTTTCTGTTCAGGAAATTTGTGCGGCGGCTGGCTGGGCTACGCCACACACCTTTGTGCGGTTTTATAGACTAGATGTGTCTGAGTCATCCTTGGCACATGCGGTGCTGAGTGCCAGATGCTCTGAGCCCATGTGATTGGCTTGTGCAATCCGGGAGCAGTCTATATCTCCCATAGTGAAACACCGAGCGAAGTTAGAAAAAGAACGATGGGTTACTTAACGTAATCCCGGGTTCTTTGATAACAGAGTGAGGTGTTTCACCAGCACTTCCCTCCTTGCACTTGGACGGGAAGAAATCTAGCTGCAATGATGTTAGGAGGGGCCGACCTGAGGGATAAAGGTGGAGCCTGATCTCAGGTCGACCTGTCTGTCAAGACAGACGTGGTGTCATAAGAGCTTCCGTAGTTGGTCACGCCCAAAGCGATTCCCATAGTGAAACACCTCACTCTGTTATCAAAGAACCCGGGATTACGTTAAGTAACCCATCGATTTCTTTACTTTTTTTAGGTAATAGGTTTTCTGTGCTGTCTACATTACATCATCCTCTTAATTGCTACTGCTCCAGCTGGTCTGTTAAATTTAAAACCCACTGTAATCCTTGAACCAAAAATATTACCCACCCCTGTTATACCACCACAGAACACAGATCCACCAACAAACAAAAAGACAGACTTCAATTAATTTGATGTATTATTTGATACTTCAGACAATACAACTCATGTTCAACTGAAAAATCTAAACAATGTCTTCATATATGATAACTGGCATTTAGTATTCATTATAGTACATTTGCTTGTGCACTTATTTCTTAAATGTAGCCCATTTGTTGCTAACCAAAGTTTTGTCCGTACCCTTACACTTTGTCCTGCAGTGCAAACCTTATAATATTAAATTGGTGTTTAAGTGCTTGTTGTACCTGTCTTTTAGTACTATTTCCACCAAATATTTCATCAGGCATAATTTAATTTAATTTGTATTTAATTCTTTTTTTTACTTTATTTATCTGCTTCTTTTTTTTTTCCCCATCCTACTCCCTCATGCCGGACCGTCGTATAAAGCATTTCACTGCATGTCGTACCCTGTATGTATGTGTATGTGATGAATAAAATTTGATTTGATTTGATTTGATTTGATTTGAATAACATTATGACCACATTCCGAATATTGTGTTGGTCCCGCTTTTGCTGCTACAACAGCCCTGACCCATTGAGCATTAACAACGTTAACTTCTTCAGCAATTTGAGCTACAGGAGCTCTTCTGTGGGATCAGACCGCACGGGCCAGCTTTCGCTCCCCACGCGCATCGATTAGATTTACCACCATTCCTTTCCCTGGACTAGTGCGACTTTTCATAATTGTCCGATAAACAGACATGTGTTCAGACATCTTATTCCATACAAAATAGTACAGTGGACAGTACATCTCGAAGGTACACTAGTAGATACATATAGAACGTTGAATATGTTTGAATCTTTCCAGACACAGGTGAGTGCAGTGGATAATAACATAGCAAATTTGAACTGGAAACCTGTTTGAACCTGTTTAAACTCCCAATAACACTATTCTGTATGCTTGTGTATTTGCATATGAAACAGAACTGCTTGGAAAGACACAACTGACAACAACCTAAAGAACTGCCACATAAATGCAACTCATCAAAATAAATGCACTTTAATTATTTTTGAACAAAAGGATGATAAATAAAGGGACCATGTGCAATAAAGTCTTACAGCCAATATATACTCAGGAACCATGTTTTCTGGTAATGTGGTGTTTGTGTAAAGTAAGACCTGCACTGCTGAGGGAGCATGTGTGGATCACGGAAGATTTAAACAGTGCTTACATAATTATAATGGAGCTTTATACAAATCACAGAACCGGGAGTGTCTTTACCATGTACAATGCCTTGCATACTGTATTTCTCACTTTATGCACACGAATGAATCCAGGGTGTGTCCCTGTCTCACTTCCGGAGTTTGGAGAAACACTGTGACCACAATAAAAAGCTTGCAAATGATATGAACACGAACTGTGTCGGTGCCATGGAAACATCTCATTCTCATTCCTTTTGTCCCGTGTGGAACAATGCCAAACTGCATTTAGGGAAGAAAATAGCACCACATGAGTGATTGATTTCCTTTAGCAATTTTAGCTTGAAGTGCAAATTTAGAGTTGGCAGAGCAGCTGTAAAGGGGAAATTAACTAAATTAGACTTAAAAACTTTAAAGTATTAGACTAGGCTACTCTGTATTCTCAGCTTGTTGATTTTTACCGTCCATTCTGAGATGGATGAAAAAGCTTCACTGTGTAATCAGTGACATTTTCTATGTAAGAAAAACAGTGAATCATTCTTTACGAACATAGTGACAGTTTAATAAAAACTGCCATGTGCTGGGCACTGTGTCCATTTGCCTGTTAAACCACTTGGAGTGTTTCATGAATATTTTAGTTCCACTGAAAAGAATCCCGATGTGTTTAGCTTGCTATCAGTCAATCACAGATGTATCCTGGAGGCAGGAGACATTTCATGCGGCTTGTTATTGTTTTTCACATATTAAGCATAAATAATATGCTGTAATGCATTGTGGTTTGGGAAAGCTACAGACAAATTACTTTAAAATACATTTTACAAGAAAACAATCCATACCCATTTGAGGCCGGAGGGTTTCAAATGATGCGCATTTTCACTGTAATTAGTTTTTGTGATGGATGGTGACTTGAAATGTCTGTTTTTTTCATGGTATTACCTGGTACTATAAAACTAATTATAAATAAAAACAATACACAGGAAAATATATTTAGCTGAAGTTGATTTCAGTGTCAGCACTTGATATAACAGTCATTTATGCAACAGTTTCATGAAATGCAAGTAGAGGCAGTACAAGTCCTGATCATTTTAACTGAAGGGTAAATATACAAAACAAAGATGAAGAATCAGAACACTAGATACTATAAACATTAACAACAACCATGGAAAAAAAATCCATGTGAAGGTGATGTGTGTGTGTGTGTGTGTGTGTGTGTGTGTGTGTGTGTGTGTGTGTGTGTGTGTGTGTGTGTGTGCTACTTACCAGACACTGACATTTAATCAAATATGGAAAACTATAAATTTACTCCATTAATTTTTACATTAAATTATTTAGACAGTTAGGATTTAACTTCACTATGAATGATTTAGAAATTAGAGATTTTAATGCTGATTCCTGGAAGCCTAAGAGATGTTTAAATGAGCAACATCAAAAATAGAATACAGAATAAAAATCTTAAAACAAATATGTAAAAACAAATTTGAGTTAAGTGTGATCCTGTCACTTTGTTTTTATGCTATACAACCTAATGTAGCTACAGCATTAATATTTACTTCATCATTAACAGTAGGACCACAGTACACTCATTAATATTTGAAAATATTCATATGTTTAATGCCACAATTAAATTACCATTTTATGGCACCTCACAGCTCTAGACTAGCGTTTCATGACAAATGTTTGTTGACATTTATCTATAAGGCTGTGTAAAATCAAATCTATGAAACAAATTTTATTTAGTGAGTGCATTAGTGCAAAGATCAGCCAAAGCAGAATCCAACACAGCCATAGATACTGTATATGTCTTTCCTTGAAATCAATCACCACACAAATATCAGTATTAGTCTTTCTTTAAAAATATGATACTGATACTGATCACAAGCATTTAATTTGAAGATCCTATATTGCATAAACACTGTTTGGAGATGGTCAGTTAAAACACCAAAGAAGAGCACTTTTGACTGCTTAGTGTCTTATATACAGCCAGGATTAGCAACATTATTTGAAAGACCCCTTCAGTCTCTCTCCTACAAATTGATTGTATTGTCAGCTTAATCAGGAACTTAAGGTTCTTTCATTCCGATACTGTCAAAACACATTTGTGGGCTCATCTATCTGACACAAACATCTATCTGCAACACCACAAATGTGTGATAAAGCCTTGCAAATGTAGACCTTTAGAGGTCAGGTGGAGGTGAGTGGTTTACCCAAACACTATAAATGAGAGTCTGGAGGAATACAGCAGGGATTTTTATTCTCATTTCTAGCTTGAGGGTAAAAAATATATATATTTTGTAAAAACAATACTTCCTTCATATACCCAGCCATTCTTTCTGAGTTGCTTAAGGCTGTTAAATGCTATACTTATATATATATATATAAAAAAAGGAACTGAGAACTGGACAGAAGAAAGAAAGTGCTGAGAACAGGACAAGGAACTCAGCAACTCACTATACAATATAACACTGGACAGATGCACTTGTAGGTTTAGGCAAATTATGCAAAGATTCAGGCTTACAATCAAAAAACAGGTGTCATTACTGAAAAATAAGATCTATTTTGGGCAGGAACCTCACAACAATACAATACAATACGTTTTACAGGAATTTACAGGTTCTTAATTGAATATAAAGCATAATTCTACTACAGCAAAATTGAATTATGTAATTGCTCTTGTAACATTTATACAGTTTTGTATATTTACTGAATATATAACAGTCCTTTGAACATGTTAAACACCAACCCAAGTTTACTAACCAACAATAACAAAAAATGTAATGAATTTGCGCTTTAACATCTATAAAGGTAAGGTAAATTTCACAAATACTGCCCTCTGATGGTGAACTTTGGCAAAGAAAAGTCTGAATCCTGCAGTGCATATTTAAGAGTAAAATAATACTGCAGTTGGATGTGATTTTCCTAGATCTCAGGTAATGATGCCAATAATATTGATTGACAAATTTGTTAGAAAATACTAAACATTTTTTGCTCTTCTTTTTTTTTTGTAGTCAGCAGAATAATGTGACATTTCAAGAACGGTTAAAAGTCATGGTTTTTTTCATGTCAGAAGAAATATTTAATTTCAATATATAGATTTTATTGTATATAAATATGATTTATACATTATATGATCTGTTACTTGATCTGTACATATATACATTCATTTTCATAATTTGTAGTAAACATCACCTTTAGTCATGCATTCATTGTAAAGTACAGTAATGTGAGGTTTTTCCTAAGCGGGAGGAACAGAAACCTGACCCTGCAGCATTTCAGGTCTGATTTGCATTCCCTTTTACAGCACTTGGCAGATGCTCTTATCCACTTGCAGAAGTGCATTGTTGTCTATTTGGAAAAATATTCGTTATACCAATGGAGCTTGACCATGAGCAAGCATCAGTGATTTCAATGTAATGCAAAAGCTATGGAGTGGCAGAAGTGAAAATGCTGCAGTAATGTGCAACTGAACAACCTCAAAATCAGTTTATTTCCTTTATTTGTGCAGGCTGTTGTTGATTGCAAAGCTCGATCTACAGTATACAGTAAATCTATTTAGTGATCCAGAATATTTTACGTTATTACACTTTTTTGTAATAAAATATACCATTCACAAATATAAGAGAAAAACTGCTATGGAACTGGATTATTTTACCCTGTTCCTATTCCTATGGAAAACAAATAAATTATATACATTAGCTTTGCACCTATTCCTGCTCAAAAAGAACAAGGCTTTTCCATAGTGCAGCAAAAATAGGTGTGTTTCTAAAACACATTATCAGGAGAAATTTATGTTAAAAAATCTATAGTGAAAATGGCTCGTTTGATGAATTGATGCTATTGCGTTTTTCAAAATTCATTTAGCCTAAAGCACTCTGGATCACTCATGGGCATTATATTATTTAGCACAAGGACTATTTGCGGTAAAAAATAATATTTACACCCTTTCAGACTTAGAGCTCAAAGCTAAACCTCAATTTCTAAACCAGGATCAATTTAACAAACCAATCACAACATTAATAAACAGATTCAATATCAGTCTTGGCATAAATCAATAGATCAAATTACATGGCCTTTTCCATTTGACTGAAGATGAGTGTAATTGGATTATGACCAAAGAGGATCAATACAGGGAATTGTGTACACAAAGCTTAATGGAATGAAATGAGAAAGATTTTGCTTGTCCATATTATTTATAGAGTTTACTGATTGAGCACATACACCTACCAGACATAACATTTAGACATTATAACTTTATGACTGGTGAAGTAAATAACTGGGATTTATTAGGCAGCATGTGAACATTTTTTTAAAGTTGACATGCTAGAAGCAAGAAAAATCGGCAAGCGTAAAGATTTGAGCGAGTTGGACACGGGCCAAATTGTGGTGGCTAGATGACTGGGTCAGAGCATCTCCAAAACTGAAGCTCTTGTTGGATGTTTCTGGTCTGCAGTGGTCAGTATCTATCAAAAGTGGTCCAAAAAAGGAAAAGTGTTCAACCGGTGACAGGTTCATGAGCAGCCAAGGTTTATTGATGGGAAGCGAAGGCTGGTCCGTGTGTTCCGATCCAACAGATGAGCTCCTATAAATCAA
Source organism: Silurus lanzhouensis (assembly GCA_039877035.1). Lineage (NCBI taxonomy): Eukaryota > Metazoa > Chordata > Actinopteri > Siluriformes > Siluridae > Silurus > Silurus lanzhouensis. The sequence continues at coordinate 1,439,923 of JBCEWE010000087.1, forward strand.
ATTGCAGAAAAAGTTAATGCTGTTAATGTACGACGGGTCAGAACTGTTTTGGCAGAAAATGGGGGACCAACACAATATTAGGCATGTGTTCATAATGTTATGCCTGGTCAATTGACTTTAAGTTATGCTTGGTTGGTGTATGCTGATGATTAGAAGACAGAGGAAAATAGAATGTGGAAATGGATCATGTGGACACTCATTTCAAGTTTGTAGTTTAAGATTTTGGGAAATTAGAGTTTATGTTTGTAAATGGAGCAGATATAGTGTAATATATGTAAGTATGGGCTAGTATATGAAGGTTTTTCACTAATATAGTTATTCAATTTAGCACGTTTTTATTCAAAGGGAATTGCAAATGAGCTAAAACACAAAGGCATCCATTAAGCTTATGATTCCCACTTTGAATGTGGGTGTCACATTATAAGCAGATAATCATATGCAAGTGCAGATTACTGAAATTTCAAAGCTATAAAACTAAGACTTCGTGAAGCAAACATCAAAAATAGATCATATGAAACATAAATCTGAGCATAAGCAATCCAACAGCATTAAACAATAAAAAGCATGGGAAGACAAACATAAGACAAAGAGTGCTGTGAAATGTGGGACTTACAGTTTATACATGGGCTAATCAGGGGTGACAAAGAATAGGTTATCAGTGACGTGTCTGTCAGTCATGTGTTGATGCAGGAATTGTAGTCCAGGGCCCTAAATCCTGACAGTAAGACTTTTTTATGAGGTATGCCATCCAATGCAACCACAGACCAAAATAAGAGCAAGAAAAAGAACTGTGTTTTGAGCCATTCAAGGAAAAATTACATCTGGTTCCTCTCAGATTTCTTCATGTGTTCTCAGAGTGGTTGATTAAATTGTTCTTAACAGATCCAAATTTATATCTAAAGCCTCCTCTGTAAGTATTGGAGAGGCAAGGCTAATTCATTTATTTAAAATTAAAGATGAATATGATACAATAAATCACAATTTAAGCCTCCATACTTTATATTAACATTTAGCTGACACTGTGGTCTCTCATCTTGTATTCCTTTTTTTTAACCTCAAGTCTAAATGTTTTCAACATATAGCAAAACTGCAGACCTGACCTAGTGCTTTTGGCGAGGACTGTATATTTCTGTTAAGCTGCTTTGTGACATCTGATGTTAAAACTCTATACAAATACATTTGAATTGAATAAACATAATATATTAAATTGAATTCAAATGTATATAATTAAGCTCCGTTCTTCCATATGAACTTGTAGCTCAGGAAACACAAACAATGAAAGACACCATTACAATGAAAGTTTGCATCATTTAAAACCCTGCTTACAGAAAAGTGGATTTGACATTTGCTTGTACAATTCCTGGCAAGCAATACACATCTGCTATTGTTTCAAAAAACTGCTACACACCACCACTGGCATTAAAATTTTAATAAAATGACATGCTGAAGCAAAAAGTGAAACATAACAGTTTATAAATACATATTCAACTTTACTAAAACTTAACAGTGAACAAATAATACAAAGTTGATTGCACAAGTACTTAAATTCACCCCAGGACTGAAAAAACATCCATCTCCATCTAGGAAAAAAGAAAATCCCCCCCAAACTAGGAATTCTTACAAAAAGAATGTGGGATGGCATTTTCAACCAACTTCAGCAAGTGACATCAAATCAACATGTAAACAAAACAATATTTCATACCCTAAAATGAGTTCTACTATATATTTAAGCATTTGCTTTATATATATATATATATACAAACATATTCGCTTTGTAATTGATGATAATAAGGAAAATATCCATCACTTATCACACTTAGCTGGGTCGCTTGTTGCTAACAAAAGATGAGGTCAAAATAACTTCAAAATCACCACCTAAAGAGTGTGAGTGTGACCAAAAACAGTGCTCAAACAGAAGTGAAGTTTTCTTTAAAATATTTTAAACAAACTCTATGAAATATAAAGTACTTAAGCAACTCAGCTGCAATTTAATCATAGGTAAAGATTATGGACACTCCAGTTCTCCACCTGATCATATGTGTGTGTCTGTTTCAAATACAGTAGTAAATAATTGATAATGTTTGACAGTGCAATTTAAATAGAAAAAAAAAAAATGCGCCAGACTCAAAAGAGAACTTCTTTCAATTCTTGTGTGCGTGATTGATACTCATTCATTATGGTTTTATCATTATCGGGTTTATCAACTGTTCAGTGATGGAAAAATTCTGTTCATGGCATTTGTAGAAGCCATTGTAGAAGATTGTTAATATTGATGCAGTGGTGTTCATGGTTTCTCAGTGATAGCATTCAAAGTAATTTCAAGAGGTTTTTTAGCTGTCCACTTGAAAGCATCCTCAAAAGCATCAAGCAAACCTAGAATCACTGAGTGTTTCCATGATACAAAAAAGGAGTTTGCTGTGACCTTATAATTATAAAGGACACCAATATTAGGTTATAATGATAATCGATGTGCAACATGACTGTTGTGTTTAATTTGTTCCATGGGCATTTGAAGTTGATTAGGGTACCGCAAACGTCTCAGGTCTTCCTCCACCTGATAAATAGAGCACAACAAAAAAAGAACTAGTGATTATAAAAAGAGTGCTTAAAAAAAAAAAAAAAAAAGTTGATTTAGGTCATAAATTCTAATGTACCAAAGCCAGCTCGTCTTTGAGAATGTTATATTTCTCCACGTTGAACTTTTGTTTTTTGGCACTTTTGTAGAAGTAATGCAGGAACTGTCTGTCATTTACAGCTGAGTAAACAAATGTCTGTAGGAAAGAATTATATATCATCCATTTCAAGCATAATCCATTGAAAAAGCTAAGATTTAGTCTTTAGCAATTATAATTAACGTGTTAAAGCTTCTATTATTAGTCATTCATTTACATAAATGCACATACACTACCAGTCAAAGGTTTCAATAGATAGATAGATAGATAGATAGATAGATAGATAGATAGATAGATAGATAGATAGATAGATAGATAGATAGATATTTTAATCATACCAATGGGAAATTTACAAATTTTTTAAGTATCCACAAACTTTGGCAATAAGGCTTGCAATAAATACTAAAGCATTTAAATGCAATAAACAAGTTAAAAAGTAAGAAGTCCTGTGAAAAACCAGAGTGTTTTTAACGAGTTCTGTGCAAATCAGAGTATTTTAAAAAAGTCCTGTGCAAACTGGAGTGCTAAGGTGCATAGTGTACAGTGTGTAGTACAGGAACAGTGAGGACCCTAAGCCTAACCCAAATCCTGGGTTAAGGCCTGGGCCTTCTGAAGTCCAACACCATCTCCCTGGTCATGGTGGTGTTGAGTTGCATGTGGTTAAAGCAACGAATTCTTGGATCAGTACCCTGTACCCCTCCCCCTGTCCAATCGTAATACAGGACCAAAGAGAGCACAGTTCCTTGCAGCGCTCCCGTACTGCTGACCACAGTAATAGACCTGCAGTCCCCTAGTCTCATGTACTGAGGTCTGCTTTGTCAGGTATTTTGTGATACACGCTACTAGGTGTGACCCCAGTCCCATCTATGTTAGTTTATTTCTGAGGAGCAGCAGCTGGATGGTGTTGAAAGCACTGGAGCAGTCCAAAAATGTAATTCTTACAGCCACTGTCCAGGCAAGAGAGGGATCGGTGTAGCATGTAGATAATGGCATTTTACATTTACATTTGCAGCATTTGGCAGACGCCCTTATCCAGAGCGACTTACAACTGAGCAGGGGAGGGTTTTAGGGCTTTTGCTCAAGGGCCCAGCAGTGGCAGCTTGGTGGTGGTGGGATTTGAACCTGTGATCTTCTGATCCAAAGCCCAATGCCTTAACCACTGAGCTACCACCCCGCATCCTCCACTCCCACTTTCTGCATGCAAACTGCAGAGGGTTGAGGGCATGGCAGACCTGTGGTTTCATGTGGTGCAGCAGCACCCATTTCATGGTCTTCATTACATGAGACATCAGGGCAACTGGCCTGAATTTATTCAGCTCTCCAGGATGTGGTTTCATTGCAACTGGGATGATGCAGGACGCTAAAGACGCACTGTAGAGGGTTTTCCAGCAAAAGGGCGTAGACCTTGAGTAGTTGTGGAGATACTCTATCGGGGCCAGGTTAGGATGAAGCTCTCCTCACACATAGGCTGCCATGGTCGTGGGTGGAGGGGCATTCTCCTCTTTGCTACAGTTGGTTCCAGGGTGAGAGACAGATAGCAGAAGTAGGGGTGGGGGGTGCAGTGTAATGAGGTGTGAATGAGTTGAGGTGGTCAAACCTGTTGAAGAAGTTCTGCTGGTTCACTCTGCCCACATCTCCTGCAATGGTGTCACCCTGCTTCGAGCTACATCCAGTGATCATCCCATACCTCCTTCATGCTGTCATTCTGCAACATCTGCTCCAGCTTCCTCTCGTACTGCTCCTTTGCCTTTCTGAGATGGACTTCCTCAATATTTTTACTGTGTGAGCCCTGCAGTACATCCCAGTCTGTATTTCTGAAGCAGCCACTGGAGACCACTTCCTGAATGAGCATGTGGTTGTGGGTAGCCTCCTCACTCTTGGTTTGTAGTGAGGCTGAAGCAGAATAAGGTTGTGGTCTGCTTTCTCCAGTGCAGGCAGTGGGGTGGCGCTGTGTGCTTTCTTTAAATTGGCATACAGTAAATCAGTAGTCCTATTTCCACTGCTGTTACAGTCCACATATTGGGAGAAAGCAGGTAGTGTTTTGTCCAGAGTAACATGATTAAAGTCCCCAGAGATTAACACAAGCGCCTCGTGGTGCAGTGTTTGTAGTCTAGCAAAAGCAGAATGGATGTCACACGCTTTCTCTGTGTCGGCACCTGGGGGCATGTAAACAATTACAACAATGGCGTGCCCAAACTCTCTGGGCAAGTAATAGGGATGCAAACTTACAGCCAAAAGTTCAATGTCCCTGCAACAATTAGAGATCTTTATAGAGATCTTTTTTCATGCCGAGGATTACACCACCTTGTGTTCACTTATATAGCGAGTCCTCCTCCTTTCCAATATAAAGTTCCTATTAAAGTGACCAGTGAGTGTATACTGTTCACTTGGTTTAGGGTTTAAATTCTTCTCGACCACAATCCACCCATTTTGTTATGACACTGATAGTCAATGTCTTTTACCTGCTTGGTGAGAATGTAGTAGGTATAGACTGCCATGCTGAGGAAGTAGGTGATAAAGTAAGCCAAAGGCTCCAAGAATTCCCAGGCTACTGACCATGTGAGCCAGACTCCAGTCTTCACTGAGAGAATAGCCAAACCCAGCCATAGAGCATGTGAACAACTTTGCTCAGCTCTAATGTCAAGATTAGCCTTCATCTAAACACATACAAAAAAATGTATTACGTGTTCAAACATAGACTAGAATTTGCAGAACAAAAAATATAATACAAAATAATACAAAGCTATTACTGTGTGCCTCATACATCTTAAATGTAAAAATTAACATAGTAAAAAGTATTGTAAACATTTGATCATTTATGATTTATAACAGAATCAGCTAGGGAAAAACATGATGTATGGACTGACAAGTGAGTTTAAACTGCAGTAATGCCACATCCATTCTAATCAGTGAAAGCAGAACTGACAATACATTAATGTGGTGGAAAAAAAAAGGTCAAGGCAATAACGCTTTATTACAAGGTCATTTAAAATGTATTTATATATGTTATAAATTATTTAATATATATTTGATTATAAATATATGTATATATTTATGTATAAATTACAAAGTTGAACTTAAAAAAAAGTCATCAATAATAACCTGCTCTAGAGGAATTAATTCTTGTTTTAGAATGTTTAGTTTCTGGCGTAGCTTTATTTCCTGCATCAGGTGATGCTTTGGCAGGTTCAGTGCTGTGTTCAACTTGTGCACTATGTCCTTTATAGCTGCCAAGCTTCTCAGGGCTTCAGTAGGCACTAATTTTCACACACACACACACACACACACACACACACACACACACACACACACACACACACACACACACACACACACACACACACACACACACACAAAGCATAAGTTGCATATATAGTAAGAGTAGTCCATTAACTATTATATGGTAAACTGAATATTAAATGTTAATTAGCTAATCTTCTATCCAGAATATTTTCCAATGCTAACATTTGCTAATTCCCATACCTCTCTGACAGAAAGTAATTGAGAACCTTTTGCTTGAGAGTCATACTTTTCTTTACTAAATGCAACAAAGCACTGGTTATCCCCCCATGCAATAAGGCCATGTGAAGAACTATACAACTTCTTTTCATAGAACTGCATCCATACCTCCTGTTGACATTACTAACAATTGAACAAACTACAGGATCCAAAATCCTCATCACATCATTTTGCACTCTTTCATAGTTCGACTCTGGCACCAAGTTCCATTTTGATATTTTTGCATGTAATTATATACCGGTTTCTTCACTTTTTTATTCATATTTAATTCCATGGCCTTCAATTTGTCACTTTGCTGATCACCAGGTCAGCTTAAACTACTACTAATGAACCCTAACTTAAACTTAAACTACTACTAATGAACCCTAAATCTGCACCTACTATCTACTGTCTATACATGTTTACTTACTAAATGTGTTCATTGTTGTAAACATTTGCATGGTAGTACAGAAAGCTAATCAGAATGCAAACTTTACAATGCTGAAGCTCTTGGCCAAAAAATATATCAGGTGCTATGGGTGTATACCTGTTGGTGCTGCTTGGACATTGTAGATGACTCCATTGATACACAGCTGGAAGTCCTTGCTGAGAACAGTGCACATAGATGTATTAGAGGTCATTTCTACCCCATCTATGTACAAAGGGCATAAAAAATTCAAGACATTTAATGGTATACTGTTTATATGAGCAACAAAACAATGTTAGGTCAAACCCTAGAGTTTAATTTCTTACCATTTTTTCATATAGTCTATAGTTGTTATTAATAGTGCCTTTTTATGCCTTGTATGATGATTATAAGTAAAAAGATTTTGACTACTATTGAAAATAATTTAACAATTTAATATAATTATATAGTAAATGCTGAACCCAGTGGAGAGGTAGAGACTTTTACCTGTACAATGCTCATTACTAAAGCTAATGTGTTTGTCTCTAAAGATGTGTGGATGTGTGTGTGTGTGTGTGTGTGTGTGTGTGTGTGTGTGTGTGTGTGTGTGTGTGTGTGTGTGTGCACCTTTGGTGAGTACAGAAACTGTTGAGACTTCCGAATCCTCTCTTTTGATAATCTGAATAAAGTCACTGACATTTGAGACCATGGGTCTTAGGAGGAATAGACATTTCTCCTGTCTGAAAGGCAGAGGTAAAGCCAGTGCAGGGCGGCCATGTCTGTAGTGCACTGAAAGATCTACAGCATGGACGATACATCAGACAACATAAGTAATAATTTTTGTATATTTGTATATAGGGTTGCGACAACTAATCGATAAAATCGAGAGTTTTCAATAATAAAATTATTATTATAAAAATGCTGTTAACGATCAGTTGGGCTGCTAAAGTTACATGTTAGCATGAGGGTTAAGATAACACAGACACTTGCAAAATATCGGAGAGTACAAGTCAACTGGCAGCAGGAAAAAGTGTGCATCCAATGCATTAGAGCATTTTATATTAATTGCAACAAAGAAGACTGTAACCTGCAAGTTATGCAATGCTAAACTTGTGTGGCATGGAATTACCACAGTGATGCACAAGCACATGAAAAGAAAACACACTGGTGTCACAGATAAAGGCAAAACATCAGCACGGTAAGTAAAAACTGTATATCCTTATTTTTATGTGAAAATTTTATAGTTTAATTAAGCACTATTGTGTAAACTGTTTGTTTACTAACTTCGGGACAGTCTCATTGTTTCTGTTGTGACTTGCTAGCATCACCTCGCTCGCAACATAGTGATGGATTCTATTTAAACTGTCAAACACAAAATCTACAAGTAGCAAATCACAGCGGCAGTAAATGATATTTTTTTAGACACTGTTGTTGTTTTTTAGCAAATGCTTATGCATTTGTTTACCAATGCATATGTTTGTTCTTTCTTTTAAATCAAGCCTGTTAGCTTGCTTCACTTCTTCATTTCATTCTCTTTTTATAGCATTTGTTCACTACAGTTAACTTATCTGTTTTCAAGCATGATGTTCTTTGGCTTTAATACATTCAAATGCTTGTTTTCAATGTTTGTATATTTAATTTATGCATATCATGTAATTATTATACAAAATGTAATTAATTTTATATTCTAAATGCTTATATAATCAAAACTAAACATGTGTAACAACTGTGTATTTTTAAACAAAACATGGCCAAAACAATGTTTATTTATATTTCATATTGATTTTTTTAAGCATGGTTGTCAATAATCATTAAAACCAACACAAATGTTGATTTACACAAATTTCTTTACCTTGTATACATTTTTTGTTTGTTTGTTTGTTTTTACAGAAAGTAACAACACGGCAGGAGTAAATACATTTTTTATATAGTTATAATAAGCAAAAGATCAAAATTATTTGTAGGAATATTGATTCATCAGAAAAATTATCTTTGAATTATTCGATTAATCGATCAAAAGATTTGTTGGTTGCATCCCTACTTGTGTATGCACAATATAAACTTTAATGATAAAGCAAGTTGTCATGTAGAAAGATTACCACTGGATGGCGATACAGTGCTACTACAGGCAACTGGAAAACTGCACCAGCTGACCTGAAAATACAGAAAACAATGTTGTAGATCAATCCATTATCCAATATCCCACATTCTAGACACATATTGTAGACAGTACAGTGTCTGATGAGAAATGGAGTTGTGCCTTATAGCCAGTGCCCTGATGTTGCTTTCATTGCACGTAGTTCTCCCATATCGTATTTTGTTTTTACTTTTTGGAAATTAAGCTACAGAATCAGAATCATCTTTATTGCCATCTTTGGTATAAGTATCATACCAAATAACTGCTTGAACTGGGTTGCATATACAAGGAATTGGTCATGGTGTGCTGGTGCTATAAAATATAAAACTATTTTTTTTTAAATGTATATAATTTATATAAGTCATTAACTGTACAGTTTGTTAGGGTATGTAATGTGGGGCAGTGCAATGATAATATTTCTCAAACAAGTCCAAAGTGCAGGGTCGCAACATAGTAGTACTTGTTGCTTGTGCCAATGTAACACATTAAATGAACAATATGGGGTTTATATTACTGTACTACAGAGATGAGAAGTAAGGAAGTACAAATACTTTGTTACTGTACTTAAGTAAATTTTTCTAGTATCAGTATTTTACGTCACAATTAATTTCTTTGCACAAAATTCTACTTTCACTCGTTAAATTTTTTGCACAAATATCTTTACTTTCTACTTCTTACATTTTCAAAACACCCTCATTACTTTAGTTTAAATCTATTTGGTGACATGATCGAATATTTTTATGTTTTCTGCCCATCAACCTATTTCTTTTTGTTGTGCAGCTGGTGTATCATTTCCTTGCTAACACACACCACAGACAGTAGCTGTTTAGTCTTTCAAAACATGAGTATCCTTACTTCTACTTGAGTGAAGAATGTGTGTATTTTTGCCATCTCTGCTGTACTGTAATGTTAGTGATTATAGAAGCAGGTTAGAGATGATGGTGGGTGTAATTAGCTATTTCTACAGTTCTGGACCAAAACACCTACTGCTTCAGACTCAGAAGTGTCCACTTCTACAACAAATGGTTTGGAGGGGTGAGAAATTTCAGAATACACACCTTCAGTGTAAAACTATTAAATATTTTCACATGGTCAGACATGAATGGGATTAAATTAAGAATCATTGATGTAAGCATTGAGATGTTTGCTCAGCATGTTTCTCAGCACATATTTAGTAAGTTACTGGAACAAAAATGGGTACTAGAGACCCCATAAAGCATTATGATTTACTTAAAGTGGCTGAACATCATGCTGAGTTCAATCTTCTTTGCTATGGATGAGGCATCTGTCAAAGTCATTAATGTAAAAGTTGTGGTGAAAGTGAGCAGGGATATAAGGGCTCTAAAATAAATGTGAGGGGATAAAGCAATGTGTGATAATCTCCTCTAAATTAGGACTTTCTTCTGTGGCTTGGATTTTATGTAAAAAAGTACAGTGGTTTAATGTGAACATTTGAGGTGGGTTACTGTCACTTGATGAAGTTTACCAAGAGATCAATCTCATTGCCCAGTTCGCTCTGATAATTTAATAAAATAAGAAATTCTGTTAGAGTACAAAACAATTTATAATAATATATTTAGCAAAATATGTTAATCATTGGAAAAGGAATCCTCTTTCATGTATTCTGCTCCACAGAATAATAAAATACAAAGATAAAAACCAAGAATACATTTTAACACTTTTTGTAGCATCTTTGTAGAAATGTGCTCCCTGCATTAAGGTCAGTTCATGACAATATATTAAAAAAACAACTGTTAAATAACTTAATAATAGATTCAATTTCCTATGTTAACCAAAACAACCCTTTCCTCACCATAATGCAACCTGAAACCGGAAGGAAGAATCATAATATTAGTTTTTCATTTCATTGAAATTGTGCCACAGGCCATTCTCACTAAATGGTAAGTCATCATGTACAGACCCCTCCCTTTAGGTTTCATTATCAGGAAATGTTTCATCAGTCAGAATAACTTCAGGTAATAATGTTTTTGATCTAGAACACATGTGGATGCATGCCATTCCAGCAAAAAATTTGCTTTCATTTGCATTTATTATATTTAATTTAGATTTTGTGATAATCCTAAATAAATCCATATGTTTTGTCTGCAAACTTCATTTACATAAGTCAGTTAGCATGTCTGTAAACCTCAATGTAATATAACGCAATACTGTTAAGAAGCTAGAACTTACAAATATTGTCCAGTGCTAACATATTATAAACTGTATATAAGAAATTAATCTTTTGAACAAAAGGGAATCAACTTAAGATTTGATTATTTGATCTTGGTGTGACCTTGATCCAATGTGGATCAATTTCAGAATCGAAACACTATTTCTTTTTGGTATATTGCAGTAGCAAATACAAATATAGATGGATGCAGAGACCAGCAGATGAATTATGGCAAAAAAAAATAGCTAGGAAGCTATTCAAGACATACCATTTCAGACATTTAATCGTTATCCTGCTTGGATCAATTCCAAAATCAAATCAGCAAAGCGGAAACATTTACATTACCGCAGCAGATAGAACAGTTTCCTGTTTTGAAAAACTGAGGTCATTCACTATCTTCCTGGTCTTGGTCCAGTTCCACTTTCTGAAAATATAAAACTGCAGGTCAGGCAGCTCAGTGTGGATGGTACGTTTGGTGGATTGTACCACCCTCTTGAGAGCTCATCTTTCTGCTTGATACCCCAAACCAGGGTATCTTATTTTTATTATTCAGGAACTTCTCAGTGGTGCAGGTGTGAATGTTCCTGAGCACCTCAAAGAGCAGTTAAAAGTCTTTTATGTGCCTAAGTTGGAACAGATGCTGCTGGTCCTTCTTTACCAGGGTATGGATGAGAGAGGACCATAGTGGCAACACATTTGTTAATAAGGTAAAAGGACTGCAATCAGACCGGGTCAAGCTAACAGCAAGGCTTTAGTAACTTAAATATTCTATACAACCATGTTGTGAAGAAAAGCATCTCAGAATGCATATGTTGATCCTACAAGGCAGATCAGGTTACAGACCTGTCAACAAAGAACAGGAATGTACATTACACAGAAGGTACAATAGGAATTGGCTTATTGAAACTGAAAAATTACTTGGGCGATTCAACCCCTCACTTAAGCAATGAGTGAGGCATGTTTGTACATGATGTGTTTGAGTGATTTTTATATTTCATAGTGGAGTGTTTTTGGAGTGAGTAGATAAATCAATACTATCTCAGAGTAACAGTCCAAGCATTAAAAAAAGTTTAAAAGTTTTTCCCGTTCTTTTGGTCAACAAAATTTATATAATTATATCTGAGTGATTTTACAGCAAGGCTGCTTTGCTGAATTGTGATCATTTTGCACTTGTCCTGTATTATGCACAGATATTTATTTATTTAATAAATGTATCATTAAAAGTATTTATTTCAAATTCACCACAGGAGACAGAAAAGTTAAAATAAAATGTCAAAGTGTAGCAAAAGTTATTTGTTTTAATTCCACACAAAAAGAATCCTAAACAATGTTTCAGATACAAAATCGAATAATTTATAACAATTCAGAATGTATTTAATACCTCATAAAACATGATATGTGACACTACTTTTAGTAAATAATAATGCATTGCTGGAAATCTTACCGTTTTCAGTGGATTAGAGCTTGTTAAAAGGGCAAAATTATACTGTGGAAGACTGTGGTAAAATCCATACCGTTTGAAGACTGTCCTTAAAGCAAGCATGACTGGAGAAAAAACAAGTAACAACAAGTTGCAGCACTACTTCAAGATGTTCTATATATATACCTGGCAAGATGTATGGCAGAGCATAGTGAGTGTGTGAATAGGATTTTCACCATCCTCTCTATTAATGATTTTCTCCTCAACCGTTTTTGTTTCCTTCTGCTCCTCCTACCAGATGACTAAACAGAAGAGTCTGTAAAATAGGACATGTGACTAGAAAGGTGTAGGTGTTTAGGTATGTATGTATGTATGTATGTCAATGTGGTGGTCATACACAGGGGTGCTATGGTCATACACAGTTTTTTAAAGGTTGCAGTTATTTTAGCTTAAACATAATACAAAAATGTATACTGTATATACAGTTTTTTTTCTAAAGTACACATACCTACACAACAGGTGTATTTTGTAAACAGGTATCCATTATTCCACAGTGATACTTGAATACTGGATACTTGAATACTCAGAATACTTGATTCTGATTGGCTGACAGATATTCTAGGCATGCTATTATTTTTCTGTTTTAATGCAGCTAAAGTATTTCCAGGCAGGTCTTGACCGCGTTACAACAACATATCACTGAATAGTTTGTTGAAATAATGGAAATGTTAGTTAGTTTAGTATGTTTGTTTACTGTCACAGCACATAGATCTACAGATCTTTTACCATAAGCACACTGGGGCATTTTACTATATGTATAATTCCACTGATCTGTTTCACTTCCTACTTCAAAATTTTAACTATAGTTACAAAGTTATTGCGATATCATCATTGGACAGGCCAGACCATGTTTTTCAGTAGTATGTGAAGATGTAAAATAAAGAGCCACATAAACATCATTTGGCCAAATTGTGTTTGAATTGTCACTTATTGAAACCCATTGATCATACTATCCTGCTTGCTAGACTTGAGAACATTGTTGGAATGAAGAGAACAGCTCTCTCCAGGCTTAGGTCTTATTTGACTGTTTGTAACACAGGTCAGAATTGAGCTGATTAGAAGAAAAAAATATAATTTATAATAATTATATTTTCACCTTAAACTCTAACAAAAGTAATATAATAATTTGTAAAAGTTAAAATAAATAGTTAAAATAAAATAGTTTGAATAAATAAATAAAACGCTATTATTATGACGGGCGCTGTGCATGACGTCACAGAGGTGAGACGAAGTAATTGCAAGGAGAGCACGCGCTTCACAGATTGCGAGTGTTTTCAAAAAGGATTAAAAGTGCGATGATTGATTGATATTGAAGTGGATGATAGTCGATTGTGGATCCAGTAGCACCCGATGTGATTGTGTTGAAACCCCCGGATTCGGTCAGGTTTTTTCCGAGAGCTAGAAAAGCTGTGATCCTGAGATGGCGAGCCTCCCAGTTTGAGAACCCTAAAGAGAGACGAAAGAGAAGAGAATTCTTGATTCATCAAATGATCCGTGCCTTATCTGCTTTCACAAGTGGAATTCATCCAGCTGTATTGGTATTTTTTTTCACTAATTATCTCGTTGCACAGAACTGAATGTTGCACTATTGAACACTTACACCTCAAGCAATTGCAACCACCCTTCCAAGACTTCTGAATTTATTTAGATTTAAAGGACTATTTTTTCCTACACACATATACATCTGTTCCATAGGCTGAGACCTATTCATTTAAAGTACCTTTTGACCACTTTTACAATAACACAATAACATGTTTTACAATAACACTTTTTTCATGTATACATTTTATTTTCCTTGATTTAATGTTTTGAGTATTTGAAATTGTACATTTTCTTCGTGGGTTAAAGAAATTGAACAACTTTGGAAACATAGCTCCAAAATTAGAAATTAGAAAGCAAGTTGAATTAAATTAAATACAAATTAATAACAAATATAGCATATATATATATATATATATATATATATATATATATATATATATATATATATATATATATATAATACAAATAGAAACAAAAACAATATAATTAGATTAAATAACTACAAAGGAGCTCAACATATTTAGTTTCTCTAAAAGGAAAGAAAGGGAAAACTATTTTTTTGCATTATACTGTTTTATTGTCGTTGCCATTTTATTTCATTGTTTTATGTTTCACATGTATGCCATTTATACCTTTTCCTTTTAAGTAAACAAAACCATCTTGGTAAAAGTCATTTTCCTGGTCTGTCTGATTATTAAGGTGCATTCTCTATTCCTTGCCCTCCCTAGCGAACCTAGCGATCTGGTCCATAACCGTGTATCCTATCTATTGATAGTGTTACCGGCTACACAAAAGTGGCGAGCCAGCCAGGAGGGCATTATAGTCAAATTTTTCCAGAAATCTTAGACACAAGACCAGGAGAATAGCTTAAAATTTGTAAGTGGTGCAAATAGTGTCAACATGGAAGTAGTTGAGCTTGAAAAAATTATAATTGAAAACTCAGTGATAATTAGTGGATTGACAAACACAGAAATTGATGAAGACCTGACTGAATTCCTAAACAAGTATGGTCGTGTTGATAGACACATTCGCATAGACGATCCTAAATCGCCTTACCATAAAGAGGTAATTGTAGAGTACAGTAGTGGTTCTGCATTAGTGACTCTTAAACCCTTGTTGCCTTACACTTTTAAGAGTCCCCACAATGTTGTTTACCATGTGAGGCTTCTGTCAAATGTCTATATGTCAGCAGTAACTGAACATGCTACAGCCCATTACTTTGATGAACTGAAGAGAATAGCAAAGCTCAGTGGCAGAACTTTTGATGACCTTGTGAAAGAGCAGCTTCTCTCAGCCACTGTTTCCGTTGATGACAATCTTACTGATTCATCCCTAATGATCAATCCTTCTTCTTCTGACATTCCTTTTCCACCCAAGCATACCGATTATTCAGAAAAACAGAACTCTGTCCACAGTTTGGTTATGGGAAACTTTTCACCAACATTTGAAGTAAAGGATGTGAACCCACCTGAAGTCCAAAGAATGGTTGTCGAGCACATTGTGAAAAGTGATTGCATTTCACCCTCTAATGCATCGTTTAGGCTAAGGGTATTCTCAGGTAAAGTTCCCTGTCCTACTGGCGAAGCTGATTACGACACCTGGCGAAACAGTGTAGAGTTAATTCTTCAAGACCCTTCACTTTCTGACTTGCATAGATCTCGGAGAATCTTAGACAGCCTACTGCCACCAGCATCAGAAATTGTCAAGCAGTTAGGGGCAAAAGCCTTACCAGCCGCTTACCTTAATATCTTAGACTCAGCTTTTGATACAGTAGAGGACGGTGATGACCTTTTTGCAAAGTTTCTGAATATGCTACAAAACGCAAGCGAAAAGCCTTCCCTGTACTTACAACGGTTGCACACTAACCTTCTCAAAGTGATAAAAAGAGGCGGTATTTCTGCGGATGAAGCTGACCGACAACTTCTGAAACAATTCTGTCGAGGCTGTTGGGACAACACCCTAATAGCAAATCTTCAGCTTGAACATAAGAGGAACAGACCACCTCCATTCCCTGATTTACTCTTGCAATTGCGCAGTGAAGAGGACAAACACTTTGCCAAGGAAAGTCGCATGAGACAGCACCTAGGCATACAGAGACAAAAAGCAAGTTCCCATATTGTCAATGCTAACCCTCTTGATCAAAGTCAGAATGAAATGTCAGAAGAGACTGAGGTGGCTGAATTAAAATGGCAAGTTGCCAAGCTCCAGAGCCAGCTTGCAAAGCAAAGGAGTAAGCAGACAGGACAAAGCATGTCGCGGTCAACCAACGCTGTCCTTGAGCTCAAACAACAAGTCACAGAGCTCCAGAGTCAAATGTCTAAGCTCAAAGTGCCAAGGAACGTAGAGCCAAAGGGAAGTTCAAGCAAAATGAAGCACGCAAACACAAGATCTGCCAGAGAGAACCACCCTATAGCTGACCACAAGCTGCATCACAGGCCCAGGCCAGGCTATTGTTTTCGATGTGGTGAGGATGGGCATGTTGCTTCAATTTGCGAAAATGATCCAAATCCGTTCCTGGTAGCTGAAAAGAGGAAACAGTTGAAAGAGCGTCAAGCCTTGTGGGACATTCAGCATGGTCCAAGTGTTTCAGAATCTTTAAACGCCAGCCAGTCCTTGTAGCGAGACATACAAGGGCTGTGAATTGTCAAGCAAGTCTCAAGAAGTCAAACAATGTGAACAATTTCAAGTCTTATGGAAAATGCCATCCAGTTGGCCTACCCAAAGGATTAATTGGCACAAAGTGTACTGCCCAAGTGAACATTGAAGGGAACCCTTGTCCTTGTCTACTTGACACAGGGTCCCAAGTAACAACCATTTCCCAGTCTTTTTATGAGCAAAATTTGCCTGGATTAAGCATAACATCTTTGGATAATCTACTAGAGGTAGAAGCAGCCAATGGCCAATCAGTACCTTACCTGGGTTATGTTGAGGTGAAGGTCACATTTCCCAGAGATTTCCTTGGGTCTGATGTTGAGGTCTCGACCCTTGCTTTAGTAATTCCAGAAACAGGTGGTACTGCCCAGCCAAAGGTGCTAATAGGCACGAACACCTTGGACCTTGCATATGACAAATATCTTGAAGCCAACAGTTCAGTCTGTCAAGCCATCCCATTTGGTTACAGAGCGGTGATTCAGACCCTCGAATACAGGCGCCAACAGAAGGAAAACAGTAACATAGGCATTGTTAGGCTGCCTGGTGTGCTTCCTGTTGTCATTCCTGCTGGTCAAAATGTCGTTCTTGAAGGAGTGGTGAGTGTAAGAGGACAAGTAGCAGAGAGATGGGCTGTGATGGAACCTCCTTTGTATTCACCTTTTCCTGGAGGACTGCTAGTTGCCAGCTGTTTACTAAACCTACCTCAGCACCCATCACGAAAAGTTCCAGTGGTGATAAAGAACGAGACCGAGCATGACGTAATCATCCCCGGCAAGAGTGTGATTGCAGACATTCATGCTTTACAGAAAGTGATGTCACACAACATCGTGCAGTCTGACTGCTCAGCGTCAAGTGTTTGTGTAAAATCTGTTGAAGACCTCTGCTTTGACTTCGGTGATTCCTGTCTGCCAGAGGAATGGAAGAGGAGAATCACTCAAAAACTGTGTGCTATGCCTGAAGTTTTTGCATTGCACGACATGGATGTTGGACAGACAGACAAAGTAAAACACAGCATCAAGTTACACGACGAAACCCCCTTCAAGCATAAAGCGAGACCGATCCATCCCAACGATCTTGAAGCTGTCCGCCGTCATCTGGAGGAATTGCTTTAAGCTGGTATCATTCGTGAGTCAGAATCATCTTTCTCTTCCCCTATTGTTGTAGTAAGGAAGAAGAACGGCGATATAAGGCTTTGCATTGATTATCGCAAATTAAATATGCAGACCATCAAAGACGCATATGCCTTACCCAATCTGGAGGAAACCTTTTCAGCACTTCGAGGTTCAAAATGGTTCTCAGTGCTCGATCTCAAATCTGGGTATTACCAAATCGAACTAGAAGAGAAAGACAAACCCAAGACTGCCTTCGTATGCCCTTTGGGATTTTGGGAGTTCAATAGAATGCCGCAGGGCATCACTAATGCTCCCAGCACATTCCAAAGGCTGATGGAGAAGTGCATGGGTGACATCAACCTTTCAGAAGTCCTAGTGTTCTTAGACGATTTAATTGTCTTTTCAGATACTCTAGAAGAGCATGAGCAACGTCTTCTTCATGTTTTGGGACGGTTGAAAGACTATGGGCTAAAGCTTTCATTGGAAAAGTGCAAGTTTTTCCAGCAGTCAGTGAAGTATCTTGGTCACATTGTCTCAGAAAATGGTGTGGAGACAGATCCTCAAAAAATAGAAGCCATTAAGACCTGGCCAAGTCCAAGAAACCTGAAAGAGTTGCGTTCCTTTCTGGGTTTCTCCGGTTATTACCGACGGTTTATAAAAGACTATGCAAAGCTGGTGAAACCATTAAATGAGCTAACTGTGGGGTATCCTCCTCTTCAGAAGAGTCGCAAGGTGCTAAGTAAGGAAAAGACCTACCTTGATCCCAAAGAGCCTTTTGGAGGGCGATGGACAACTGACTGTCAGCGAGCATTTGAAACGCTTATCACGAAACTTACAGAAGCACCAGTATTAGGATTTGCAGATCCTGGGTTGCCATATGTGTTGCATACAGATGCAAGCACTACCGGACTAGGTGCAGCACTCTATCAGGAGCAAGAGGGAGTGCTTCGAGTAATCGCATATGCCAGTCGAGGATTGTCAAAGAGCGAGGCCAGATATCCTGCTCACAAGCTTGAATTTCTTGCCCTGAAGTGGGCAGTCACGGAAAAGTTTTGTGATTACCTTTATGGAAGCAGTTTTAAAGTGATCACCGACAGCAACCCCCTCACTTATGTTTTAACGTCAGCCAAGTTGGATGCAACCAGCTACAGGTGGCTGTCTGCCTTGTCCACTTTCTCCTTTACTCTCCAGTATTGTCCTGGGAAGAACAATCTCGATGCAGATGCACTCTCAAGACGACCTCATGGTGATCTGGTGAATGATTCTGTATCGCAAAAGGAGCAAGATCGCATATGGCAGTTCACCTTGTACCACTCACCTGAAGCGGCCGATTCCACCCTGGTTCCCACTGACGTAATCCAAGCAATCTGCGACAAGCACTCATTATGTCAAGTTGGTGACAACAGTTGTATCACTCTTGTTGAGTCACTCGCTATGTGTCCAGAAGCGATTCCCAAAGATTATGAGCTGATGGAAGGATCTTCAGTTGTTCCCTGTATGTCTGAACAGGAGTTAAAGGAAAAACAGAGAAATGATCCAGCCATGCGTGAAGTAATTTTTCACTTGGAATCAGGAGACTCTGTCCTACCTGCACTGAGACGTGAGTTTCCAGAACTTCCTTTTCTGTTAAGAGAATGGAGAAAACTTGAGTTAAAGGATGGTGTTCTCTATCGTAAAAGAACTGTTGGCGATTGTACCATTTACCAACTCGTCCTTCCACCTGAGTTGAGAGCCATGACCATGGAAAGCCTGCACGACAACATGGGTCACATGGGAATAGAACGGACCCTTGATCTCATCCGGTCCCGATTCTATTGGCCGAAGATGGCTACTGATATTGAAAACAAAATTAAGACCTGCAGTCGTTGCGTATGTAGAAAAGCTTTACCAGAAAGAGCAGAACCCCTAGTGAACATCCAAGTTACCCGGCCACTAGAGTTAGTATGCATGGACTTTTTGTCGTTAGAACCTGACCGGAGCAACACCAAAGATGTCTTGGTGATAACTGACTTCTTCACTAAGTATGCGGTTGTGGTTCCCACTCCAAATCAGAAAGCCAGAACAGTCGCCAAAAGCCTGTGGGAGAACTTTATAGTACATTATGGTGTGCCTGAAAAGCTCCACAGTGACCAAGGACCTGATTTTGAGTCCAAAACCATTAAAGAACTTTGTGACATTGCTGGAATTAAAAAGGTCCGAACTACACCGTACCATCCAAGAGGGAACCCAGTTGAGCGTTTCAACCGCACATTGTTGGGAATGCTTGGTACTTTGAAAGCTCAGGATAAAACTCACTGGAAAGATTTAGTAAAACCCCTTGTGCACGCTTATAACTGCACAAAGCACGAGACAACGGGTTTCACACCATACGAACTTATGTTCGGACGGCAACCAAGACTGCCGGTGGACTTAATTTTCAACACCACAGTGAACCGTGACAGTCCTAAATTCCATTCACAATATGTGCAATCATTAAAAACTCATCTTCAGGAGAGCTACAAGCTAGCTCAGAAGAATGCGGCCAAAACTGCAGAAAGAAATAAAGTCCGTTTTGATCGCAAAGTGACTGAGTCGTCTCTTGAGGAAGGTGACCGTGTGCTGGTCAGAAATGTGAGGTTGCGTGGAAAACATAAACTGGCGGATAGGTGGGATCCTGTAGTGCACATTGTAGTGAGTCGTGCTGGTGAACTACCTGTCTATACAGTGAGACCTGAGAAGCAAGAAGGTCCCTTACGAACATTGCACAGGGATTTATTGCTACCTTGTGGGTTTTTGTCTCCACTTCCAGATGGTGAGGTTAGTATGACGAAACCTCAGGAAAAACGTTTAACCAGACGAAGCAGAGTTGAGGACACTGATGAATGTCTAGAGAACTGTCAAAGTTCTGATGAGGATGACTATGCACCTCAAATTTCTGAAATTCCAGCCATTACTTCAGAAAAGTTCATCCGGGAGTACAACGTTATAAGGAAGCCTACAGAGGTTCCTCTTAACGATGATCCCACAAACCGAATTTCACCTAACTTAACACTTGTCCCAAGTGATGATTTAGAGACTGTGAATGCAGGAGATGTGTCGAGAGATGATCCATCTGAACCTGAATTCTTCCCCGGTACTGAATACTCACCTGAAACGCAGTACTTACCCGAAGTTGAATCCTCATGCAGTCCTGCAGAACCTGTAAAGGAAACCCTGAAAGAAAGAAAGCACTTACCTCAAGTAGAACAGCAGACACTTGATGTACTTGGTAAAAGCCATGGGAAACAAGCCAATGAAACGCATGTAGTGCAAACTGAGGAAACTATACCCGATTTTCCAGTGCAGAGAAGCAGATTGAAGTCGATTGAATCTGATGACCATGAGGATGAAACTGATCAAGATGAGAGTGAAGATGAAAGTCATCTAAGAAGGTCTAAAAGAGTGAAGCAGAAGTCAAAAAGACTAACTTATCCAGAATTGGGAAACCCTATGATATCAATCATTCAATCTTTGCTTCAGGGGTTGAACAACGCTTTTGTCGAATCACTTGCCGAACAGCCCAGATCAATTAGACACTCCAAACCCTAAAATCTTAGGTTACAGCCATGCAAAGGGACTTGCATAGACTTAAGAGGGGAGGGTGTAACACAGGTCAGAATTGAGCTGATTAGAAGAAAAAAATATAATTTATAATAATTATATTTTCACCTTAAACTCTAACAAAAGTAATATAATAATTTGTAAAAGTTAAAATAAATAGTTAAAATAAAATAGTTATAAAACGCTATTATTATGACGGGCGCTGTGCATGACGTCACAGAGGTGAGACGAAGTAATTGCAAGGAGAGCACGCGCTTCACAGATTGCGAGTGTTTTCAAAAAGGATTAAAAGTGCGATGATTGATTGATATTGAAGTGGATGATAGTCGATTGTGGATCCAGTAGCACCCGATGTGATTGTGTTGAAACCCCCGGATTCGGTCAGGTTTTTTCCGAGAGCTAGAAAAGCTGTGATCCTGAGATGGCGAGCCTCCCAGTTTGAGAACCCTAAAGAGAGACGAAAGAGAAGAGAATTCTTGATTCATCAAATGATCCGTGCCTTATCTGCTTTCACAAGTGGAATTCATCCAGCTGTATTGGTATTTTTTTTCACTAATTATCTCGTTGCACAGAACTGAATGTTGCACTATTGAACACTTACACCTCAAGCAATTGCAACCACCCTTCCAAGACTTCTGAATTTATTTAGATTTAAAGGACTATTTTTTCCTACACACATATACATCTGTTCCATAGGCTGAGACCTATTCATTTAAAGTACCTTTTGACCACTTTTACAATAACACAATAACATGTTTTACAATAACACTTTTTTCATGTATACATTTTATTTTCCTTGATTTAATGTTTTGAGTATTTGAAATTGTACATTTTCTTCGTGGGTTAAAGAAATTGAACAACTTTGGAAACATAGCTCCAAAATTAGAAATTAGAAAGCAAGTTGAATTAAATTAAATACAAATTAATAACAAATATAGCATATATATATATATATATATATATATATATATATATATATATATATATATATATATATATATATATATATAATACAAATAGAAACAAAAACAATATAATTAGATTAAATAACTACAAAGGAGCTCAACATATTTAGTTTCTCTAAAAGGAAAGAGAGGGAAAACTATTTTTTTGCATTATACTGTTTTATTGTCGTTGCCATTTTATTTCATTGTTTTATGTTTCACATGTATGCCATTTATACCTTTTCCTTTTAAGTAAACAAAACCATCTTGGTAAAAGTCATTTTCCTGGTCTGTCTGATTATTAAGGTGCATTCTCTATTCCTTGCCCTCCCTAGCGAACCTAGAGATCTGGTCCATAACCGTGTATCCTATCTATTGATAGTGTTACCGGCTACATGTTCGCTATCAGTTTGTTGATGTAAGTGGTGAGTTCTCCACACTCTCTTAGGTAAAATTTGGTGTTCTGCAAGGATTTGTCTTAGGCCCACTGCTTTTCTCTTTATATATGCTGCCTCTGGGTGAAATTAGACATGAACATGGTATTCGCTTCCATTGCTATGCTGATGATACACAGCTGTATATTTCAGCAAAGCCAGATAAGAGATCATAAAAATGTTGAGAAGTGTGTAAAGAACATTAGACAGTGGATGCTTGATAACGTCCTTCTGCTCTGAAGTAAATTTTCAGATTATGTAGCATCTCTGGATGGTGTTTCTATCTCAGTGTGTACAGCAGTCAAAAAACTTTGTGTGAAAATTGACTCTGGTCTTTCCTTTGCGGCTCATGTGAATAATATTACCAGGATTGCCTTGTTTCACCTTAGCAATTTTGCTAAAATTAGAAATATGATGTCGGTACAGTATGCAAAAAAACTAGTTCATGCTTTTGTAACATCTAGATTAGACTACTGTAATGCTTTACTGTCTGGTGTTTGAGAAAGTGCATAAATAAGTTCCAGTTAGTTCAGAATGCAGCATCAAGGGTCCTCACTAGATCTAGAAAATATGACCACATCACCCCTGTTTTAATCAGTCTACACTGGCTCCCAATTAAATCTCACATCGATTATAAAATACTACTACTGAAGTATAAAGCACTTAACGGTCTCGCACCACAGTATCTGAGGGAACTTCTGTACCAATATGATCCTCCATGCCTACTTAGATCAAAAAGTGCAGGCTATTTGTTTGTACCTCAAATAATGAAGACTACAGCATGGGCAGATCTTTCTCTTATAAAGCCCCACAGTTATGGAACAGCCTTCCAATCAGTGTTCAAGTCAAGTCTGAAAACATATTTATTTAGTCAAGTGTTTTATCAGTAAATATCAGTAAAGGAGCAGATCTGGAGGGCTCATGGATAAAGAGTGTTCAGCAAACTGGGATATTTGTATGCTGTCGTCACACGTTCACTCAGGTTTGTTGACGATGGTGTGGTGGGTAGTCTCTTATCCCAGAGATCCCTCATGTCTGTGTTACCCGTTACTGTTTCTGGTTCTCCTTTTTAGTTATGCTGCCATAGCGAGTCTTGCTGGAGTCCCAAATGCACAGTGTCCTTAACTTTCAAACAACAGTTAGGACACATAATAATCCATATAATTATTTTCCTGTCACCCCTCTTCTCTCTCTCTCTCTCTCTCTCTCTCTCTCTCCTCTCTCTCTCTCTTGTCGAGTTAAACATGCTTCACCACTGTTCCTGCCCCTCTTCCCTCCTCGGATCTTCCCACTTCGTCCAGGCCTGCCCCTGGATAGTGTCCTCTTCGATTGGAGGCCACTCTTTGCAGTTGGGAACGTTTTTTTATCAACGCCTTGGGTGGTTCCATAAAAGTAAGAACTGGAGCTTTGAGGATGGATTTGGACTGTAGTTAATGTTAACAGTCTGCTACACTGACTCAGGACTACAGTTTGCTTCTGATCACCATCACTGTACCCTACAACATTGTATATATATGCAATAAATGGACATTCGGTGCAACCCAGATGAGGATGGGTTTCCTCTTGAGTCTGGTTCCTTTCAAGGTTTCTTTCTTATTCCATCTCGGGGAGTTTTTCCTTGCCGCAGTTGCCACCGGCTCGCTCATCAGGGACAAACGTACACTTATAAAGAACAGCTTATACATTTTTATCACCACATTATCTGTCTAATGCTGCTTTGAGACAATGTTTATTGTTAAAAGTGCTATACAAATAAAAAATTATTTTATTGAATTGAACGTATACTATTTCTGTTTGTGCAATGATTGCTGGGCATGTTCAGACATCTTATTGCCTCTGTAAGCTGTAATCATTCCAGACAAATGTATGCAGATTTCATAATAGTGTGACATTTGAACAGGACTGATTTTCCAGAGGATTCAGAGATTATGCAACATTTCCATGTAAAATTGCTGCTAAAAACAGAGATAAATAGTGTAACCTCTGGCAGGTTTAAACACACCTGACAGAAGCTTAACAGGGAAATTTTACTATAGAGAAAAGTAAGAAAAACGTTAGTTACTTCAAATAGCATTTGTCACATGCAAGCTAGTTTAATAGCAAAACCCTCTCCCACAAAAAATTCACATTAAACTTTTTTTTTTAGCTAATTTGACCTATTATAAGGGGAAAATGTTCAGAAAACTTTCAGGCAAAAAGGTACATATGAACCATGTTTTCTGATACTGTTTAGCAAATTCTGAATCAGCAATGGAGCAGGTACTGACCTTAAAAATTTGAAAGTAATGTAAGGTTACAAGGTAAGGTCTCCACCAAAGATGAATACTATTACACATTGGGCCTGGCAGGTTGAGACAGTTTTTTCCCTTAATGAATTAAATTATCATGTAAAAAACTTCATTTTGTATTTACTCAGGTTATCTTTGTGTCCTGTTTGCAGTGGTGATGGACAGGTTGACAGACGAAGTCAGACAGGAGTCTCCACGGAATATGATGTTTGTGGATGATACTGTGATTTGTGTTGAGAGTAGGGAGCAGGTTGCGAAGAGCCTGGAGAGGTGGAGGTATGTGCTGGAGAAAAGTGGAATGAAAGTCAGTAGGAGTAAGACAGAGTACATGTGTGTGAATGAGAGGGAGGGCAGTGGAGGGGTGCGGTTGCAGGGAGAAGAGGTGGAGAAGGTGGAGGAGTTCAGGTACATGGGGTCAACAGTGCAAAGTAATGGAGAGTGTGTTAGAGAAGTGAAAGAAGAGTGCAGGCAGGGTGGAGTGGGTGGGGAAGAGTGATAGCAGGAGTGATTTGTGATAGAAGAGTATCTGCAAGAGTGAAATGGAAAGTGTATAGGACTGTGGTGAGACCTGCAATGTTGTATGGCTTAGAGACAGTGGCATTGAGTAAAAGAGAGGAGGTGGAGCTGGAGGTAGCAGAGCTGAAGATGTTGATATTTTCATTGGGAGTGACGAGGATGGACAGGATTAGAAACAAGTTTATTAGAGGGACAGCACATGTAGGACATTTTGGAGACATGGGGAGGGAGGCCCAATTGAGATGATTTGGACATGTGCAGAGGAGGGACATGGGGTATATCGGTAGAAGAATGCAAAAGATGGAGCCGAGAGGAGGGAGGTAAAAAGGAAAGCCAAAGAGGAAGTTTATGGATGTGGTAAGGGAAGACATGCAGGTACAGTAGTTTGTTTGAAAGAGGCAGATGTAGAGGACAGGGGGTATGGAGACAGAAGATCTGCTGTGGCAACCACTGACAGGAGCAACCGAAAGAAGAAAAAAAAGATTGCCTGTAAGACAATTACGAGAGTGCACAGATGACAAGACTCTGGTTTATTTAATACAGTGAGTTTTATCTCAGATCAGAGGACAGAAACCAAGATTTTTACAATCAGTGTGAGACCCCATTTTCCATTGTAAACTTGAAATTCTATAGAATTTAACAGTGATCTTGGTTAGGGTTAGGCTATAAATGTAGTGTTATGTAAATCATCTTTTTACATTCTTTAACTGGTTGGAAATACAGATTTATTGCTGTGAGACAATTAAATTAATGATAGAGTCAGTTGCCACCAGAAGGCACATAATTCATTCAAGAGTTCACGTGTGTGCGATTGAAGTACCGTAAAATAATGAAATCAGGCTCTCACAAATATTTTGTGCCCTCTTGTGGTTCAGTGTGATACCGCACCATTCATTCTCTAATAGTCACACTGGCACATTTTATTATACTTCAGTTAAATTTTTTTGGCATTATCCACAGTGCCATTGGACCTGCTGATTATTATAAAGTGGGGGTTTTATGCAGCATTTGAGTAACATAATGTCTAAACAAAGAAAACACACCTTTAACAAGGCATCCCTGTCAAGAAGGCAATATGATTGACAGTGGCATTTTCAACAGCAATAAAAAGAAAAAAGACAAAGATCAGCATAGCTAGAAATTCATAGGTTAATTCATAGGTTCGACCTTTCCTTACAAAGTCCAGCTTTTCTTGAAAAGTCCGTCTTGTAAATGTTCTTGTAAGTGTATCTGCGCCCAAATCAGTTTCTTCTTCTCTGTCAGCCACTGTGGAATGAAAAACCAGCTATTAAATCCACACAAACATATTTAAACTTGTGCAGTTTGCTACAGATGCAGTTTGATAGCTCTGACTAGCACACTCTTGGCC
Source organism: Silurus lanzhouensis (assembly GCA_039877035.1). Taxonomy (NCBI): domain Eukaryota; kingdom Metazoa; phylum Chordata; class Actinopteri; order Siluriformes; family Siluridae; genus Silurus; species Silurus lanzhouensis. The sequence goes on from JBCEWE010000087.1 coordinate 1,466,722, forward strand.
CATCCAATTAAAAGGACAGGGAAATGTTGACGTTATTGGACGCCTACTGGATGGCCAACTTGAAATCTGATTGGTTAAAGCAACTGCTTCAAGCAACATGTACCTGATGTGATGGCTGAAATATAATTTGATAGAATCTTTAACATGAAAAGATACTCCTAGAACCAGTGCAACCAAAAAAAAAAAAAAAAGCTATGTAAATGAAGAGAATAGACTATTGAGAATAATAAGACAAACATATATTCATAGACAAAAATATAATAAAACATAATTCAGTGATTCCAGCAGATATGGCGCCAGTGGGTAAATAATAGAAATAGACAGAAATAGCATGCTTCAAAAAACAAGTATGATCAAAACACGTTTTATAATTTTATTAATATTAATAATTATTATTATTATTTTTTTTATAATTATTATAATTATAATTATTATTATTATTATTAAAAAAAAACATTTGCGAGTATATAGTAAGTGCTATATTGTTGTAAATGTTTGTGTTTCTAATTTTACAGAATCCTGAACTGCACAAATAATAATAATAATAATAATGATAATAATAATAATAATAATAATAATAATAATTCTTATTGTTTTTGTTGTAGCTCTTGGGTCCAAATCAACAGCCTCCATGTGAGATTATTTACTGAAGCATTAGTGGCACATGGACATCTCATGGACTGTGCAAGTAAAAAGGCTGTCTAGATGCAATTTTGGTCATGTAATTAATTCTGAACAGAGTGATGAGCCACAGGCTTTGTGTTTTAATGTGGCCTACATTAGTGTCATAAACGGTGCAAAATTAAACACTGCGATAAAGACTAAGTGATTTAGCACATTAATCATAGTAATGATGATATCACCAGCAAAGCATTTCAAAGCAGCTAGCATATGGCACCTCCTATTTAACGAACACACACACACACACACACACACACACACACACACACACACACACACACTGAGCCAAGCATCCCTCTGCACTCATTGATTTAGTTAAGAAACATATAATTATGTCAGATTGATTACGAACATCAAAGGGCTTTGGAGAGCGGCACAGTGATTTATGTGTCAAATTCTTTATAATTATCTCAATGTGTGTATAAGAATGAGACACAGCAATAACAGGAGGAAAAAAGAGAACGAGAGAGAGAGAGAGAAAGCAAGAGACATAGAGAAATTAAGATCAAGAGAAGGAGTGGGAGGGCGAATGGGTGGATCGAGCCAAAGAATAAAGTAAAGAGAAAGAAAGAGAAAAACAGATGAAGAGTAGTGTGTAGTGTGTAGTAACACTTTTTGTGTAGAGGAGAGGGAGGTGTAGAGGAGAGGAGTAAAAAGAAAGATTGGTGAAGCGGTGAGGTAAGGGAAGATAAAAACATAGAAAATATAAGATAGAAAAACAGGGGGTAGGATAGGAAAATATAGGGTGATGGGAAAAGGAAGAAAGTGAATAACACTGTGAAGAGAGAAAGAAAGAGACAACGGTAAAGGGAATGCAAGTCAAAAGGGAAAATAGAGAAAAAAAACAGGGAAGGAAGATAAAGAGAGAGAGAGAGAGAGAGAGAGAGAGAGAGAGAGAGAGAGAGAGAGAGAGAGAGAGAGAGAGAGAGGGATGTGTTGAACGGGCTGCAGTTTTGAATTATTTTGAGGCAGTAGTTGTGTCTGATGGCTGAGTGTTAATGAACAGTGTGTGTTAATGTTCAGATCCCCTGCTGTTCCTCCTCACACTTTCCTCTCCTAATTGACCAGGCCTCTGCTCCCCTGGGCCTCCAGTTATTATTTATTAATAATTCATCTCTAAATAATTCACAGCCTGGGAGCAAATTTGTGGACAGACATGGTTTAATTGAGCATGGGAAAATGAACTTGGCTGTAGTTTGAGAGTGTAAAGCCAAAACTGGTTTCTGTTTACTTCCTCATTTAGTTTCTTCTTGTTTCATCCTTCTGAAAACAGCACCTGATTGTTTTCTTTCTTCCACAATGCCTTATAGTGTGAGCAAATGCTGGTAGGGACACAGCAAAAGGAAAGACTGTAAGCAAGCTAATGTTAAAATAAACTATAAAAAATATGTCAGAAAATTACAAGATGGGGACGAAAAAAATGTACGATATAAATTTTTTATTTGAATTGACTAGAAAGCGTTGAAATTGAATAAGTATAGTTATTACCTATTATTAAAGAGAAAAAAACATTTCACACAGAACAGGGACAGGAACAAGATGGAACAATTGTGAGCCTGAAAAGGTCTCATAAATGTGGTTGTTCTGAAACTAAATACTATGAATGAACACTGACCATGCAGCAGCTTTATTAGGAATACTATACCCCCTGCTTCAGCAATCGGCATGTAGCAGCAGCACAATGAACAGCTGAACATCGTCTGTCAAAATCTGTAAATCTGTGCCAACTCTAGCTTTAATTTTTGTCTGACAAAATAAAACTATATTTGGTCCACCTGCCTCAAGGTGTTGACATTTTCTGAGATTTCTTTCTCTTCACTACATTTGTAAAGAGTATCTGTGTAAATCGCTGTAGCTGTTATTCTCAGCAGCTATTCCCTGACCTGGTTTAATTTGTTTTCCCCTACAATCCAACAACCACATCAACACCACGGAGATCACTATTAGCTAAACAATGGAGCTGCTGCTAAGTTCCTGATTGCAAAATTCTATCAATTTTTAAACTTGTTCCTATTAAATTTGCAGGTGAAAGTGGTAAAGTTTTTTTTCTTAATCGGGAATGCTTTGAGATCCAGAGAGTGCACTAACAGCAGAAATCCAGCAAAAAGTCTTATACTGTATGCCTGTCCTGTATGTACTGCATGTGTAAACTAAATTTCCACGTGTTCAAGAAGAGGACAAACGAAAACCCCATCAAATTTTAATGGGTCATTATATGCTTAATTAATAATGTCAAAATGTGACCATAGAACCCAAAGCTAAAATTTATACACTTTAATAAAAATATCTTAGAATGAGAATCATGAGAAAAAAACCAAGCTGTTTTTGTACTGCTTTAATGTTTGTAATTCCTTTAGCAATACTGTAGAAAAAAAAGAAATGTCTTCCTTTTCCGTCAGAACCACAAAAATATGCAGGTGACATTATTTTCCTTTCTCTAGACAAAATGCACATTTACACCAAACATTATTTAAGTGCATTTTTTTTGTTTCCTTGCTCTTTATTTCCCTCTGTATTCCAGAAGGGGTCAGTAACATCCTGTTCATCATGAATCATGTTTGTTCATTTCTGAGCACAAGTTCTATGCAACAAATAAAAAGGAAAGGAATACTGCATAAAAACTGATTAAAAGAATAGTATATTTTATATAGATGTGTCTAAAAAGTACTTTTACAATTTTCGATTTCGACCTACCTAGACAGATGTTTAATAGTTAAAAGTAATTCAAATAATAATAATTTGAATTCAAAGTGTTTCATCCAGGGTGCATGTTATTTTATTCAAAGGCTTTAGGAAAAGTCCCAGAAAACTGGACCATGTTAAAAATTTGTGAGAAATTCACCATAGCACAGGACACATATGAATGCGTAATAAAATCTATCTGTTGTATAATTGTTTCACTGTTACTAAAGATAAATAGTATTATTTCAGGCTCAGGTTAATTTCTGGCACAATTTCTCAAGCGAGTGAAAAGGCGTCAGTTTGCTCAAATACTCAATAACAATAAACAATAATTTCCACACATTTTTCATTTACTTCAAAACACATGTTTTCCTGTTAGTATTAATTTGTGTGTGTGTGTGTGTGTGTGTGTGTGTGTGTGTGTGTGTGTGTGTGTGTGTGTGTGTGTGTGTGTTTTAGGAATTTACCTGAAAATAATAAAATAAATTAGCAAACACTATGATGAATGATGATGAATAGGAAAAAAATGGAATATAACCAAATATAGAATATAACAGAATACAGTATAGGATAAATAAATAGAAAAATAGATAATTAGAACAGAATATTAAAAATAAATATTAGAGTAGAAGACAATATATTACATTTACTTAAAGTCAAATAGTATAGAAGAGTATGAGTGAAATAGAGCAGCCAGAATAGAATAGAATAGAATAGAATAGAATAGAATAGAATAAAGAAAATTTGAGTAGTATGTTTATTCATTGTCAGTGAAATTGTGAAGGAGTGTGAATGAAAGTGCAGATTTTTGTGGAAAGTACAGTGAAAACAAAGCAAAAACATCAAGAGTACAAGAGAGGCTGTGGTACACGTGTTAAATTACATGCACACACATGACAACATGCACACAACAACAAAAGCTTGACGATGAAACACACAGAAAACAGAATTAAAACAGGGTCGTTTATAGGAGTAACATTAAACAGTGTATGACTGGTGTGACGTGGCATGCCATTAAATATATTCAACCACATACACATTGCTTTAGAATAGAATTGAATAGAATAGAATAGAATAAAAACTGTTCACACTTAATGAATGTTTTGCATAGAAAAAGGATGTGATTTCTGAAAAATAAAAAAGTCCTTTTTTGGCTCTAAAAATGCCATTTAAAGTCATAAAATGGCATATAATGCTATAATATACTTTATTGTCTTTTTTCTCAACTATTGTCCTGTAAAAAAAATAAAAAGGTTGAATAAGGAACCATCTTACACAGTAATACACAGTAATAAAAAACATGTAAGTCTAGAACCCTAGCTAGCATAATTTCCACACACAGTGCTGTATGTAAAAGGACAAATCAGTTCAGTTTGTGAAGTTTGTAAATAGATGCCAGCTGTCAAAATGTCAGAGATGCTCTTTTGATTCAGTTGAAATTAAAATTTGTTTTGGATGTAACTTGACTTAAACATTAAACACATTACATTAAAACCACATGTGAATTGACTAACATTGATTATCTTGCAATAATGGTATGCAAGCGGTGGTATTTATTAAGCTGCAAGAGAGCAGTCAGTTCTTCATGTTGATGTGGAAGCAAAAGATTCAAAATTGCAGGTTTCAAAAAGTGGTTCAAGGAGAGACAACTGGTTGACCAGCAACAGGTCATGTCACCCAAGATTCAGTGAATGAAGGCAAACCTATTTGGTTCAGTATACCCAAACCCTGTTCTAGCATAGCAGTGCTCCTATGTACAGAGCAAGCTCAATTAAGATATGGCTTACCTGAATTTGAGTAGAAGATCTTGAGTTTCCTGCTATAGAGCTCTGATTTCAACTCTACAGAACACTGTTAGGACGAACTACTTAAATTTACTAACACCCTTGTGGTTTAATGAGCACAAATCTCCACAAGCACACTTCAAAATCTAGTGGAAGTTATTTTCAGATGAATGAAGGTTATAAGATAGATAGATAGATAGATAGATAGATAGATAGATAGATAGATAGATAGATAGATAGATAGATAGATAGATAGATAGATAGATAGATAGATAGATAGATAGATAGATAGATAGATAGATAGATAAATGTAGAGTTGAGTTCAGTAGGGTGATGGTGGACTGTATTGAACGCAGAACTAAAGTAAATGAACAGCATTCTGATGTAGGTGTTGCTTTTAACCAGGTGGGAAACTACATCCTCTGTCGACTTATTCAGGTGATATGCAAACTGGCATGGGGCCAGTGTAGGTGGTAGGCCCGCAGAGAGAGGAATCAGAACCAGTTTCTCAAAGCATTTCGTAACAATAGGGGTGAGTACAACTGGGTGAAATTCATTCAGGCATTCTTCAGCTGAATGCTTAGGCACTGGTATGATGGTTGATGGTATGATGGTCTTCAGGCATGTAGAAACCGTGGCTTGGACCAGTGACAGGCTGAAAATGTCAGTGAAGACCTGTGCCAGTTGTCCAGCGCATGCTGAGAACATGTCCCGGTATACCGTCCGGACCAGCTATCTTGCGTGCATCCACTCTGCTAAATAGATGTTGGTTGTTGTGAGTAAAAGTGGACTGTGAGCAGTAGTGGAGTCAGCGGTTGAGGTGAAATGTCCTATGCCTTGAACGAATTAGCACATTTTTCTTCTTCTTCTCCCATTAGGGGTCACCACAGTGGATTATCCTTCTCCATACCCCCCCGTCCTCTACATCTGCCTGTTTCAAACCCAAAACGAGCAAATTATATATTATATTATGAAATTAAATATTATAACGGCAAATTAAAACTAGACCGAAATTTTATGTGAATCTTATGGCACTCAGTTTGAAAATAGGTTTAAAAAAACTTACTTCCTGTAAGAACTACAGATTAGACCTTTTTGGTTTCTGGTTGATTGGATAACATGAAGGCCACTCTCAGGAGCTTTGCCAACTTTGTACATTAGTTTTAAACATGAGCTATTCAAATGAGAAAAAGCTGAAAGTTTGGTCTTTGCTGAAGTCCGGTTATGCAAGTGCCATACTATGTTTCTGAAACCCAATTTTTCCTCACTAGAGAAGATCAGAAGATCATCAGAAGCTGTCTACGAGCTCTGTACAAATCTCGAGGTGCCACAGTGCTACACAAACATGTCCTTTCATGATTTCTGTTTTGCACACCCCAGGGAGTGCCTCAGCACTGTGTATGTGTAAAAGAGAGAGAGAGAGAGAGAAGAGAGAGTGTACTTTAGCTTCTATATGTTTCGTGTAGGCATCACTGTAGGTTTAACTTTATCTAAAAGCACATCAAAGCATCCAGTACTGTTTGTGCTAAACTCTCATCTGGTCCTTATCACCAAAGTGCTGCTAAATGCCTGTGGGGAGAAAAGAATTACAAAGTAAAAGCAAACATGTTTTCTTTCAAACTACAAATTTGGTACCAATAAGTGCTTGTGAAAAATAGAAAGAAAAAAAGCCATTGTATCAGTTGATCATTCAGTAAACAGTACAGTTATAACTCCTTTTTTTTAACATGGTATAATACTTTACATGCTCGTTATTACACTGTAACTACACATTGTACTAACTATTGAATAAAAAGTAGTTACTGAATGTGCTTAATGTGTTTAAAATATAGAATAAAACATTACATTTTCAGTATCGAAACTTCTCGCTGTCTTTTTCTCATACTATATCAATTATTACATTATCCTGTTTTTCCATCAATCTTTACTCTTTCTTAACTTTTATAAGAAAAACATTTTCTGTACTGAAACCCTGCCCATGTTTTTCAGAATTCCCAGAAACAAGGGATTTCAATAACAGTTATATAAATCACCTTAGAGAAAACCATCACATCCACCAAATTTGTTTTGCAGTTTTAACAATATACTGTACATTATTGCAATTATTTTACAGAACCTTTTAAATATTTTGCGTGTATGAAAGTGAAGAAGTTGTGCTACCCTACATAAATCTTTGCTTATGCAAAGCTACTGAAGAAGACAACATACAACGATGTCGAGCCAAATCTAGTGTGAGAGGAGCAAATCACTTTTTAATGCACTGTGGATGTGTTTATTTTGTGAACAAGGTTATTTTGTGTACAGTGTTGTTATGATTTTTATTTCACTTGTTGTCTGTCTACAATTTGATCCCTCTAGCTCCCTCTCTTCCTCTCTTTCTCTTCTTTCTTTCTTTCATTCTCTCTCCCTCTCCCCTACTGTTAGCAGAGCGAGGCCTGAGCGAGTTCTGAAGCCCGAGCTGGTGAATAATAGAACAAAGTGATGATGAGCCTTTAGAGGTTTCGCTGCTCTTCATCCCCGTCATCCAACACAGAGAGCAAGAAAGAAAAAGAGAGAGAATGGCTCTTTTAAAAATGGATACGTAGGATGCATGGGATAAAAATGCCCCAGACATGGGAGTTGAATAATGCTGTTAAATGCAGGTAAGATACCCAGAATCATTTGAATCACTATTTATCAATAGCAAAGGCAGTGTTTGATTTTAACTGGTCTCTTTGACAATTTCTGACAGAGATCAGCCTGAGCTGTCAATCAAGTCCTCTATATTCTAAAGAAGAAGGTTGAACGAGGGACGCCTAAAGGCATGGAATGGTCTTGTCATCCCTGAAAGACTCCTATTTACCTCAGGTCCCTACAGAGGAACAGACGACACTCTGGACTTTGTTTAGACCAATTGAACTTCTGGCAGCTCTGCTGTTTCTTTGCCGGGTGATTGTGCACATCATTAGAGCTGTCAGTCATACAGGCACAGTGACAGAGCTGCACCATGAGATTGCCTCAGGGCCTAATCAATCCAACATCCTATAGAAAGCCCCATCAAACGCTTGGCAAGAAAAAAAAAAGAGCTTTGTAGCCTGCGTGCAAACTATAGCATACCTCGTATTGATTATATTAAGAACAGTGCTCTCTCACTTCATGAACTTTTTATTTTTACTAAAGCTTTTGATATTTGATATGATATTTTAGAAACTACAGGGAAGGGGAATGCTGGTAAATCTGTTCAGGTAATGTTAATGATTAGGTTATGGACTTAAAATCAGGCAATTTGAAGTTGTTTTGTTTTGTTTCACTTCATATTACCACTAGAATGTGAGGCAAGTATAAAAAAAACACATTTTTGTGTCTAGAAAATGCCATTGCTGATTTTTTTTTTAATTT